>LS997563.1:13808439-13825939 GCA_000469685.2 Haemonchus contortus
TCAGACTTAGCGGGAGTACACGCGGCAGGATGGGAACACTTATGGTGGGTGGAGACCGGACTCTGTGCAAAGGAGCGGGGCTTGCAGAGAAATGTCGAAATGCACCTAGAGCGACTTGGTAGGAAAACGGAGGGAGGCAGGATAGGTACACTGATGATAGGTTGCAAGGCTAAACTCCACCTCAAAGGGCGGGGCACGAATGAATACTGTTCGTTCGGACCCAGACCGTTGAAACTTGAAGGCAGAAGGAGTTGGCTGGGAACATTGATGGAAGCTAACATAGTAGCCTCAGCCGCGATGAAGTCTTTGAATACTTTTTCTCTGAATAATCGCCTTTGTGCTATAATACCGTGTTCTATTCGCGAACAGCGAAGATGGTTTACAGAAGAAATCGCTTTCAATTCGGAGCTAGTACTGAGGGTAGCACATTTCTCACAGGATGGAGGAGCGCCCGGCGTAGCCGGGCGAAGCCATAAGAAGGAGGGAAGCCCGGCGTTAGCCGTCCCGGCTGGTTTTAAAATACATGCAATACGTTTTAATTCAAACAAAAATAAAAAATTTAAGTGTTCCTTTGAATTACGCGAATAGTAGGACAGTCAAACAGTGGCGGGAATACTCGAAGATTTGATTCTGACTGAACCAAGGTCCGGGAACTTCTCCCCTAACACGGCGTCGCACACGCCGCACCCGCCGCCTATCGCAGGATTGCGATGGAAGATGGAGCGCGCAATTTGTGAGGTAGGGGGTCCCTGAATTATTTGAATTGGCTAGCCGCTCTTTTCGATTCCAATGCGGTCTTGATCGTCGTTTATGTAGGAGGAGTCATTTTGATTAATCAAGTCTAATAAACATGAAAACTAAAAAGAAACAGAAGAAAAAACGATAAAATCCAATGAAAAAGCAAGCCAGCCAAGGAAAAATATCGCGTCCTATCGTTTGGCGGGAGGCGAGCTGAGTACGGTAATTGCAGTGACATTTGCCGCATGCCGCAAGGGAGTATGCCGCGATAGAGGAGAAGCTCCGTTACCCACTGAACCATCGCTTTTTGTGGTAACTCCCGCCGTAACGGTTCTTATTTCAACATGTCGTCCAACTTTTTCACACAAATCACCTTCCTACTCGACTAGGAGCACGAATCGCTACATTGAATAAACAATATTATAAACAGAATGAATAAAAAATAATCCCAAAAAATCTCAGTTTTTTCAACAATGAGACTTCTTGCACATGTTGTTAAAAATCAGCAATATTTGCAAAACAAATGTCAGGGCTCTATTTTGTGTTTTTTTTACAATCTTTTGCAATAATAGCATTCAAGTTATTAGCTGACTATGGAGGTAGAACAACACATACATATGATAGAAATAAAATCCAACAAATATTTAACAATGTTAAAACTAACACCACCGGGGTAAAACGTTCAAAAATATAAGATTTTCTATGGCTGACTATACCGCGAGTCATTAAAAAGCTGTCCTTAATGAGAGCAATCAAAATTAAATTTGAAAGGAAAGCAGTCAGTTAAAGTAGTGAGGCTGATTCATACAAAAAAAAAAATTGGCGGCGAGATCGGCAGGCTGAATTTGATGGTCTACGTTGGACTCAGTTTCTTCACTAAATCTTCGGCAGTCGAGATGCGGACCTAAATAACAACTATGTATGTTCTGACCGTTTTACACAATGACGGGCTTGTATTATTGGCCTTTTTTTCCTTCAGAATAAACACACTTATCCTTATCCATCTAGAAATGGAAAGAAACTCACTGATGTTCAAAAGACCGCCCCCCCCCCCCCCCCCCCCTTCGACGAATGTCACAAATCCGAGAATAGAAATCGATTTCAGTCTCATTAAAAGAATTGGCTGACCTGTCTTCCCTTAAGACACGTAACTACATCAACCAATATTTCTGAAGGAATGTCCTTCGGGTCCACGGATGCGAGAACGTAATCGCTGGAAATATTAGAGTTGTATGAAAGAAAGACAGGCATTTCAAATTTTCGGACATAATTAATTAGTATAAATCATAGTTATAAACAGTAAAACGGTAACTGTCGAATAGTCGTAAAGCATGAAAGATTCTCTTCATACTCTAATATTCTTCTACGCTGCTGTTAGAGTATGAGATATACCACGAAAGTTGTGATGATCAATTTCAAGCACCTTCACTCACCCTATGTACTCCAGTTCAGCAGCACAATCAGATGGGAAATTTCGAAGGACATATAAAAAATTCGACATTATATCCACTGTTAACCGCTTCGCATGAGAGGCTGAAAGTGTTTGAATGAGTTGAAAAACTCACATTGATCCTGTGGTAGATAAAAGTCACGACAGGTCACTCTTGTGGCTGTTATACTTTTGAAGAAATTTCAGTGTCCATTTCCAGTTGGAAGTTGAAAGATTGAAACATACGAGAATCTTCTAGGGTGTAGGCGATACTTGTCATCACTCGGGCTGCCTTTCCTGCTAGCTTCCCATTCCTCGCTTTGCGAACTATATTCGACAGTATACGTGGTCCATCGTTCTCACAAAACACCCTGAAAACCAAAGCGGATAAAGCCACAGCTCCTTGAGGAAAGAACTCAAAAGAAGCTGCAACCATATAATCGTAAAAAATACAGTCGTTGCATTACCACTACCAAGGCCGAACGCCGGAGTAGGCATTGACATTGAAAGTCGTCTGTTCATTGTTACAATGAAAAATCCAACTCACTCAAACGACTCGAGATGTGAGCGAACTGAACCAGATATTGAGCTGAGAAGTTTGAAGAGGAACTCCTGGAATCAAATTGCAACCGGCATGAAGACATATCAGCTGATTTCCAAAAAATTTAAATAGCCTGAAGAAATTTCAAACCTCGCTGTATGAGTCATCTTCTAGTAGCTTCAACATCTTCACGAGCAGGCCTTCCCTTGTAAATAATGATTGCGTGGACGGGTTATTCTCAGTGAGGCTGAGCACCAGCTCAGCAAAGCGACATTGCAAAAACAAATGATGACGCTGAGCCTGAAAATCGGAATAGGTTAACATGCTTTTATTCTGAGAGGTATATTTTAGGTACGTCATTGAACTCTCCGTAGCGTGTCGAAAAGCACTACCAAAAATGTTTCTCGGTATTCCAAACTGAGTTGGTTTACTTCAATCCCGATTAGAAAACAGATTTAATAGAGAATATAAATCAAGAGAAAAGCAGTTGAAGGGCAAACAAAAATTGAAAGCTTACCAAGAAAGTTTCGATGACAAGTAAACCTCCTTTGCCAACAAAGCGATTCGTAATCTCAGCATACCCAAGAATGTCTTCCAGGTGATCTGTCAGTTCCTTCAAAGAATTCACATCACAATGAAACATGAAAGTTCGAGAGAGCGATATACAACCTCTATTTTTCCGAGATCAGTTTCGTTGAGATCAGCTGGGCTTGACGCATAGGAGTGCAAGCTTTGCAAAATTGCATCCATCTGACGACCTGGATCGGCTTCTTTAACCAGATCCTTCATCACTGCCTCGAGCCATTTGCGATTCGAAAATGAGGATTTTTAAACCAAGAAAATTCATTTCGCAATAAAAATATCTCCATAAAATCCCCGCAAACGAGTTCTTAGAACAGGAGAAAATAAGGCGCAGAATCCAAAAACCCGACACTATTTCGCTAGGTCTACCCACGATCATAACAGTGGGACCTATTCCTGTAATGGTTCGCTTTGCTACTACGACTCTCAATCTGCTGATTATAAACAGGCTACTGACATTGGCTGCTTTTTCTCATACCACCATTATTTCCACGACGCTTTCTCGTGCCTTCTAAGCCTTCTAAATTACAAGAAAGAGAACTTTTTTCTGAAGGACTATATTCTTAAAGAAAGGTTGACTAGAGTCAATACCCACGCTTTGAAGATTGTCGACTTTTCGAGTTTTTATACCCACTTCATAAGATCATTGGCATACTGTACTGCAGGGAAAGCAATCAAATTACACGTTTTTATTAATTATGACTTGTCATACCTCATCGCTCATTGGTCTAGGTGTAACATCACGCTTCTCCGATCCGGCGGTTGCCTTCGTCGTGAGTGCTAGTAAGCTGTTCCAGTACTGTTGAGGTACGTCTTCGTTGGCCATCCTTCACACCACCACTGGATTTGCGAGTTTGACCAGTTTGAGATAAAACTTCACTGAAAACGCCTGCCATCCTTTTAATAATCTTAACGTTACCTCCGTCAAAATGTGTCATAGATAACCGACAACAGAAAATGTAATACGATGGATTGCTATAATCTCAAGACACAACAAAACCCGCACACTGTACGTTTGACATAAAGCTCATCGTTCTCTCGATTAAAAGTAATAGTAATACGGCAATCACCAGAGAAATAATAACTTTTTGTTGGGTACAAAGTGAAAGCTGGAATTCCATATCAAAACACTTTGAAATACGGAAAGCTTGCAAATTCTCCGGTATTTTCGACTATCACTACGAGAATGCTTGAGAACCGCTTCACAAGCACTTACAGCCCGTCAGGACAGGACTATTCAGTGAGAGAACGGACACCAGCATGACCTTCCTTCAATTATCAGCCAGTCAATGTTGTTACCCGCAAACCATTTCAGATTGCATTCGAGTGTAAAAACCGTATGTCATTTTCCCTTTTTCGCGTCCAGTCAAGCACTAACGGTTACCCTTACTCACCAACCAACAGCACCGGCGTAACTCCCTGCTCAATCAGCGAACTAATGATTCTAAGGTAATGATGGAAGTCCTATGTTGAGAGTAATAGATAACATTACTCAAGTGCGTCGCAGCCTTTGTGCCTAAGTTCCAAAAAGGCGTGGAACATGTTCTCGACCAATTTTTGGAATGCGAATAAATTCACCGGATTATTCCCTCTGATGCGACTTTGCTTTTCATTGAGTTCAAAAGCACCCCAACCTAGGAAGTGGAGGTCGCGGTCTGAACTTTGCAACTTCTCTCGTAGGTAAAAGTTGTTTTTCTGCTTTGAATACCTGTCTACAACCTTTCAGGTACCATTCCTTCTGGGAATGCTCGAAATGACTGCCTCAGGGTCAGTTTGTATGCATGGGCCAGAATTCATTAATAGACACAAATTCAATATCAATAAGCCTGAAATTTCGAAAAGAGGTTGGATTGCGATTCCATGAAGTGTGAGAAATTGCAATCGCGCCTGAGGTCAACGAAAAGCCCATGTAATCCACTGGACCTTCAAAGACAGACTTATTTCACGAAATTTTGACAAATGATTTTTGTAGGCTAACGGTAGAAGCACGATCTGGCAGCCAAAAGACAAAAGCGATTACAGGTAGCTCACAAAAGTTTGCAAAAAGAGCACGCGCCCTCCAAAGATGGTTCAGTCGAACTTATACGACAAGAGACACAACCTCGAGCTGCGCCTAGTTCCCCCCCCCTCACCCCATTTTTTTGATTTCTGAAAATTTCTACATTTTCTCTCCTAAAGACGGCGACACAACCATAGAATATTATCCAATGCCCGCTTTTTCATCATTCTCCTTCTGACCGTCCCTTACCCAGCAGGAGCTAATTCCTCGTTTCGACCTCAGCTACTAATAGGAGATGAGAAGTGAAAACTGAGTGAACCGCGCAGGTAGAAGAGGTCACTCAACCCGTATCTAGAAGCTTAGTAGCGGACCTCACGCCTAAACAGTTGACGAACTCGTTGGGTATACAGGGTGACCCACATGAAGTGTGACGCAGAAAACTAGCATCAAAATTATACAAATCAAACCAAATAGGAAACATTTACTCCTATACAATCATTACAAAATGGTCAACAACATATCACATTTCGCATGCAGAATGAGCATATTTCGCTTTAATGCAAGCATCCAACCTCTTTCGAAAGTTTTCAAGAATGCGCGCAATCGCTTTCATCCCCCGCTTCTGCAACAGAGCTTTTTCAGAGGGTCCAAAGACCTGTGTTTGAAAGCGGAGGCTTTCTGCTCCGGAATCGTTGATACAACAAAATCCACAGGATTGAATCGGGGAATTTGAAGGTCAAACCTGCTCCGCCCCAAAAACCTGGAAGCGTGGTTTCACAACAATGAAGCATCTTCTTTGCGCTGTAGGCTGGTGCCCAATCCTGGGAAAGGTTTAGATGACGTTCATCGCGTTCCTTTCCGCCCAAGGGATCACCGCATCCCCAGCCCAGAAGCCCATAATTTGGTTTTTTAATGCCCGTCACACTTCATGTGGGTCACCCTGTATAGTGCATGTAGAAATCGTTCAGTTCAACATTTGCTAGATCTTCGAGTCTGATACGATAAGTATTTCCATAATAGCAATGTTTACACATGCTAGAGTAACAAAATTCATAAGAGAAAACCTTGCGGTGGAATTAGGCCAAATTCGTGGAAAGTGTAGTACCAATTTCTAAACATTTAATCAAGATCCACAACTTCACAGATGAACTTGTTTGAGACTATATAAACACCACTACTATTAGCAGAATAGTGCAAAATATATGGAGAACATCAAATGTAAAATCTGGCTGGAAACAGGAGCGATTGTTAACAAATTTCAAGCACGGAAGCTTCATGTAAGAACAATGATATTATGCTCCACAAGGTATCCAGCAGTCGCATACTTATATCAAATCCAAAAACGAGTGAAATCAAACCCTGCAATAATGATCGAGTCACCAGGCAGGGTGAGAGTTATAAGGAAACAAAATTAGAGTATGGCAATATTTCAGAAAAATGGAAAAATTGGATAACCACCGATGGTGACCAGATCAGTCATACAGGTAGCAAGAGAAAACCAATCATACATCAGGATAATGAGAGATAATAACGCGAAACAACGGATCGCAAACAACGGGTGAATAATTGTGAATACAAGCATGTGATCGTCCAATGCAGCTTTCGAATTTGAGGAGAAATGGATTCAAGCAGACAACCAACCCTTCCTTATTCATTTGAAGGAGAATTTTGAAAACTACAATATGAAACTAGTGACTGGAAAAAAATCTGAGATCGATCTACAAAGGAAATGTTATTACACTTTTCGTGAAAAAAGAATGAGTAACGAACAAACCTGTTGTAGTTACGGTTCTGTCGGAAATACACCTTTGCGGATTGGCTGCCACTGTCATATTGGTTGCCCTGTTGAGTTAGTTGCAGTGCGATGATTTAGGCAAGGTAATGGAGTGTATACGTAGTATTTTTACATAAAGTCAGCGAGAACTGAGTTTCCCAGAACCTTGTACAAGAGAGTGCATTCCGTCAAGACAAAAGCTCGAAAGTCCCGACCAGCTCCGAACGAACTGAACCTCTAGTTTCGCGAATGAAAAGACTGGAACCAGAGCTTGAAAAGGGGATACCCCAGAGTATTGGAGGTTAACAGCTGAGTTATATGTGAGCTCTCTCCAATGTTTTCGGCCAATTGCAGAACTTTTTTTCGCTCGAAAAGAGTAACTTATGAAAGAAGTCAAGCACGGAAGGGCTCAAGCACTTTTAAAATAGTAACAGGTACATTTCAATCGGAATCAGTTCCCGCCAACTGTGAAGGTAACCGATCTCACTGTTCACGTGCCTTAGCTATCAGTAACATCGTTATAAAATTTTGAATGGCCTAACGAAATCAGATAAGATTTGAATTCATGGGCATCTTTCTGGCACGTTCACCGCGATCAAATGTTGAAATGAAGAGTTCACCAATAAAAACAAAATTATGGGATGACTAACTGTGAGATTATCAACAAAACAAGAAAACATCGGGGACAATCTTGAGAAGTCCCGGTTCTTCGAACAAAGTGGGCTAATTCAATCATCAAAATCGTCGAAAACGGCATACTGCAGGAGATGTTGTAGTAGTCCCCATGAGTTAGCGTCATGTGCGTCTGAAAAAATGTATAAGATGAGCTTTGGAACACTCAGTTTCCTTGCTGAATTCCCTCTCATTCTGTCAACTGTTCTACCTATCCTGAACATTGTTAGCAGTTTTCTAATCCCATTCTAACACAACCTGCGCGAAAAATAGCGCGAATAGAATGGATGGAACGACTTATGAGTGTTTGTAGAAGTGGTCAATGTACACAACCAAAATACCATACCCGTGAACGATATTAACTTCAAAACCGACTACTCGATTTATACTATTCCCCCGCTTTCGTTGCAATGTTGAAAATCTTCCACGTACTACAAAAATTTGACCAAGAACAACTAACAGCCTGCTCAACATTTTCGTTCACTCATACACTGAAAATCGACTCCCGCTAAAACCCAGCACCAAAGAGAGCAGTATCTCCGTCACAACACCTTTGGCATGAATAGATAGCTTGCAATAAAACTTGTAACAAACAAAAGAGTACTCACCGCGCAATGACACAACCTTCTTTGCTTGATCATTTCCAATCACCACTCTGATGCGTCCATCGTTAACTTTACCTATAGCGAATATCTGCACTTCTTCTTGCGGAGTATCATCGGCGATGGAAGTACTTGGGGCTGACGCAGAGCTTGTTGTTGTATTGATAACTAAAAAAGTACTATTGTGAAGGTACAAGCCTAAACCTATTATTTTAGAGAACAGAACAAGAGTAGATCAAAGGGCGACATAAATTAACAGAAAGCGGTAACATGAGTGGTACTTACAGGAATTGAAAAAGCACCCATCTTACATCCTATGTCCCCTTTGTTCACTAATAATACCAAACGACCCAAAGTGCTGTCTGCAAAGAATGTTGCCTAGTATAAACTGTAGTGATTCAGAGTTCAAACTGTCGTCTTAGCTGCGCGCACCAAAGTGCCCTGACACGAATGTAAACAAAACTGGGGTGGAAACAATCAAGGCACCACTGGTTTATGAAATAAGCAAATTGAGCTATGGAAAATTATTCACCGCAAGGAGAAGGAGCAGGAGGAACGGAGGAACACTTCTCGCCATTCTGATGGATCTGTGAGACCTCGGTCGGGCTGGAAGCCTCCTCGCTCTCAGGTACATCATTCTAAAAAGCTGTCGATAAAAAAGTAAGCTGCATTGCCAAAACTTAAGAACTATGACGTGTTTTTAAATGAACTTGGTAAAGATCCCGAATAGCTTCCTATACCTCCGAAATGTCTCCTCAATTTAGAGTTTCAAGTCAAGGATTCGATACGTGCTCAGGGTATTAAGAATGTACGAAACTATGAGTACCTTAGTCCTCTTCTTCTTGTCGGAACCAGTCTCGTCGGCTTTGCGCTTACGTTCTGTATTTCGTGGTGGCTCTTCAACCACACTCCTCACTTCTTGCCTCTGTTTTTGTTGTTCCTGATTTTCTTCTCTAGTTCTCAGCTGCTCCTCTTCGATTTGCTTACGTTGTTCCATTTTCTTCTCGTTTTCCTTTTCAGTACCAGAATCATCATCAGAATCACTATCGTACAACCAAGACTGGCGCATAAGCAAGGCCTGCATTTGATCAGGTTTCACCTCAAAATCCTTAAACAGAGAACAAGTGACAGTACGGTCATTAAATGGTGAGAGATTCTGTTCCATCAAACAGAAACAATCAATTAGCCTTTGGTGATGAACCACGACTTTTTTACCAATGTATTGACAGATACATACCTTTTTTGCCGCTGACATTGTTTCAGAAGGTGACACGTACGTGGACGTGGATGTCGAGCCCCTACGACCTTTGGGAGTAGTCGGTGAGTATGATTTCAATGCAGCCTTGGTAACCGTGCCCGAACCTTTCGGAGGAAGTGTCGAGGTTCTGAAAGCACTACGGTTGTTCAATGACAACTGCTACACCAATTGGGTATTACTTTTTCGTAGACTTTGGTTTCTCAGTGAAATCTTCATCCTCAATGTCATCGGAAGGAATCTCGGGCTCTGGTTCTGACTCCGATTTCTCAGCCGATGCCTTTTGTCGAGTGCGCCTCCTGCTCCTGAAAACCTTCGGTACACTATAGAAACACTAAAACATCATCGAAGCAACAAGTCACAATCCAAAATCGTAAATACTTTCCAGAAATAAAAACTGCAATAATAGTAGCTCATAGAAAACACCTGGCTGCTACAGCCTAACCTAGGAAACAGACTGAATAGAGTCTGTGTTCTGCAAAAGACTTGCAAGAAATAAAAAATAATGTTCTGAAACTGACGAAGATGAGGATGACTTTGTAGACGAGCCTTTTTTGTGAGACCTATCGCTCCTTCCCTTTGGCGTCTTTGCAAGAGATTTTTTGCCCTGAATGACACCAGATCATATTAATACTGCAACGGCATGATTGCGTAGAGCCTCCTTTGAAGAATCAAAACATGCAATAACCTTCTTGCTTTTCGCTTTTCTCGTAGACTCATATTCAGCGATAGCTTTGGTGGCGAACACTAGATTTTCGGCTGGCTCCCAAGAATCATCCGCTTCCGTAAAACCTTTCCAATGCACCTATAAAGTCATCAGAAAATATAACTGTATGCGAAACAGAGAAGTAGAAAAAAGCTGGGAGGGTTGTGCATTCTGCAAATGCTGAAAGGAGAGGAGTCTAAAAAAGGCATTTAGACAGTTCCAATGCACATTTTCTCTGCACCTTTCTAATAACCAAACCACAGTTCAAGTTGATATACATTCTTACGAGCAAGTTAGCCCCCCCCCCCCCCCCCTCCTCCACTAATTGGGAAGGCTGTATCCTTCTAATATCGGAAAAATTAAAATACAAGCATTTATTGCATGCGGAACCTCACCAGATAGAATAATCCTTCTTTTGTTTCATCGTGATCTAAAATCTTCTCCACTTCGTAGACCTCCTCGGATAAACCTTCTCCAGCAGCCGGTTCCTCGTCACTAGACTCTAGAAACACAACTTGATCTCAAAGTCTGAATTCGGTTCTCAAAACAACGAGAAAAATGCTGGACATCTTTATAGGAAGAAATGACCATGTAATAAAGATTAAGAGAATGAGAAATCAAAGAATAAAGAATGGTGGGGATAAATCATGTTTTCCTCTACTGAACTTTCCATTTCGCTTACATTACTGTGCCTTTTTGAAAAGTATCTTTTAGAAATAATGAACCTCGTTTTGCGAATGTCCCGTCACTAATCCGAAATACCAGGTGGACTCATAAAAACTGCTCAGCAAGAAACTGATAGGGGGAGGGTCAAACATTTGCGTCACAGGCTCCTGCCTCCTCTGAGTAAAAAACCATGCAGCATTAGTAAGATTTTGATTCCATGAATATTCCAATGTACATGTGAACCAACACGCATTAAGAACTTTCACATCAAGAGATTTCACTAGGTAAATATGTAATTGGAACTGACTTGGTGTTTGACCAGCGATCTTCTCTGTTTGATCTGAAAATGAAATAAGTTTCTATCTATTTTGCCCTTTTGTGAAGACCTTTCCGTTCGTTATTCACAGTAATTTGAAAAGTAGACCCAACAAATGGGGCTATGAAAGAGGTGTACCATTCCCGCAGTAATAACACTATTTTATGGAATCGGATATGAAATTTCGAACATCATCAAGGAACACAGTCTCCTGGTGCCCTAGCATCTGGCAAGAAACACTATCTGCTGATTTAACTGAGAAATCTACAAGGGAAAAACACGCAGCCTCTGGCAGTACAATGAATGCTGCCGAAGGATTATAAAACTATTGGACGACAGGTAGTTTTCTCTATAACTCAGATCAACTTCGCAGGTCTAAAACTATTGAAAATTGGAAGACTCACACCTTCAAAAGACGAATGAGTGACTATCAATTCATTCCATAAAGACGTTCAAGAGTGTTGTCATTTTTAAACATAGCGATAGAGCTGCGGAGCAAAATATAACGGTGCGGCGAAAAGACTTGACCCATTACAACAAAGAATTCTGCGCATATGCATAGTACTGATGCAATGATAATCGAAACATATATTCGGTAGAAGTAGAAAACAAACTACCACTGAATTTACTCGGATGCTGGCACTTTGCATTAACACTACAAGCTCAGTTTCTCTCGAGCATCACCAACTGGCTAGAATAACCTTTCTAATTAGGCGAGGAATAAAGCAATTGAAGACAAGGGAGACCCTATCGCAGATCCGCTCAGGTATGCCACATTGGTTTGATATATTATCTTTACATAGTACGCACATTGAATTCACGAGTAATAATGCTGACATCAATAGTCCTGCTTTACTAATAAGATAAGTACAAACAACATTTCCACAATGAACTCTTTCTATGGAATTTTGAAAATTCAGAAATGTTCGCTTCAAAAGAAGAGAAAAGTAGAAAGCGCCTTTCTCATTATACTGCTGCTACTTTAAAATTCCTACTGAGAGCCGTGCCCAAAAACTTACGGATTCATGGGGCAATTACCTCGCTCATAAATAATTTTGATAAGAATAACCGCGAACTTCAGGTGTAAACAGACTTATCTCTAATTTAATACCCTGTGTTTGCTCCTACCTTTTTGTCAAGCAGAGGTATGAAACAGTACGAAAAGGAAAGAAAACAACAACACATATCAATCGTATTTTTATAGATGGAAAATTGCAGTGTCAACATAAAAGGAACTTTCGATAATCACCGTTATGATGCCTTGGATTTTTGACAGCCTTCCAGGTAAATGCTAATGATTTTGTTTCCGTCACACTTCCACAAAAACGATTTCAATTGTTCAACCGAAAAATCCCATTCAAAAAGCAGCAAAAAAGAATTTGTTCATACTAACCATTATCACCTTCTGCTGGTTTCGATGGCAGTTCATCAGTATTTGGATCTCTGTCCGACTCTGTATTGCTAGGTGACTCACATTCGGGGAGCTGAAATTAAGGAATGACTATGTGTATTAGGAAAAACATTTTTTTTTGCCAAATTCCAAAAACTAATAACTGGTTTGAAACACTTACCATATCTTTATGGTTAGCCGGCATCAGTTCGTCTGTTGTTTCGAAACTCCTCATAACAAAACCACCACGGAGTCTAAAACAACACAGGAAATCAAACATAGTAAGGATATGCTAAAAGAAGAGCAATAAATTGAACGAGAAAATCTTCACTTGTAAGACGGTCAAAGCTGTCATAGTAGTGTTTCGAAAAAAACTCAACCCCATAATATAAAACAACCAGGAGCAATGGGCGTTGGGAAAATGTCAATGCTTGCTACAATCACTGGTCAGCAAGTTTTTCGAGAAAACACTTTCATATATAGAATAATAAAAGAGAAAATGAGAACACAATCAAGAAAAAACCGAGGTAGAAATGGAAAAAGTTAGTTAATGGTAAGCACAAAAACAACGGATACTATCAAACATCAGTCTGCCTCAATTGGTTCAATATTGGTTGATCAAATTACAACCACTCAAAAAAAACTTATTCAATTTAGATTAGTCAAAGTGACCAAACTTTAATACAAGTAAGATGAACTGCAAGCAATAGAAAAGGAAATCTAAAAACAAAACAAACAATTAAACAAACAAATAACAACGGGAAGTCATAGTGACAATGATAACAAAATAACTTTTCTGTTATGACTAACAGGAACATTGCAAAGATGGGCTTATCCCAACTGTTTTGCCGTGTTTCTATAGATCAAATGGACAAACACTTAAAAAATATCAGAAAACGGCGATTTCACTGGTGTTTGGCCGTAACATACACCTTCCACGGTTCAAAAACGCCTAAAGACAACAAAACAAACAAAACACCAGCTACGCTTAAACCAAAGATGGGAAGCTCGGCGCCCAAGCCAAAGGATTCGTAAACAACCAGAAAAAAGCGCAGTAGTAAACCACGCGCGGTGACGCGGGGCGTCAATTTTGAAAAGATTTCTGGATCGCGCCGCGTAATGCAATATCCATGCGGCTCTTGCGAAATAGGCGGAGCTACCAAGGAATTGATTGTTTGCTTTTGATGCAAGTTCTGTAAAAGAAGGATTATAACATCCCAAATGTGTTCTAATAAGTTTAAATGACTTTTTTGACACTCACTGAGACAAATCGCTTAGCTCATGGTCACTTCAATGTTTTGCTTGCACCATCTTTTAAGTTAACTATTGTCTTGTTTTCAAATTAGCTCTCTAAATTTCTGATGGAACACTTTCCCAGTTAAGTTCGAGCTTGTATGTCAACTGATTAATTTGTTTCTTCAATTTCGGTTGTAAAAATCTGGAATTTACTTGAATTGTCTTTCTGCTGCGCTGTCTAGAAACGAAAAGCGTCGAGCTGTAGGATTTTTCTCCCGTCGCTTTCTTGGTCCTTTTTTGTGGTGAACTCACGGTTCTTCAGACTCCTTATCTGCCCTTCTTTATGTTTTTTAACTATCCCAAAGGTTAGAGAGTAATGTAGCCTGGTAGTCTGGGTGAACACATTGACTATGAGATAGGCTAGACTTCAAATTGCTCGAGAAAGGGAACAAATAATCGGCTATAGGAAGGGCTATATGTCAGGAGGTGCCATAGAGGTGAAAAGCTAGAAAGAGCTTTTCATTTCTACAAGTCAAACAGCAAGCAATGACCCGATATCACAGCCATAAACCAACGCATAATCTGCCAATGTATAGCATGTCTATACCTTATCCATCCCCCTTGAATGTTATCGTGTTCACGTTTCAAAGTTTTTCTTGCCAATGGATTGAAAGCAAGGAGGTCCCCACTCTTCTCCGAAGTCCTACATCATTCGATTTTCTAGACTGGCTTGCAGACTTGTACTTACTAACTGTACTGCACTGGCTGTACATGTATGTGCATTCCGTTTCGGGTTTTTTTAACGATCCATCTAGCCGTTAGATACTAAAGTAGGCTATTGTAACACATTAGTTACGTAAGTAACAATTGAAGGGTTCGCAGCCAAAGTTGGCCTAGGCGAGATCGGCAGTGAAGTGTGGCGCCTAGCGACCATATTGCATGATTCTGCTATTTCTTATGCTAATTAGATAAACACCAGCCTTATGAGCTTGAAAGGAGGAGAATCCGTCGGTGTCAGGTTCGATATCGGTGAAATGTTGCCCTCATGCGCAGCAGACGAAGGCACATCAGTTCAAGCTCTATCTGAGCTACTAACTCTATCAGGGGCTTTACTTAAAGCACAGGCTAGAAGCGCCTGGAAAAAGTCACATATTACAGCAATAGTCATGTTAGCTATTACAGATTAGTAGAGACTTCAAGTCCTAATCTGTATAAGACCCGTTGACGTGAGAGGGTTATAGTCTGTACAAAAACCTTGGTGACTTAGGAGCATGTTAAGCTTGATATAGTGTAGTTCAAGCTGTTTTCGAGTTCAACTTTCTGTGTTGTTTTTCAAGCAAGTCCAGTTATGCTTATCTGCCTATGCTGCTGAAACTGGTTCCGACATTTCGCGGTCAGATTCGGTTTCTGTTGCATAACACCTGAATCACGCACTTACCCACTACCCATTACTAACCCACCCACTTCCAATTACTAACCCGTTGTAGCACAAAGTGTTGAAGTTCACTTGCGAAGAGTTAAGGTTTTCTAAGTTGGTGGTATCGGTTGATATAAGCTGTTGAGAATCCATCTAGACAAAGGGTTATACCTCACTGTATGCCTCATGGATAAATAAATCCAACTGCCTGTTCATTTTATTTGGTACAGCCATCTTTTGTTGTTCAAGTTGAAATGACAATCGACAAAAGGTAGACGTCGCAAGTTCAAGTACAAACAGATCCAATAGAGCAGTCGGCAAGGTTTCCTGTCTCTCAAGAGTACCAGTTCTTCTGAGTTGGTGAAGATTCGAGAGCAGGCAACCTCTGCTCCACCTACAAAGTACTAGGACGAGTCTTATTTGCACTAGATTATCCCTGAGTACTGAACCTAATGCATGTCTAATGTCGAAAGGACTGTTCATCCGAGACTTCATTGTCCTCATCCTCTGTAAAACACGTGGCGAAAGTTTGTCAGAATTAAAAAAACATTGGACACATCTTGAAGTGTACAACGGAGCGGACGAAAAGCTCTGCCTCATAGTTGGTGATTCATTCCAGAGAAGTGCAGCTCCAGTTACTCTCGTACTAACATTAGCGTGCGAACCCCATCAGGTTGTTCTGAGAGTGATAAAATAGTGTCCGTCCAAGAGGTCTGGATGGGCAGCTTTGGAACCGCTGATATGTTTTTTTAGAATAACAAGGCGGCTAGGCACGCTATTGCGTGCGCTAGGGGCTCTAGCCATTAGGGACGGAACCATATGAGCTTCTGATTTTCATTACAGAACTTTATCATCTCAGCCTATTCCCTGACACCTCTGTAGCGGCCATCGTTTCAGAGTTATAAATTTTTGTCTTAGCCCCACCCACTTTAGTGCCAACTCCGCCCACTTTAGTGCCAGCCCCGCCCACTTCTGGGATTTGACCTTATTTGTTCTTTGTCACCTTGACACCTTTTTGCCGCATCTCAGAACGTTTCTGAATAGAGTTATACATTTTTGATAAAAGCTCCGCCCACTTTGGTGCCAGCCCCGCCCGCTTCTGGGATTTGACCACATTTGTTCTTTTGCACCTTAATACCTTTTTGCCGCATCCCAGAACGTTTCCAAATAGAGTTATACGTTTTTGATCTAAGCTCCGCCCACTTTGGTGCCAGCCCCGCCCACTTCGAGGGTTTGGCCACATTTGTTCCATGACCACCAACCACTTTTTTCCCGCATTCTAGAACGTTTCCGAACGAAATTACACTCATTTTTGAAAAGTAGCTTTCACTTTAACGCACGCCCCGCCCACCATAGGCGGGGCTTCACTAAACTTACCTATGCCCAGCACGCATGAGGCCCTGCTCACTCTTTTTATTTTTTTTTTCTGGCCTCTGCGCGTTAATTGAATCGAGTTATGAATACATCTGAAAAGTACCGCCCATTTTGCGAAAGCTCCGCCCACAACATGTGAGCCTCCACCATCTGGTTTCTTGACCCAATCCCCACCTTTGAACATTTTTCCCCGCTGCCTGGACTTTTTCGAAGCAAAAATAAGATGTTTTACTGTTGGCACCGCCCACTCCGGCACATGCCCCGCCCCCGGAGGGCGGAGCTCCGCACAGCTCATATGTGCTCTGTTAATCTTGTCCCAGGCTCCACCAATCCCGAACTTGTCCCGACTTCTGAAGTTGTTTCTGTGGCAAAACCGGACTACGTGACACACAGACAAACATACATACATACATACATACATACATACATACATACATACATACATACATACATACATACATACATACATACATACATACATACATACATACATACATACATACATACATACATACATACATACATACATACATACATACATACATACATACATACATACATACATACATACATACATACATACATACATACATACATACATACATACATACATACATACATACATACATACATACATACATACATACATACATACATACATACATACATACATACATACATACATACATACATACATACATACATACATACATACATACATACATACATACATACATACATACATACATACATACATACATACATACATACATACATACATACATACATACATACATACATAC
>LS997563.1:13830939-14153439 GCA_000469685.2 Haemonchus contortus
CCGACCGACTGACGACGTTGCTGATCACGTGTTTTCAACGTAGGATAGATTGCGTTTAGGGCCGCGTGAGCGGTATCCATAGGTGCTGTATTGTCAACGTGTGGCTACCAACACCGTCGCTAGGTCGGCCGACCGGTGAAATAGTGTTCATCGCTAAACTCTGAAAGCACTCTCACAGTGCTGTAGATATACAATCAGAGACTCTTACCAAAGATAGAAATAACTGTGATCGAAGGAGATTATAATGGACTTTTCACAGAAGGTTGGATTGGATGTAGTGAATGTTCCAATAGTTCATTTGCAACCGGTGGCGCTCGGCGCTCATATGCTGCCTCAGCGTCCGCGCCGGTGATGGACCGAGGAGGAAAAGAGGATAAAAGGCAGACAAGACCGTCCCAAAGAAAACTGTCGAGGCATTAACGTAAAAAGTTATACTTAAAAAAGAACGAAGTAAAACGTTAAATACAGCACTTGGAAATTCATTCGAGATTTCAACGCGGGATAACGATCCATTACCGGCTCCATTACAGATTGTCGATCGTCACCGCGTGACGTCCAACTATGAAAATGCTAAGCCTAAACACAGGTCTTACATTGATTGCTTGGTAGTTTCAGTTAGGCACGGCTTTGCTTTTCATAGAAAGCTTTTATTATTTTTAATATTATGTTGATTGTTTATGTTACGAAAATAATTTTCAATTTATGTTACACGGTCAGTAATCATATACATATATGGCTCGCGGATAAATTGAACCATGTGTTTTCTTCATATCGAAGGCTCAGAAAGAGCCTTATTTATTTGTTTATTTATTTATTTATTTATTTATTTATTTATTTATTTATTGAATGCGCTCAAAAGGATTCAAATGCAGCTTGTTTCATTGACCTGCGGAATATCGATAGACCAGCGCCGTTGTCAGCGTCGATGTCGGTAGTATGGATGGGGTCCAGTAGCGAGAAAATTCGCCGATTTCGAGAAAAACACGGCTGTTCGAAATTAGGGTAACTAAAGGTTGGACGAGATCACCCTGATGGAGATAAGATGGAAGGAATATTCGGCCGAGGCTTCAGTTGTTGCAACTGCGCAAAGATATGACTATATCAAGCCAGGTCTGTACAGAACTGTCTTCACCTGACGCTATTGATCATGACAAGTTGTTAAAAGTTCCTGCATGGTTCCTTTGTGATCGGTGCTGCCTCTACAATGCCGGTGAGACTCGTCCGAGGATACACACGGGCCAATCTTTGAGCCTTTGCAACTCCCTAACTAGGCCGTTTTCAGCTCTGATAGCGCCAGGTATGGTACACGAGTGGCCTAAAATGCAAATTCATCCTATGAGGGAATCTCAAAAACCATTTGAATCGTGAACTGTGCCTTTAAGTTGAAGGCACGGTTCACGATAAAAATGGTTACTGAGTCCCTCTTAGGAATACTCAGTGGCCCCATGGGTAATAGGAAGGGCTCTTTCGCGTCCAAAAACTTAACGGTCAGGGCACAGTGGAAGCCCTTTTCTCGGCTGGCGCGTCATTCCCGCCCCTCGATCGATGTCACGTCAGACGAGTGTCGAGGCGATACAGATTGCAATTATTCCAGCTGATCGCGCAGTGATGAGGCGATGTTTTTACCCAATTCTTTTTTCCTCTGTTCTTCTTTTTGCTGCTGCGATCCAATTTCCGCTGTTACTAGGGTTTTTGTTATCTTATGGGTTATGAGTGAATGAACTCTTGCTTACCGAAGTTTGTTATTCGCACCAGGACCCACACGTACGCAATGACCCACATTGTATAGCTCATTCAATCGTCCCACTCTTCTTCATTCTTCTGGTCTCATTATCTTCCATCCACCTTTTTAACGATTTTTCGAAGCCTTTTTCCACTCTGGAAACACCGATTCACGCAGTTCCTTCGCTTTCATCGCCTGTTTTCCATTTTACCTTCCATTTTTCGTCATTATCTGGATTACCCAAAGTTATCGTGAGCTGTGCCTTTAATGGTGGGTTGGCGATACAAGAAAAAGGATAAATTCATGGTGCGTTAATTTCCCGTCGGAGGGATGCGCCCACGCATTCGAAATAAGTTCAGAATCGTAGTGACTCATTCAATGCGTATGTGCCCCCTATACCCTCTATACTTGAAAATACTGTCACTATTTCTTTTTGTAGAGTGTGGATGGACCTCCTTGACGTTTCAATTGGTCAACGTACTAATGTGATCTACTACGTTATTGTATTGACCTATTGACGTGGCGCGGCCACCCCTATATAAGGGCGCACCGTCGCCATTGTGCTGCATTATTGTTGTTCTTTTCTTTTGGACTGTTATCCGTGTTCTGTTGTTTCTCTTATAAATCGCTTTCCTTTTGCTCGCCGGACGCATCTGACCGGTTCAACCGAACCCACACAAGGTGAGGTTGAACCCACATGGGGGCCGAACATAAGGACCTGGTCGAGCATTAGGATAAGCGGTTTTCTAGCACTAGAAGCGGAGTTGCCCTCCAGCTTCTAAGAGTGCGACCAGCTCTTGTGCCGTCAGTCGCGGTGGAGCTGGATAGCTGCCGTGGGGTAGCACCACTAAGACCAGTGGACGATTATCAGTATCGATCCACTTGACATCTTAGTGGGCGGGTAAGCCATTCTACAAGGCCGAACTCTGCGCAAAATTTTTTGCCCACTAGCCTTGTAAAAGTGTGCACCGATCGCGGTTACTTGCTTTAGCAGGCTTAGGCGAGGTTCAATCGCGGTCAGCTGCTATTGCTAGTTAGAGCGAGTTCAGTGGGCGCAGGAAAGGCGCAAAAAAAAGGCATCTGCCACACAACCACTGACTGTTTGTTTGGAATTTGTTCGATTCCGTGCTCCCATAAACCGAGATTTTCTCATCTCGTGGCGATATTGGATTATCATATCGTAGATTCTCGTTCAGACTATGGCTGAAAACGAGATTGATAAGGAAATCGAACATATGTTGTCCTTTGAGAACGGGGACGATGATCAGGTCACGAACCTACAATCGCAGGTGGCAACGCTGATGGAGCAAATTCAGAAGCTCTTACAACAAGCGGGCCAGGTAAAATCCTCAGTATCCATTGTACAAAATGAGGTGCAAGCGCTGCAGACATTGCCAGAGCGAGTCCAACGAGAGATATGGAAGGACAATAGAACACGGGCAGCGGAAAAGAACCGTGATGAAGTTGCTCTGATAGTCTCAGAACTTGCAAGTGGCAGCTGTGAAATCATAAACACAGAAATGCCAAAAATTAACCAATTGATAGATGATCTCCTTCTGTGGGAGAACTACAATTGGGAACAGTTGATGAGTGAGCTTAAAGAACTTCAGGCACAAGTACTACACGATGATAAGTGTATGAGAGAATTAGCGCGCTTTTTGAATGTAGCGTCAACTGAAGTTGTCAGCACAGTAAAGACCTATTTTGGCAAACATGGAAAACACAAGGAGCCTTGTTCGAATACCCCGAACTTGGCCCATCCTGTCGGGCATGAGCGATCTGAAAGTGCTAATAGGCAACTGTTTCAGAGAGAACAGCCGATGGAAGTGGATAACCCCAGCACAAGCACAAGCTTCAGAAGTGTCATGAAACAAGTGCGAGAACGGGATCGCGCCCCGTTTGCAGAGCTCACGCCTTTCGATTTAGCTGAAGCTGAACGAAGTCAGTTTAATCCCTTCAAAACAGTTAGCTACTGTACTCCGGTATCTCAAAATGACGACCTTGAATTTGTTAATAATGCCTTTTTACAGTCGTCACGAGGGAAAGTGAGGTCATTAACCGCACAACCGACGCAGAGCAGCCAAGGTGTGTTTCCATCCTTATCACAATTTTCACCGCAAGTGAATGTGGGTATAGCTTTAGCGGCTATGGCGTTACCGGAGGTACCCCCCTTCTCACATCCTCAGGGAAAGGGGTTCGAACATTTCATAACTTCTTTTCATATGAAATATGGTGGATTGGGCCTACAAGATGAGATGCTAATTCACCTTATGTGTTCAAAACTGCAAGGGTATCCGAAAGCAGTTGTGGAAACCCTGCCCCGTAGTTTGAAAGAGGGTAGTTATGTTAACTTTGTGGAAGCTTTGCGAGCCGAACTCGAAGAAAATGAAGTTGCTCAACGCACAGAGACATACATAAAGTTGAAACAACTTCGGAAACGTTCATCGGTAACAGATTACTGTCTTGAACTTGAGGACTTAACTCGTAAGGTATACCCAGATGCGAGTGAAAAAGAATTATCCATGAATCGCGCAGGGGAACTGATAACACAACTCACAGAATGGAAGGAATATGTCCAACTCTTCAACACTCTAGAGCAATCCAAACAGGAAGAAGCCTATGAGAAACTTAAGAACCTGGCACAAAGCATTGAGCGAAGCCAACAAGTGGCTAAAGCGGTGCGATTCTCTCTCAGAGCGAGCCAGGAAAATAACTTCAGCTCTAGACAAAGCGCAATCCGCGATCACATTCCTTCTGATAATCACAAGAGCGAACACCAGCGTCATACCGTAGCATGTTCGTTTTGCAAAAAGCAAGGGCATTTCAAACGGGACTGCTGGAAGGCTAGAGGTGCTCGCAACAAAGAGTATCCTGCGTTACCATCGTCAACACCAGCCAACTCTGCACCTCTCGGCAGACATTCTTCCAGCCGTGATCAAAAAGAGCAAGGCCCGAAAGTCCAGACTTTTATTACAACACTAGACAAGTGGGAATGTGGGGAGATCCAAGTCAAAGTGACTGCACAAAATGAGCTCTTCGGCAAACAGACAGTAGCCAAAGTAGATCTCTTGGGCATGTCTAGAAATGCTTTATTGGACACTGGATCCCAAATCAGTATCCTACCGCTAAAAATGCTGCGAGAAGCGCAAAGAGCAGGATTTGACATCGATAAAGATGTCGAAGAGGTTCCAATTCCTAATCAGAGAACAATTTATGACGCATCGGGAAACCCAATGGAGTTCAAAGGTGCGATTCGTCTTACAATAAAGACCAAGAATGTAAAACCACAAAGAGTGGCTATGTTTGTGAGGAAATCAAATGATAACGTGATAACTCTCGGAACCAATGTTCTGGAAAAATTGAACTTAGTGCTGAAAGAACAAAACGACACAGGGGAACAGAAGAACCCTAGAAGAAGAGGTCGAAATCAGCAAAGCTTTCCGGGGCAAAACAGGAAGCTTAACAGGCACAATTCCGAAACGCAACGAGCTGTAGTAGTGCGAAGAGCTGTAGTGAGCCGTAGCAGTGAGCAAAACCAAAGGGCTCGTGAACGCATGGAACAAAACTACGCCAAAAGGAAAAAGGTCTCGGAGCGACCTTTCGCCGTAGGGGAGAGAGTGTACATGCGGATCCCCATGGAAAAAGCCTCGTCGACCCATCCTAAACTGGTAAATGAGCGGAATGGACCACCCAGGGTCATTGACGTCAGCGACAACAGCGCAATGGTCACCCCTGAAGCGGATAACGCTGAGCCGCTGAAAGTGCATTCTAGCCTACTTAGGAAGTTGCCGGTAGGCATAGATAATGAACCAGTACAAACTGTCAGAGAGAGAAGAAAAAGGGGCAGACCCAAAAAGAGTAGGGGTAAGCACTCTAAAACGGCGTGTTTCAGAGTCAACGTTGGGCCTTCGCAGGAAGATCCACTGCTTCTGTTCGATCCGTGCACGTGTAAGATCTTCCGCACCAAGGCTAAAACTGCCCTGCCCAGTCTACGTTCCGAAGTCGTTGAGGAGCTTACAGGAACCGCTAGAGGATTCGATGCACGCGTAGTCGATGCGTATGGAACGATCGACACGACGATGCCATTGGGACACCCTGCTTCGAGCCTCGAAATCAGCCCAAGACGTGATGATGACAGATTTCATTCACGGCAGCGTGCAGTGTTCCTGAAGCAAGTCAGAAAATTTGCCAAGCGCACGCTATCACAACCAATATTCTTTCCAGCCAAGCGAGACAAGAGGGATGATGCCGCCGACACCAACGCCAGTACAACCAAGCCCAAGGACGAGCCGCTGAAGAAGAAGCCGAAGATTGTCAAGCCGCACGTGATGTATGTACGAGACGCCAAAGCCGAACGCGACCGCCACCCGCACCTCATGAAGCAGAAAAAGGACAACAAGGCAAATGTAAGCCGTCGGAGCCTGGCTTCCCCACGGAGGGGCGTGTAGAGTGTGGATGGACCTCCTTGACGTTTCAATTGGTCAACGTACTAATGTGATCTACTACGTTATTGTATTGACCTATTGACGTGGCGCGGCCACCCCTATATAAGGGCGCACCGTCGCCATTGTGCTGCATTATTGTTGTTCTTTTCTTTTGGACTGTTATCCGTGTTCTGTTGTTTCTCTTATAAATCGCTTTCCTTTTGCTCGCCGGACGCATCTGACCGGTTCAACCGAACCCACACAAGGTGAGGTTGAACCCACATTTTACATTTTTGAAAGGTAGGTGTGAAGAGCAACAACCAATTTCCTAATGTGAGGCTAGCTGGAGTATGCCTCCAAGGATAACGTCTAGGTCTTGTAGAGTTGGACTTGCGTCGTTTATACCTCTTGTATTTAGTTGTCTGGATTTCTTCCTCAACTTTCTCTATTCTGTGCTCTGTAAGTATAGATGTGCAGATAGTGTTCTATGGGACATGCAGTTGCCAGAAAACGACTGTCTTCTCAATTTCATGAAAACTGTTAAAGGAAGTTTTCAATACATGCCAGTTGTCATCGAAACAGTGATTTTTTTTTGAAATTGATTTAGCTTGGCTATGGTGTTTCTAAGGAAAACCGTGTAGAATTATTACGCCATGCGTTGTTTTCGCGCTGGAAATAACAGCCAGGCATAAGAAGGTAGCGCTCTTGTGCTAATAAACAACAGCTCAAATTACAGAAGTGCTTGTTGACGGAAATCTGAACTTCAAATTTCAATCGATTTCCCTTCTTGTAGAACTCAACTGTTCGCGATCTACATTGTTCAATTATATGCGATTGTTTTGGTAGTTGCTGGTGCTATGGTGCTAATGTTGGCAGGGAATTTGAGATTCTAATGGAGGCAACACAAATATCTAAATGAATTGGAGTCCGCACTTTGTGTTCTCAAACGGAACTCGTTCTAAGGCACTTAATTCTTCCTTCGTTCCACATCGCATTAACCCATTGACGACCGCTTGGCCCGCTGGCGGGCCACACCATATCGTGCTCCTGTAGTATTTATATTTATCAAGTGTTCTTTTTTCATGTTTTCGAGTATCACCTGAGCTCACAGCCTTTTTGAGAACCTTGAGGCATTGTAGTCCAGGAATCATTCATTCCCAACTACAGTTATTAGAGGAATTGAAAGTTAATGTAAGGACAATATAAAAGGCGCGGTCGCTAATGGGTTAAATTTGCATGTTCTCTCATGCCCTGTTCAGAGCCGATTGCTCGTGCGTCTGTGTCATCTCATTCATTACAAGTGATAGCCACTACAATTGTGTAGGCTGTCCCTGTCATTTTCAAGGTTGCTCGTTAGCGCTGAGGAACAGATTTGCTAGATCTAGTTCTAGTTCTGCTAGATTCCTAGAAGCAGTCTCTTGTAGTCATTTCTGTGAAGGAGGACTCGGGATGGAGTGGAGACGACGAAAAAGAGGTGCCGTTGTTCACGGCGACTCACCTGCAAAAAGGATTACTCTAATAGGCGAAATCGAATAATTGAAGAATCGCGGAAACGGCGTATTGCAGGCGTCATTCATTACTGAAATTCATGTCTCGTTGGACCTTTCTTCGGATTCTTTTTTTATTTTCAGTGGAATATCTACGGCGAACAACGCTCCGCATCGAACATAAATGGCTGTTAGCAATTAGGAAGGGTCTAGAACTTATGCCCATTGCACGAGAGCAACTCAAAGATATAAGGAGCAACGCTTGAAGTTCTAGAACTAGTGGAATTGTTACTCTTCAGAATTCTTCAATGCGCAGCGTTTTCAATGGGAAATTGCAACTTTGGGAACATTCTGGTGGAAGATTTTCTCCATTGTGCACTTTTACTTGTGTATGTAAAGACATAATTCGAAAATATTTGAAATTAAAGCTAAAAGACCAGATTTCATTATTAATCTACCTCGTTGTGGTGTGCAGATTCGCATTTGATCTGTCTGATTACTTTGAAGGGTCAGCCGGTCCTACCGAATGGAAGGCCTCGCAGGGCGCAGTTAATGTTGATTGGGGCTTTGATCCGTAAACTGTAAGTTTGTAAGTTGTGTCCCTGGGCACGACCCATCCAAGCTTTGGAAACAAGTATCACCTCACCTGCATCCCTTGTCGTTCCGTTGATCGTCGATTTCCTCGAGCAGGCGCCAGTCACGTCTCCACTCGTACCTGTCACGAGCTAGAGTGGTCCAGAGAATCGTCTTCGCTCCAGGGACACGAGGCCCAGCGTTCCTTTCATTCAGAGTTTAGTGAACAAGTCTAACCACCTCGTTGGGTGCCGTCCTGGTGTTCGCTTGGCAGCACAAGGGGTCCAGTCAGGAACCCCCCTGATCCAACGGTCGTCACTATATCGGCTAACGTGTCCTGTTCTCCTATTCTACGATTTCTTGGGGTAATCAACGGCATATCTGATCTTCATTCGATAGGGAATTTCCGAGCATCGCACTTTTCAAAGCGCGTTGAGTAACGCTGACAGCATGCTCATCTTTCTTTCGTATAGTCCAAGTCTCCGAGGCGTACGTCAAAACAGGTAGGACAGTAGTGTCGCAAAGGTAAGCAAGGAGCAAGGAGAACAAGGAAAGGGATGTTCTTTGTCTTCTTCACTACTGTCTCGGTACCCGATAACGCCTCTCAAATGCTCTCCACGCAGCGCGTTTCCTTCTGCTCAATTCCGGAACTAGATTGTTCATTATGTTGACTTCCTGACCGAGATACACATAGCTAGAGCATGCAGAGTATTCAGCTTAGCGTGAAGTATCAGATACCAATCCGTTTCGTATGAGCAACATCTTCGTTAGGTTCAGTCTCGAGCCTATCCTTCCGCAATCACTGTCAAACTCGGCCAGCAATCGTTGCGCCTGCTCGATGTTTTTCGGTGTTACAAGTACGATGTCGTCTGCAAAGAGAGATGAGTATAGCGGCCGTCGACCTTCACTCCCAATTCGTCCCATTCCCGTTCGATACAAGACCTATACTGATCTAATAGATAACCTCAATTCTGCTTTCCTCAAAAATTTGTCGAGTTTTCCCCAATGAAATAATGAAGGGGAGTGAGCTCCCCATGGTCGAGTATGAAGGACATTGGTGTGCTTGCGATCTTTTTGGGCCCTTGGCCAGTGGAAAGAGTGATGCCTGATAAACTTGAGCCTTTAAGTTAAGTGTTGTCTAAGGCGAGACTTTTGCATTTCACCTGGTCTTCTACTTCTACTTCTACTTCTAAGAAATCTTCTAAATAGTTTTATAGCATTTTCAAGAAATTTTTGATGTTGAGTTGCTTATTTTTCTACCTAAACCATCACCATAATTTCTTTACACCGTGCATCATTACCGGCATGCTTATTTGTTCGACGTCCCAAACTACATGAGGGAGAGCCTATTTGGCGTATCGTTTCGTCAGTTCGGATAGATATTTGAGTTCAGCGTTCAAAAAACCCATAGGCAGTTTATATCTCGTTTGAATGCGATGCCACCACGATCCAACATCCTTCCCTTACCAGCCTTAGCTTTTTTGTTTATCTTACGTCTCAGTTTTGATAATAGTTCATAGATGGGAGACACGTTCGGTCTCTAGTTGGTATATACATAGTATTGGTGCCGTACGTATTGTCGATGTCAAACTCGCATGAAATCCAATTCCTGTCAAACAATACAAGGCCTTCTCAGTGTTGTTATGGAGTCACTCACCAATCCTTTCAATCATGCTCATGTCAATGGAGTAGTTTTGTTGGATCCAGTGGACTATGCGGTTTGTCTTTTGTTTATTCGGGTCAGAGAATTTCTTCTTTCAAAGCCCCAGTTTCTTGGACTTTATTTCATTTCACTTTTATAATTATGTTATTTTATTATTTTTTATGTGTGTCAAACGGGCTGATGCAGTGTTTGATCAAATTTGCAAAAACACGCATGACCAAATATTCTTATATCAAAGTGCATAAAATGAGTTGAGGTTCTGCGTAAATGATCCGTTACTGCTTGACTTTGGTCATCTCGTATGATACCGTATGTTGGAATCAAAGGTGGTGATTAGATCTACCGATTGCTGTAAATGCCTTTTCCGGATTCGAAGGAAGAGCCAGTGGTTAAGCTGACCTTGCTCCTTTGACGGCGCGGTGATGATTCGACAAGCCCTCAGTTGTCGCAAGTAGCCTCTCCTCCGTGCTGTATGGATTCGCGAAAGAATCAAAAAGTTTGTGATCGCACGATACTGCCACCCATCGAAGGAGCCTGCATTCCACACTCTAAGGTTAACATCTGTGTGATATCAACAGCACCGATGAAGAACTTCAAGCCGATCGCATTTCTAATCAACATCCGCTGATCAACATTTGTCCGAAGAATTGCCAATAATTGTAGGTGGGCTCACGTTCGGCGAACTGAGAATCGAGGGTTTGAAACACGGAGAATCGTTGTTTTGCAATCTAATAACTGTCAGCAAGTATACCCTATCAGCTCTTGCAGCTAACTCTCAAAATATGAGCACCATATAACCTCTGATTTCTACCAGAAACTTTTTTAATTTGTAAATGAACTATTAAAAGGTGAGTCTCAGGTACTTACCTTTTCTAGATAAAATATAATCTAAAAGTTTTTATTTGTTTCCCTAAAACAGCGTCAGTGCTATAAAATGGTTCTTACAATAGTGAATGAGCTTCAAAGGTCATTGTTTAAAATGTTTTCGGTATAAAACGAGGAGTAAAACATTGTATTGCCATCGTTCTATTTCTAGAAGGTCGGCTTTTTTGTAATCTCATTCTTCCATGGGCTCATTCTTCCTCTGCGCAGTCGAGTGTTTGACTATGAGATCCCACCAGAATATACTGCGGTAATTGTAAGGGTATTCTATTAGCAATTGAAAAAGATCGTGTTTCGAGCCCCCATCTCACACCGATCACTAGGAAAATTTTGATTGTGATGGGTAATGCCCATCACACGCGAGGACGTCGATGGATGAGCTGGAAATATTTGGTATAACCTGACACTCGCACTTCTCACATATTCACCTAACCTCAACCCACACGGCTACCGAACTTTCGGAATCCTACAGGCCTGCTCTGAAGGGTAAAAATCAACAATCATCAGGAAGTCATGTAAGTGGTAGATGGATCGATTGTATGGCGCCTCTCTACAATTCGGAGGAATGGCATCAGTATTGTGGCTAAGAAGGCCTACTATCTTGATCACTGATCCAACTTTTTTGTTGTAATTATTTTATGTTTAAAAACCGACTGGATTCTCTCAAGACTTTCCGGATACTCTAATATAATACAAAAAGTTTTAATCACGTTCAAAACGTGCTAGTTTTTGAACCCACTGGCGAGACATTCCCACATTCCTAGGAATTCGATGAAAAACTTTCGTTTCTGTTTAAGACGACTATTCCTTTGTGGGGGAAAAAGTTCTTTCTGTATCAAACAGCGAATTTTCCATATAAAAAACATGATGAGCTTTATTGTCGTCAACTGCAAGCTTAAAATCTTTTTCGCCGCCTCGCTCAGTTTAATTGTTTTTGTTCACATCAAAATACTTCGGCTCATGGCTATGGTCCAGATAGGACACGGGTTCGTACCGATAAAATCAATAGAATCAGACACGACTAAAGCCATCTCTGTTAAAATTTCGCCTTGACCTAACCGTACATTGATAAGGTTCTTGTCCTTTTACTTGTGTGTGAAGGTCTTGAACATCAGTTTGTGCGTTGTTATGAGGCGTTCTACCTTTTGAACAATTTTCGCTTCTTAAAATCGATCCACAGTTCTTTCAGCACGTAAAAACAGCTGATTTTTTGTGGTTCAATCAAGTTTCCAAAACAGTTTCGGCCAGCAACGGGTTTTTGTATACAAATCAATAAATATAATTAATGAATATATATCCATATATATTGTATCCTGGCCTTGTAAGGTCTGTGGATTATAGGCTTAACTATGGTGCGCAGCATTTGATTAAGAGTTCATTAATTCAGGCATTCCTGTGTCTTGGACGTTAGAAAAGAAGTTCTCAATCATTCATGACTTTAAATTAGTATAAATATTATAAATAGGTTCAAAACCTAACAAGCATACATAATCTACCCACATTAAACATGTTTTCACTCCAAGTGCCTTTTAGACAATGTTCAAAGCGCTGCGGCGCCTGCATGGGCAGAATCTGGAAAGTCGAGGCCTCAACGACATGTCCGAAGCCTTCCAGTCGTTTGTCACTCGTGCAAGATTCTTCAGTGTAGGAAAGTTGAGGTGGGCCTAAGGATTTTCGGCAGTTTCAGAACTTTCCACGAAAGTCAGGTGGGCCTAAGGTTTTTCGGCAGTTTCAGAACTTTCCACAAGCTTGGCGAGTCATGCGCAAAAATTTGCACTTCAACGGGACTCGAACCGTTTGCCCATGACTCGCCATCCCACTGAGAGTGATGAAGTCACGTACGCGGCGAAATAACAACGTTTAATTGTGTATCAAGTCAAAAGAAGTTTCCAGGCGCTTCAAAAAGCGACAAGCGCGATGAACAGGATGCTCTATATAGTTACCAAGTGCGCAGTAGGAAGAAACAATGCGAAACTTTGCTCCGTCAAGGGCGCGTCAGATGGAAGACTGTATTAAAAAAGCGCTATGAATAATTTACTTATTACGTAGGCTACGCCTTCGAACGAGATCCTATAAAACCGTGATTCTGTGATTAAAACTACACACGTTAACAAGCGCTGCGATCTGATAACGACTGGTAATAATCGTTTGGTAAGGTGATATCATCAACACCAAGTCCTCGCTGACATCTTAATCCACAGAATCAAATGCAATTTCAGCATTACGATTCCATTGGCTATTAACACATTCCTTTTTTATTCATTCCACCTGTCCACCAACCCCTTCTCTCTTTTTTTCAGGATAGCATGCATTTTATCTTCGACCAGTTAAGAAAGTTTTTTTTCTTGCATCATGATTCAGGGCTTATTGACAGACGCTTTGCTTCCATTTAATGACACCTCTGATCCGATTAGAACTAGCGAAAGATCAATATTCGTAATTTCTTATTGTGGACTTCTCGTGTTCGTTAAAGTGTGTAGGGACACTTGTGAATGAGATGCGCTAGGTTGATTCCGAGCTGGTTATACGTTTCGTATTTCCTACATTAATGAGGAATACGCTGCCCAAAGCTATCGACCAAACAAGGGAAGTAAAGCTTCGAAAGGTTTTCTTTAGCTGCCTGGTCAACAGTGATTCGCATAGACTTCTGAGAACGTTCTCTATAAAAATGGTCTCGGAGTGTTCTCATTCGTGAGACTGTGCTGCTGTTCAGAAGGCCACATGGGACTTGGCCTGGTCGAAAACTGGTCTAGGCGGTAAGGGTTCAAAACCAAAATTTGCTCCCGACGCATTTTGCAGCTTCACACTCAAAAAAGGACACTTCTGAAGAATTCGAAACGGAGCACGTCTGTTATAATGCATTCGCTCTATTTAGGGACTCCTGCGTACTTTTTCATTTTCTCCGCCATCAAAGAAGTACTCTCTCTCATTACTTTCGCCCTGTAACCCTATGAATGTACTTAAATTTATCGCAGTCTCCAATTTCAAAACATCTATATTTTTCAAATTTACCATCTAAATGGATGGTCCCCTTTCACAACTGGTATGTTGTCGCTTCAGACGGACATGGTCGCATTCTGCAGCAGAGTTCATAAAATATCGACGTCTTCTTCCGATGCTTTTGGCAGATGGACAGCAGTTCAACACGGCTGAAACAGACGGTTAGAACTTTAGACCATAGTATTTAGCATAAGAAAAGTCATTCATATGAATATTTTTTAAAGTAGGCAACGTGTCAACTTATGTAAGTTATTGGGATGTTCGCAACGTATCTGCCGAAAATTACACAAAGGTCCAGATTCTTTCATAGTGTTCTGCAGGTCTCCATCTCAAATACTAGTGAAGGACACTAAATTCTAAAATCACCCTCGGAGATTTTATGATATCGCAGTCGGGTGCCCGGAACAAGCCCTTCGGCCTTTTTTCTTGGAATGGGGCAGAAACAGAACCGCTCAGGGGTCCCAAGGTCAATTGCTTGATACAGGTTTTGATGGGCTTCAGCAGCGAAGCGACCCCATCCAAACTTGTAAACATGTGTTGATTGTGTGGAACAGTTTGGCTATGGTCTAGGGTTAAGTAAGCAAGGAAAGGGAGCCGAACATGTATTGGGTGAGCGCGTGGGTGATGTTTTATACAGCAGTTGCATGGAAGCCCTCTGTAGATACTTTCCAAATGGGCAACCCGATGTTTAGATTTCGATGCTTCTTTGGCCAGTTATGCGAAAGCAAAAGAGGAGCGAAAAGTCATTGTGACGAACGTCTCACCTCGAGTCACTCCATCACAGCTTCAGTCTTTCTTCTCGAAATTTGGAAAGGTACAACATCAACTACCTGATTTTTGTTCAGTAGTCACGATTCATACCGACTGTAATTCATGTGGACTAAGTTTCGCTCTCGGAATCTTCCCGTATCACTTTTGCTCTCTTCATTTTGGTGCGTAGAAACCCATATTACGCCCAAAATTGCTCTTACTGTTCTTGCTTGTGTGAGTGACTAATCAAATTTAGAATTTATGAATTCAGTGAATTTTTTTGGTAGGTGTCGCATTGCTCCCTACCACGGGAAGACAGACGTCTTTCGATGTTTGGCACACTGCCGAAGAATTTGAAAAACTGCGGCACAGCAACATTGACATTCAAGTGAGCCCTTTCGCGAATTTTCTATCAGTGAAGGTATTTTCTCAGTAGTAAAGGATTTCATTTCATTCTATTGTTTCTAAGGAGGCCTGAGGATGCTGAAAAAGCGAAGAATGCCGCACCTGAAGAGCTCAAGTTTTACGAACAATTCATGGTCGTGACACCAGTAAGTTTTTTCTTGTTCTATTAAATGGTTTACTTTCAATTGGTGTTCAAGCGTCACTTCGATTTCGAATGTAAATGGAACACGTAAAGTTAATCAAGCCCACCTGCATCCCTTCGGGCTTTATCATCACCAGAAATTTTATCCCTCGTTTTTGATTGTCACTTGAAATCAGAAAACAACCATTGGTTAACATCATTCTTAACCGCTGCCATTTTTCCATTCTTCACCTTCGTAGATGAGGTCATCAGATTCTCGCCAAACTGGTTCCCTCCTCGTTCTGTTATGTAGATCCTCTCAACGTCTGCCAATTTTCTTCAGTTCGTCTTCTAGGCATCCGGGTTATTAGTTGTGTTTGTATCTGCTGTACGCTCTTTGTAACCCGGGGTGAGTTCTAAGTTTCACCGTTGGATGATACCGAGAGAATACTGCTTCTTTTCATTACGAAGATTCTAAAACCGCGAAACTCGCGAAATTTTTAACGCTTTTCGTGGAAAAATGTGCTACCGGGTCTGCTTTGAAGAAATGGTCGAGCCGCTGAGTTATTCATGGAATCGTCTAAATTCGAAAGTCATCATTACGATTTGTTTGGTAACTCGATGGCGAGAGCTTCTAAGAGCGTTGACTATTTCTAAGTGCGGAAAATGCAAAAATTGGGGCTTGACCCAGTGCCGCTCCGGACCAATGTGCGTTTTTTGTAACTTCTTTCTCACAACCACTAATTTTTGGACATAGAGACCACACAGTAACACTTTTGCTAACAGTTGTCATGACTCGCTAAGCCGACACGGTATCCTGACTCATAAGAACCGGTCACCCCATCGTCACATACAGAATGCCAAGATTTCATTGTTGATAGCAAGAAGATTTCAGGCTGTAGGCTTTCACTTTACAAGGCCCTTTGTCAATCCGTACAAACGTCGTCATTTTCTATCACCAACTATTTGAATTCACTACTGCTCTACTGCTCCCCCCCCCCCGCCTCCCCTCCCCCTTCCCCTCTCCCCTACCCACCATACAGCGAGGGCTTTACACTGAAAATGAGCCAAATTGTTTTTCAGTTCGTTTCGAGGCGGAAAGGCGGAAAAGGTGTGATACTCACTGACGACAGTCAAGGTGTGGTGTTTTGATATTGCTCAGAGTGTTAAAGTTGTATGTTCTGAACAAATTAGTTGTTAGCGAGATGGCTGTGATATATCAGTGTTTTCGAAGATATCCTTTAAAAAGTTATATGCAGATGACACGTTCAACCTTTCTCGTGCGTCATCTAACCAGTCCTTGGCTTCAACGACAATGTCCTTGAGTACTTTTGAGGTGGGACATATTTGTTTTCCAAGAGCATTCTCAAGACTGTTGGGAAAAACTGTTTTTGAAATAGCTTAGTTAAGGGACGATCTATGGACGATATTGCTACAAGTGCGCTTGAACGAATCGCTGCCTATTTGCCAGTAAATGACACTATTCGCATGGAACGGGTTAGCAAGCGGTGTATGGAGGCGTCGATGAAGGTTTCTTTTTGAGATGATGAACTACTCATTCCATTTCTATGAAATCGGACCCCCATAAAGAGAGCCATTAGTCATTTAGGTTGTAGTTCTCGGCGGCTCAACTCGGGTTAAAATCTTTGTTTGAGAGTTTTCTTTGTCTTGATGTTCTTTATGCGCGAGAAACCTTTTCTAGTCCTGGTCACTGGTTCCTAAACTCGTCCTAGTCAGAGATTGTGAAGGTTTCGGGAAAAGCAAGCCATTTCGTAACAATCATCTAAAGGTGAGTATTTGTAGCTATACCGCTAAATCATTGACCTAATTTCTACTATTTGACTGCTGCTATTCATCTTCATGTGTTCACTGATCTCTTATTTTTGAAAGCATAGCAATTTAGTCCATAATGAGACGTGCTGGAGTTCATCTGAAGTCGCTAGATCTTAGTGGAATAGTGCACTTGATGGACGAGAAAGCTCTAGAAATCATTGCAACAAGTTGCCCATCATTAGAAGAGGTATGTTTCTTTATAAGGTTATCAAGAAAGTACAACGACAAAATTTTTCGAATATGTTTTTAAAATTTTTGAAATAAATCAGTGTGATCCACAAACTCCCCTCGTCTTTAGAGCAAAGCACGCCTGATGCCTTTTGTCTGAGAGATCTGTGACTTGAACAACTCAGTCACAGTCATTTTCTCCCCATCGTAACCCACAAAACCTCTACTGCCGAAGTGATGCAAAAGCAGGTCGAGCTTATGGCCGAGGTATTCTAAGTGCGACCTCTAGGTATTGTGATAGGTGAACTTTCTGGAAGTAACCGTGTCAGCTGGTTTTTTGACGAGTTCCGAACGTGAAATTTCGTAGTTAGTCAATGCTGGGGTTGATTGGTGTAAGCTGTTATTGTGACCATCTCGTTTGCCCTCAATCAACTCGAATTGGTTGGGTTCTTTCACACCCCACCCAAGTGAGAGAAGATGTTTGTGTTATTTTGGAGACTATTTAGTATGTTCTGCTGCGAAACGGTCCAACCACTTGTCGGCCAGCAACCGGTGCCTTTTTCCGGCCTCTGCACTCGCACTTTTCCCTTGACGCAATTCGTACATCATGGTAAGACGAAATCGATGTCGATCTATGGTGAAAATGCAGGACACGCGTACGGGTCCTTAATCCCATGTGCTAGTTACCCAGAGGATATGTTATAAGCCTACTAACCCCGCAACATTTTGTTTGCATTTTTATGCAAAATTTTAAACGTTCTGGATTTTTACAGTGGATTATTTTTTCTAATCAGGTAGTTTGCGACATTTTTGTTGTTTTATGGATTACGTGACAAATATCTATAACCATCTTCTGCGGTTCAGTTGGATCTTTCTGGTGTGCGAGCGTCATGGGAGGCTCTCGGCGATCTAGGCGAGTCTCTAACAAACCTAAAAAGGCTGACATATCGTGATATGGATAGCGCTTCAGACAAGGTCCGCTGACTATCGTTTAGCTTCTCAAAGATCGTTTATCGTCTTTTACCGAGACTTCTAGGCTTTCTGGTTCCTCATCAAAGGATGTGGTCGAGGCCTCCACTTTATCGATCTACGCGGGTGTCGCCGATTGCATGGTAGATGTTTCCGATTGTTCGGAGATCGATTGGAGCAGGTATTCTTATTCACCTTGGATGGTAGGCTTTCTTGGATAACAGCGCACATTGAAGTGATTTCCAGTTGTACTTGGACGGATGTGTGCATGTGGACGAGAGAGCAATTGAAGATCTATGCACCTGTGCAGCTGGTCTGAAGGAGCTACGGTTAAATGATTGTTATCAGATCACGGATGAAAATTTGAGGTGGAATTTTGAGCTTCTTTAGCGCGGGGTGAATGAATTGGTCGACTCAAGAAATTTTTCCATAGTCAAGCATGGCGATCTGTGTTGGAATTGTTCACTCTCTTACGCTATTGACAAAGTTTGTTAGAAATTGCGTCGTAAATACAGCTCTGAAGTAGAGCAGTAAAGGTTTTTATTGTTAGCGACAATAGAACTTGGAATCTCATTTTTTCAAGGTTTAGTGCATGGTTCAGGTCACATAGATCGGGATCTTGCGTGTGAAGCGCAAAAGCTTTTTTATGAATAGAACCGTTGAAGGGCCATTTTCGTTTCGTTAGCTAATTATCAGCGTCAAGGGCTGCTTTATCATCGAAAAAATTAGGGAAAACTGAAGTGCATGAACCACGAAAATCCAATTGTAACTGTATAGCAGTTTTCCACAAAGAAAATTTCCTCACATTTGTCTTCAAATCATCTTCTTGAAAACTGCGATGGATATCTTGTAAAAGATTCAGAAGAACGAAGTACGGACACAGTAGGAACAACTGCAACGATGTTGAGTGAAGTTTCCTTTCGAGTCTGAGTTGTCCCTTTTGGCATTTACTTGAATTGACAACAAATTGTCTGAGTATCTTGACCCGATGCGTTTCCATCGCGCCCTGTTCATTTTGTAATAATAGGTATCAAAGGGAATAATATAAAGTGTACCACGACAGAGTCAGACGTATGAGCTCGACCAGCCAACGGTGTCAATTTCCCCTCCTTATTCTTTGGGTTATCGTGACAATTTCCATGAGTGCAGAAAATTTCGTACGTTCATTTTTTGTTATCCCAGTATGATTTCTCGAACGATGTCGGATTTACGGGTGTTCACGTTGTGCGGTGACCGTTTCGAGAAGCTTACATCGGCTGGTTTGGCTCACATCAGCAATATGACGTCGTTAACAGAGTTGGCGTGAGTACTACCTACACAAAACTCTTTGAATTTTAGTTTCACAGCTTGATAGCTAGAAGTTCACGGTAGCCCAACATCATGTGCAGCAACAAAATTTGTATTTATCAGGACTTTTTTCAGCCTGGACTATAACCCACTGGTAGACGACATGTTTTTAATTTCAATATGTGAAGAGCTGAAAAATCTGAAAACGCTGAGTTTGGCCAATGCCGGAACTGATCAAACTTTGACTGCCAAAGGACTCGCAGCTATTGCTCAACTGAAATCTTTGGAGCAGGTAGGGGTTATTATTTTTTCCTTGTTCTCTGTTGTCTACATATGCACAGTATCGCACTGTTTCCTGCGCGAAACGGTGAATAGAAACTCATCGCGAACTTGTTCCGAAGGTGCAATTCGGGGTCCAAATAGCGCAATTTTTTTTAAAGGCTGGCGCCAATCTGTGCAAAACGGTAGTTCGAGCCAATTACAAATATTGTGTTTGTGTTCAAACACTTATCCATATCAACCTTTCAGAGCATTGAATTACCTACACCGATGTTTATTTACATTTTGATGGGACCAGAATTGCACCATTTTGGTCTTGTCGGCAAGAAACGACGTTCGGCGTTGAAAATAGATACCATGCTCGTTAGCACGACCTCTGTATCCCCTGTAGGCCACATGTCAATGAATCTCTGTGATTTCCGGGTTGTAGTACCTTTAACTAGCCTTTCCATGCTTTGAAATTACTTTCTTTCCCGGTTGTTTGATCTCTAACAAAGGTGACATTCCTCGGTCTGTCATATCTCCCAACTTAACAGTGTGTGACTTTTTGTATAGTATAACTGTACAGTTTACCTTTCAGCTTGATCTTTCTTCACTTGCTGCCCTTCGATCTGGTGTTCTGCTCGAAATCGTCTTTGCGTGTAGATCGATATCGCTTCTGCAGTTGAGGAATTGTGTTTATTTGTCCGATGATGGTATCAAAGGACTCACTAGGATGAAAAACCTCCGGCATTTGGACCTGAGCGGATCGATTTTGGTAAGAAATTTTGCGTGCTGAAATTGATATAACATAAAGAAAGCATCATAAGTGAAGTACCAATTTCTGATCTGAAAGCTGATCCTTGGTTCTGTGCTGCCCAAGGTTGAAGAGTGTCCTCGTATCACTTTAACCAATTCAACAATTTGTTATTATATTAGGTTTTCGCGTCCCTTTGAATTACTGTGACATAAGGGGTGGAATGGTGCGCAACTCGGACTTTTACAAATCGTGTTGGCACCTATTTGGTAGTTACAAACCAATATGGCCAGCAGACTAATATTATGTATCATACTTTGGTCGCGCTGTCTTCCTTTGTTACCATTGGCATGAGGGCTACTTAAACTCACTCTAACAGTACAAGTTCTCGGTGAAGGCATCACAATACTTGTGCGTCTTGGTTCGTCAATTCACGAATGGCAATTATTTCCAAGCTAGTTTGGAGTAGTCATGTCGGCCATTGGACGTGACCTTTGAAAACCCAAAGCACAAAGTGGATGCGATCCCATGAGCTACCACCAGGTATTCCGCGACCTGCTTCAGTCTTTTTCATTTCGCTGTGCGGAGAACTGAAGACGAATGGCAAAATTTGGAAACTGGGTTGGTGTGCCATGAGCTGTCACCTTCAACTCCTCTATTTTACACGAACAACGCTTCAAAAAAGCTGAATACGCTCATCATTGAAGAAGCCATGACGAATTTTCGTGAAAAGGATGGAGTATACAGGTCAGCCTGGGAAAGCCGTTCCCTCAGAGTCCAACCTACACTTACAGGGGGCTACGCCTATGCTCGTGAACATCAAAGACTTAAGGTCCATATTCGTGCACATGCGTGAAGAACAAAGTGCAATCTCCTTCCACCCCGGCTACGCTAAACCTTACACACCTTGCAACCTTACTCGAAGTTGATGCAGATCCAGCTGGACGCAGTTTGAGCTGAACTTTCGACTGGTCGGCAAATTCCCGGCTTCCCTATAGCGTGGACCGTGATACTGGAGCATAAATTGTTCGATTCTTTCCTCATATTAAACTTTTTAGCTGAAGTGTTCAGTGGGTTTCAGTCTTCGAGCTTCTTCTCCAAGCTTGCCTCTCCAGAAAAAGCCTGTCATAAAGATGAAATGCTTATGATGAATACATAGATCGGTGTTTCTACGAATTTGATTCTAAATAATGAGCTAACGCAGAGTTGTCGCTGAACATGTTGTTTCATTGTCAATTTGAGCGGAAGATGATTTCAAACGAATGAATCCATTTGTATGATCAAAGAGCTTGTAATTTAGCAATTTCTTCATCCGATACGTGTGATGATTGTGTTGCTTTCAAAAGTAAAAGCAATCTTGAAAATTTTACTTATTTCGTTCATATTACGGTGTTTCAGATCACTAATGATTCGATTCAAGAGTTCATCAAGGCGTTCCCACAAGTAAAAGGCGAGGTATGTTAGCAGAATGTTAGATTTATATAACAATGAGTAGGACTTTTTACTCGACTCATTTGAGTCGGAAACTGGTGTCTGAAGGATCATGCCTCCTTTCAGGCATTCATTTGGGTTAGAAAATGCAGGCACTATCACTGCCACTGTTTAGCACTCTTATCCATTTCCTTTAGCCGACTTATGCAGAGCAGGCCGTTAAAGAGGCACTTGGGATTGGTTCGGTTCAATCTGATTACCCAGCGCCCTACCGCTACCTCGCAATTTGACAATGACTTCCAAAATTAAGTATTAAAACTAGAAAGTGTAAAATATCCTCCAAATCTAAATGCTTTGGTCTGTGTGAAGGTCAGAAGAGAAGTTACCCACGATATAAACACAACATAATCTAAGTGAGCGCCTTTTGTATGAACAGGGTTAGATGGTTGTTCCTTTGACATTGGTTTTACGTTTTCTAATTTTAGGGGCTCTTATTATTGAATCTGAAGAATATCCTCTTACAGAAAGGTTCCGTGACGATCGTCATCGGTGGGACAGCAGCCGATTCTTCCCGTCTGTCAATGCGTGGTAGTCGTGTTGTCGTTGACCTCAGCGATTACACATCCATACTTTCGATGTCACATCGGCATTCTCATTCGTTTAGTATAGGTTGGTTGATTAATGACATGTCAGAGAAAACGTTGGTGTACGTCGATAGCTAAAGAAATGAGAAGAACATTTTCCTTTTCTCTTTGAGTCTTTTTTCTTTTTCTCTTTTTTTTTCAAAATTGGTTGATGAAGGTGGATGAATTTGTGTGATGGTGCTCTGAGCTTTATATTTCGTCCGTCTACTTGACCTTAATTGTTTGGCATTCAGGAACATTATCAGATGATGAGCTATCAGACAACGATTTCGAGAATCTCACCAGTCAACGTAAGCGATACCCAGAATGTCCCTTTTCTTGTTAGAATTTCTTCAAGCTAAAGATTGAAACAAATCGTATTTTGTTTAGGTTCGTTCTACATCGACGCCATATGTGGTGAGGAGGATTCTCCGATAGAAGACGAAGCCGAACTGCAACGGTGGGCGGAAAGAGAAGCGCGGAACCTCGGGTTAATCGATAAATAAATGGCTAGGTTAATCGATAAATAAATGGCAAGGGTATAGGTAAACGAAGGAATTGTATATGTCTGGTATGCTGAATACGGTGATTGTAGATATGCAATGTTTCTGTCTGAAAAAAGTTCGCTTAACATTGAGGTTGGTAGTTCCTTTGGTTGAAATTTCTGAGTATTCGTATCTGTATAGTATTTATACACCTAAACCTTGATCACTGCTACCTGCATATTTATGGGAAAAATTCTTCCAAATTCCTATTCTACGGTAGGCCATACGTGTATACTTGCTGTAATTTTTCGGAATATGTATGTGAGTAGGTGCTAAGTAGGCTAGCCATGAAAAAAGGCTGGTAGGAAACCGTTGCGAATCTGCAAAACGTAACCCTCGCTTTTGCCATTGCTTTCTGTGTTCATGTTTGCTGATATCTATCTTCGCTTGGCTGTTCCTTCAGCTTCTTTTCTAACTCTAACTAGGATCCTCTGATGGAGAGGTCATTTCTGCTTTCAAAGCTTCTTTTTATGCCGTTGTAAGTCTTAATGCTGGAGTTACGCCCTACTCTGACGCCCTCATGCTCCCCTGCAAAACTACACCTCAGAATGCTTTTGAGCTCTTTGAGCTTTGGTGGCTAGCCTAGGGGCTAGTGTGGGTTAGATTGCTCGTTAGGCTAAGTGGACGAAGTCCTCCAGGTATAGCTCTCTGCAAATTAGTGCGGTCCCTCGTACGTACGATGCTTCAGAATACGTCTACCCAACCATAGTCGAGCTTCACATTTATTCGCTCTAGCTATTTCTCTCCCATGAAATATGCATCATGTATACGGTAGCACTGAAAGTGGTTGTTGCATTTACCTTTGTTTACGATGCTGGTACGCCTTTAAGTTTCTAGGCATTTGATTTTATGTTTCAGCTTGCCATTAGCTGTACATTCTAGTCATTTTTATGATTGGGACAGAACAGAAAGCTTTATCCATACACGATTAATCAGTTACAAAGTAGCATGTGTGGAGTAGTTTTGATTCCACTATTCGATAATAGCACGTTTTCTTTGAGGGTAATGCTCATATTGATATGTTCATATGGGAATGATGTCTTTTTTCTCCTAGACCATCAATAAAGATCTTGAAATGATTCAAAATGGTTGATATGACTTGGCAGAGAGAGGGTTTGGTTGTATTAGATGGGCAAGAAAGTTCTGCGACAGGAAAATCGGTAGCCTAAAAATTGTGTACGAACAATGTGAACACGATGGTAAGTATATAATTTTCTAGGACGTTACCCGGGCAATCAAGACATGAGTAAAAGAGAGTAAACGTGGGTTTTCGCAACTTTACCAGCAATGATTGGACAACACCGGATTCGCACCGCTATCTGCTTCCAGGCACGGCAAGGGAAAAGCGGGAGTGTGGCGGCAGAATTTATAGGGAAACCATTCGCTGAAAACACTAATCACCGTTCGACGAGCTACAACTGGTTGAACTGCCTAAGTGTAGGGTATACTGGCATTTAAGATATACAGACATTGCCTTATTGTTTTGTGCAGCATGAAGGAACCCATCCACTGTAAATTCACAATTAGAAGTCAACTCTGGAATACTAGAAATCTACAAGCTCCGTGCACCTTGATAAAAATACTCGGAGTGGATCCCGACAAGATTCGTCCACTATCATAATGAACTTTAGAATGATGAAGGAAATAACCAAAAAAGAGAATCAGCAAAATTAACTCGTTTAACGACCCTATTGGGATTGCTAGTCCACTTCACGTTCAACTGAAATCACTAATGAGAAAAGTCTCCACATACAAAAATGAATGGAACTCGAGACTCGACCAAGAAATTCGTGTCATATAGAACAAACTAACGAAACAAGTGAGTAATGTGCATCGTTATCCCTCACCTCATTTCAGGTCAAATCTGCAGTGCAGAAAATCGCCTGAAGGGTATTTGCCGATGCCAGTAATACGGCCATGTTGACCTGCGCCTTTCTACAACGCGGGTTAACAAGCGAGGTCACGCCAATGATCAGCGAAAAACAAGGTCAACGTTATAAAAGGCTAAGCAAACCAATCCGCGTCTCGAATTGGAAGTCACCACTGACCTCGATCGCTGCGACATGGCGACGCTGTTTCACAACATCCTGCCACGACTCCAAGCAATCGATGCAGTACTCTCTAGACTCAGAGCCATAGAAACTGTATGTCAGACAATCTTGGAGCGCACCACCCCAAAGTCGACATGCAGTTTTTGTGCACTGGATGAAAATCGGGACTCTCACCACACCTAGGTGTAGCAGGTATCCCAATGCCGTCTCACGTATGCCTAGGCTGCAAAACTGCAGCTCTGTCTGAAGTGCCTGAAACCAGGGCATGAGGACGACTATAAGATGAAGTGCAGCAGTTGTGGTCTCGATCACAACTTATTGCTCTGTCACCAACGCAGGCAAACACAACAGCCGGTATCGCACGCTATCAACAGATCCCGGGACATCTTCGTGCCAACGGCGCTGAAGAACAAGAAGAAGATCTTCTCTACCTAGACATCACTAACGCTGAAGCCCGGATGGCGATATCCACACCTCCGCTGCCAAAGCGCAACGTCACTCTAAAAGACAGCGGCAAAAGAGAGCAGCGGAGGCATCAGACGTCCCTAATTCTGATGAGCCTCCTGTAAAGGCATCAGTTATCGCGAATTTTCCTAAAATGACACTGCGCCCGCTACTCGTGTCGCATGACGAGAAAGGCATTATGTCTAACAAAGACATTCGTGATATATTCTATACTATATGGATGGCATTGTCGATATAAAACGAAGGTAGGACAGAATTGAGGACCGCCTTCGTCGTGTTGGCGAAAGGACAAATATATTGGAGCTCTGAACCAGAAAGGCTGATCAAAAAATGCAGCCGCAAACCTCTTGTTGCCCTATTGTGCCACCTACTCGGTACTGCGAGGTGTGCTTTGTCGCCGGACATCAAACATCCCACTGCCGAAGCAAGGCTCGCATGGACGCAGACCACGTTCAGAGGATCTACGAAGAGAAGAATATTTGCGTCAAGTGCCACCGTATCCATAATTAGTTTATGTCCAGTTGTAATAATTAATGACTTTAACAATTGCACTCTTACTCATGTTTGTTTTTTTTCATTGATGTCTATTATGTATTACTCCCATTAATAAGCATTGTACAATAAACACTATGCACTACCGTTGTTAATTACATTATAATACATTTAGCTAACGCTACATTTCGGCCCCGCCCCAGTGTTGTGAATACACAACCAACATATTTTGCTAGAACTAGGATTTGTAGAAATGAGTGATAACATCATAGTTCAACTTGTTTACCTTAGGATATTATTTAGATAAGCATCCCTTGAGACCATACCGCAGGCATGACCTGGCGGTATCATAAGTGTGCAGTCAAGTACATATGTAACCTAAGCACTGCCGTTGGCGCGGTTCGCTCCTTCTTCCCCCGAGCTTGAGTACCGCCACTGGCCCCCTACGGTCCAGAGGAGCTACGGTATCTGAGGACCGCCCACATTTTCTGTATATAAACCCCATTGAACGCTTTATTATGGTCGATTCTTATACTAACACGTTGTAATAAACATTACATGTCGCTGGTTAAGACTTCCATTGGCTAACTAGCCAAATTGCAGGAAAACACAACAGCCTCATAAGCGACACCGCTTCTGAGGATGCTTCGTTATCAAGCAGTCTACACATTTTCAACTGGCAACCTCCTCCAACCAGTCTCCACGATTCCAGCGAGCAGCCACGCTTCAGCCACCCTGCCGGAATATCATCCTCTCAAGTCCAGATGTGGCGGGTCGGACTCCACAGGAGAAAACGGCGATCACACCTGATACTACGCACTCTCTGCTACGTTGTTTAGCGTACTCACAATAAATATTGCTTAATTCACTCTTCGTTTCAATCGCATTAACATTACAATTTCACCGAACCACCTAGAGGTGTTCATAAAAAGACCCGACAAACGTTTAATCTCAGCACCCGCAACACTGGAAATGTTATTGGCCAGCTCTTAGCCACAGTGTTGTCCTTGGTACTATTAAACGCAGATGATTGGTAATGAACAGAAGCAGTTCTCAAGCTTCCATCTGAATTCTCTCATTGATTTGATGATTTCTCTGACTTATTTTCCCTTCGGAGAGGTTAGTTCCATCCATGCCATATATCTTCAATTCCTATCAAAAAGTTGGACCCAGGCTATAACTGCATCACACCCCATCGACGAACATACTTTTCGAACTGATAATCGCAACAAAATTTTTTCCTTTGTAATGCAAAAATACCATTTCCAGTTGTGGTAACTGCTTTGCTGAAAGTCATTCCCAAAAAACTGTAGTGGCTCAAGAAATGATACGACTGACGATTGACGCAATGCAAGCTGGTTATGCTGTGTCCTTTACATAGGTGAGCCATTTAACCTTACCATTTTAGTTGCGCAATTCTCCAAGAACTGCTGGTCACTGAGTTGATTGGTCTACTTCTATTTCTGGTTCATCTCTCCAAAGAACCAGACGTAGACAAGAGCTTACAAGGACTTGTGCGAACGCTAATCCTTGATCGTTGTCTCGTAGCATCGAATTCAAAGGAGGTCGGTGAGGTCGTTTAGCTGGTTGTCTGTTGACCCTCCCTCCCTCGGCCCAGCTGAATCGATGTTCCAGCATTTTTGTGAACTTAGTTGCATTTTTAAAGTATAGGAAAAAATTAAAGTTTTCTTGATGTGCTCAAGGAATGCGCCTGAAAAATGCCAACAAAAATATAACAATATTTGGCATGATTGGACACATCTTAGTGATTTAAAATGTGTCGAGGCCGGATGCACATTTCAAATTTTCACAGACCTGTTTTGAGCTTCACGCATCAAACTGTATAATCACCTCAATTACCTATAATATTTATTTGGCGAACGCGCAGGTCTACTACCCTTTTTCACAGAAAAATGAGGGCTATGAGTCGAAGAAAAGGGTCACAGCTCTTTTGAAATCAACAAGTGAGGTGAAAGTGGCCTTGGCCTCGAAGTATTTGAAGTATTATATATAAAAAGGTGGTAGTCAGATAATGTAAGTTTAGTAGAATAGGGTAAACTGAGAGACGTTATCCCAGCCAAGTTCCTGTAGCCTAGACTGACTGCGTCTGGGCTGCGTGGTTTTCGCGACCTGAGGTCAAGCGTTATCGTGCAGAGGCTGGACAGAAACTTCCGCTGGCTTTTTTCTTCAAATGTATGAGCGAGCCTAGAGCTCTGCCATAGATGGCAGCCGTAACGGCCTGACTTGAAGGAGCAACTCGTCTTCTTCCCTCCGGTCTTAGGGAGAGCACAACAGAACCTTCTCCGGGTGGGTGCGTATGTCATCTATACGTGACTTGCGGTAGTCAGTCGATAAACGGGCCAATGCTTTTATACTCACAGACGAGTCTGGTACTAATTAACGCCTAGGCGGGTATCGATTCGGGATTCAGAATGGTGCGTCAGTTGCCACTACGCCCCACCGAGCCCAAGATTATTATTATTAGATCAACAACGTTACCTAATTAACTTCACTGCTTTCAGATGTTCACTAATTGTGTCGTCGAAATGATACTTACAACTGTAAATGCACTTTGAAGGGAACGTTATAGACGATTGCCGGACGTTGACTCGCGACGTTTCCACGACAGCCGTCTTCGAATGGGTGGGAGCTGAGAGCCCAAAAACTAGAATTTATGATGATTTGGGGAAATTTATAATGAATATGAGCTAGGATTCTAGCGTGTTTACAGCCTTCTGTCTTTCTGTAGATTACCGGAAGCTCTGTTTGACATCGTACACGTCATTAAGTAACAGGCAGATACTGGAATATTGCTGCTCATAGAGTTAACGAACACATTCCTTCTCCCACTAACCAATTAGTAAGCTCCTTAACGTTTTCCATGTACGTCTAGTTGTCGCACCCATTGCCTTTGAAGAAACGAGAAAGGAGTCCGCGCCGATAGCTAATATACCAGTGCCATGCCGTTCCAAAAACCATGGACTACTATTCAATTTTGATGTCGAATGAAACTGAAAAAGGACCTCGTCATCCCAGATTCGGGTGGTTTTATGTGAAATAACAGCCATTTCCTAAATTTACCACCAGTCCACCCTCAACCACGTGAGATATCCCCCAATGTTTTTTCCCCGATCGGAGGAACACCCGAAGCGGTTTTTACCAACGCTGTTGTTACCACATGGAACCATCTTCTGATTCTAATTGGCTTCCCCTCATTCAACTGCGGACTTTCCTGCTTGCTTCTCAGATTTGTTACTCCTCACGTCACGTCAGAGAGCTGGGTTTGTTTTCCTCACAGAAGCTACCCTGACGTGCTGCCGTCAGTGCTTGGTGGTAAAATCGCTCCGTACATTGCGCTGTTCTGTCAGCGGTCTTCAGCATACGGCAAATCAACTCACCAATTTGCACCCCATGCCATAGTTTTTACAAGAGTTATGCTTACAACTCAACTACAACTCCTATTTTGCCAGAAGTTCTACCTGCTGAATTCTGCCCAGCTAGAATGATGAGATTTGAGGCTCTTCCGAGGTGAGGAAGTAGGTGCAAGTATGATCGTGAGCACTTCTATGGGAGAGCCTAGGTTCTTGGGCGTTTTCCTCATCCCTTTATGCCTTTTTTGGTATGTTAACAACGGGAAAGCCCTCGTTCTCATCTTACCCAACACAGTATTACACAAATTAGTACTGGTATTTGGGAGTAACGTATGTAAGAATGGCACGCAAATCAGGCGTAGTCTTGACCACCTTCATTGTTTTTTTTTCGGTCATTTATGGATCAGACAATAAAATAAATCAAGAATGATCTAGCAGTCACTGAGTTGAAGGCAAAAACAACAAGGCAAGAAGACAGTGTAGTATTGAACCATCATGAGAATCGAGAACCCACAGTAAACAGGACGGTAGAAAATTCAATTTTGTACTAGTTTTGTACTGATTATTTGGTTTGGAACAAATCTGAGAACAGAAAATACTAAAATCTGTACAGATTGAGAATTTCACAGACAGGTATCTATACTTACAGAACTAGGCGATAAAATAACATCAGATAGAAAGTAAGTATCAGGAAAACTAAAGTTCTATCCGTCGATTGTGACCTATGATGCCAAAGTAGGATGTTGGCTTCAGCGGTTTGCTGAAAGTCCTCTCACGCCGAACAAAATGGGAGAATGTTGACACGCAGTTGCCGATAAAATGGTCTGCTTGACCTAGGACTGCCAGCGACACAAGGGCGTCGTCGGGATTGAGTCGATAGGCTTTTATCTAAAGTATCATTAGTCAAATAAGCATATAGAAATGAACCGTTTAGAAATACCGTGAAGGCATATCTCAGATAAATAAAAGAATAAAATCTTTGAGAGTCGATCAATCCCTCAGAGGAATGCGCCCCCGAATTCGACTTTCATCAGGATCGTCGTAGCGTGTTGAATGAGTATGTGTCCTACACAATGACTATTCCTAGCCACAGTGATGGCCAGTCCTTTTTTCGACCCAGACGAGTCTGGTATCAATTAACCGACCCCCAAGGAATGGAAGGCTCGGTTGGCCAAGGCGGATATTAATCCGGGATTTGAACCCTTGACCATGCGTGTATGATAGTGCACCACTTGCCACTACCCCCTCCACCCAACATTTCAAATTCACTCATTGGTAAACCCGAATTTCCACGAAGGCGCTCCGTGGTGCCACATATCGAACACTTTGACACCAGCTCAGACCCAAATGAATCAACACCTCCCTCTGAATGGAAGTCGATTGTGAAGAAGCATCCCAAAATGGAATTGATTCACATCAAGACTATCCTTTCGCTGTCCGAACAAATCGACATTTTTCTCCGAATCGATTATTCAACCAACCCGACTACGATCGCTTTCCCACAAATGCGACCCCCATGACAACATTGTTCTAAAATTCACTGGTTCGAAAATCCCATTGATGGCAGTCATTTCTATTTTCACGAAGAAACGAAAACACGTGTTTACAGCAGAGCTGCTACTATACAACCCAAAACAATTGGGAGTTTGATACAAATTTTCTAAAATGTTACTTACTTCGTAAGCCTGAAGAGCATCGTTGAAAGTCTCAATCATGTGGTCCCTATCACTTGATACGAACACGGACCGTGCACCGATTTTCCCGACCATATCGATCACCTGCCAACTGAGACTTACTCTCAAGTATAAAATACTAGCATTTCAAAATAGGTAATCGTTAATGTTACTAGGTAAGCCAAATCAATCACCTGGTCAATAATAGTAGTTGAAGAAGGTGAACAGATCTCTTTCGTCAGCTTGCCATCGTAAAATTCTTCTCCATCACATTGCATAGAAGCAAACAGGGGTTGATTCGAAGACGTAGATGGTATGTGTTCGCATACACGATTCTTTAGGGAAAAATTGATAAATGGCGGTATTATGGGCTTGAACAATCAAATTGTGAGCGTAGTTCTCTTTCCGTGGTCGGTCATTATGTTGACTTGAACAAAACCAAACAAACCATATTACCTCATGGGTCAGACATCTACGTGGTAAGAATGAACGTTTGAAGCGTAGTTCTCCAACTCCAATCCCATCAGCCGAAAAGTCATTATCATCTGTAGAGGCACAGTTCACGATAGAAGTGTTTCCTAAGATCACCCTCCCCCCTTCTTCCCCCTTAGGATTACTTGTGACCCCCAAGTGCAGCACACAAGGGACGCCGTATGGTCGAAAAAACGGTCTACATAAGTTTACCGGCTTAGCCGACGTGCACCTCCAAAGACGGACGGGATCGCGGGCGAATTGCCGTCCTATAGAGGTTGCGTAATTCACACCGGGACTCACACGTCAAACATACAATCAGGTGATAATACAGTCACTCAAGTTGTATGACGACTGTAAAGGACATTTTCGGTTACTGTAGCCAGCTGTTCACAATGGCACGAATTGGAGAGCTCGTCCGAACCCCACGAGACTTTCGTCTTATTCTCGTCCAACCCCAACTTTTTCCGTAATTTCAAAGCCATGTATTCATCAGAGACGCCGTACTCGTATATTCGTCACCATTGTCGCTCTACTTTTAGAAACTTCGCTTCCATTATTCGTCTGAATCTGGATAACCCAAAATTATCATAAACTATGCTTTGGAGCTCGATTGAAGAAATAACCAGTCAAGATTACGATAAAATTACCCAGTCGTTGTCATTACGTAGATGAATACCAACAAAAGGGCGAGTAAGCTTTTCCTTGATGAATTGAGAAGCTTTGCCCGAGATACGTGAAGACCACTTGAGATACCTGAATATGAATGAATGAGTATGAGTGGCTGACAAACTGGACATTTCCTTTGTGGCAATATTTGTGCAAAAAAATGGTTAAGCGCAATGAAACCTTTGCAATTCCCAAGTGCTTGGACGTGACGGAAACGGAGCTGGAGGAGACGGAAATGCCAACACGGGATATTCGGAGGCCGGAAATCTGTAAGGATTGTCGAAACTAATTTGCAAATCTCATACACCTTATAGAAGTCTTCTTTACGGCTGTAGTCCTAAATCGATCTATTCGACTTGCTTTCACAAATCCCCCACATTATGTCCCTCACCCTGTCTAGGTTGAGCGTTTCCATTCATATACAAAGATTTCCTATTTTAGTATCGTTATTCAAAGATTATGATTATTCACTCACACAACTCCCATTCAACAAAGCTGGTTTCTACTTTTGAGGCGGGATGCTGTCCCCAGTAGCTCACAATATCTCGAAATCACGCCATCACTCCAAAGTTCTCAACGACAAATTCTCAGAAGCAAGATTTACTCATTAACTGTCAAAACTTCGGAACGCTAAGATACTTTGCGTCTGTTCTCCCACAGTCGAAAAACCTATTGTGTCGTTCTGACGAAAGAATGGACTCATAGGTGGTAGTTGATATTCCGAAGGGATAGCTAAGCCTCGTAAGACCTCTTTAGAGGGGACTTACAAAACTGCTAAAGGTGAAGGGTGAAATCTTTCGACTTTGATCCATTCCCTTTTGTAGGATGCGCTGCGGATTCCGCTTCCATTCAGAAACGTTATGACAATTGGAATGCATATGGGGCCAGGGCCAGCCCATTTACAAGCCACTGGTTATATCGCTCTGTGCAAGAATGGGCGAACAAACGGATTCTGAAAGGATGGAATGCTCGGTTAGCTTGGGCAAGTATCAATCCAGGATTCGATGCCCCAACTATGCATGTCTATTAGTGCGCCATTTGCCGCGAGGCCAACCACCGCCTAGACTCTGTTATTTAGCTAAGTTATGTTTTCATATCCATAAGGCCAAAACTGCTAGAGCTTACTTCTCTAGCCAGGCTGTCTTCGATCCACGAACGGTTAAATCGTAGCCTCCGGGAATGTCTCCATAATATTCATCACGTTCGAAAGACACGCCGATTTTGTCCCAGTATGGACCGAAGGGGTTTCCTTCTTTGGCATGGCAACCAACTGGAGCGCCCTCGTCATAAATCGACTTCCGTGGACTCCAACATAGTGCTAAAAATACACTTTTACGGGCTTATCAAAGAGGAGTTTTTTGAAAGAGGAAGAAGTCATCAGGTCCCGTGTAGAACAACTCAATGGTTTGCCTTAGGTCTAATCTTACTGAATGGAGTTGATCCAAACAGTTAGGATTTTCTTGTATTAATTTTTTATAAAGATACTTCAAACACGTTTTGACCACTATACCTCTACCAACCAGTTCTGTTGCCCTTTGGCCACAACTTAGGCATGACTTCACGCTGGAACACAACCATCCTTACTGCTTTCAAGTATTTTCTAATCTCAGCTACTTGAAAAACGCTTTCAAATGGAACCATCACCTGAAATGTATCTATAACAGTTGACCAAAAAAACAACAAAGTGCAAAGCGAACCGTATCCGGATAAGGGTATTCGATGAAGTTCGGTAGCACTAATGTCCGTTCCAGATATTTGGTAAATTGCATAACACCGAGAAGCTGATCAACTTGATTACCAAATCGTCCTGAAAAGTATTTGGACAACCAGCTGGGAATGGACGAATATCGGCTTTCGCAAAACTTATAAATAAAATATCACTCACCCATGCAAGGGCAAAAGACGACATATCCATTTGGATCCGGTTCGAAGCCAGTCCCAAAAGCTGAGACATCTAGCAACAAGATCAGCAGAACGATAAACCTCATCACTGCCCCAAAAAGCTGTATGCAGTGTCCGAGGCCATAAATGATGGCCAACTGATAAGGTTGCGGTCAATAGGGGGACTGCACCTTCTCTGGTCTACGTGCAGCAGTACTGCAAGAGAGGCTTCTTCAATACAGATCTGGTAATAGCGGTGAAAATACTTTTTGCAGAGGGAATATCCCTGAAAAAATGAAGGACTGAGTCTTTGGCACTGATAAACCTCATTTTTGGAATGCGCCCCCTCATTCGATTTTCATAGAAAATTCTTGAATGTATAAATAAAGGGTAGAAGACGACCTCGAGAGAGGTAGACTATCAGCTTCTAGCCTACGTAAATGTCAGGGTTTCTATCCTCCCAAACAGTTCTGGTACCAATTAACCGATCTCCGTCACTTGCCACTTGCCACGACACTATCTGCACTGCCGTTTTTTCAGGGAGGAAGCCAACGGGAAGGGCCATATAATTTTTCGTCAGGGCTCACTTATTTGAAAGGGATAAATTTAGGTGAAGAGCGGTTTTTTTCAAATAAAATCGTATGGAATTAGAAAGTATAAATTAGGAAAACCAGGCCTCCCCTACAGGACGATGAAAGGACTGACGGAGACTGGTACATGGGCTGGCCATCGCAAGGTATTCTTTGGACCAAAACCGCATTCAATATGCTGCGACGATTCAGAATAGGAGTCGAATACTGCTGGCACGCACGGAACGGAAATCCTCAACGTGAGAGACTTCATCGATCAGTCCATACAATGAAGTGCCGTAGCCAGCAGAGGTACAGGTCAGTGCTCATATACTCCCAGATCAATCTGGTACCAGAAACCTAAAAGGAGGGTTAGAGAGCTCGGCTAGTTTGGGCGCGTATTGATCCGAAACTCGGTCCCCCACTATGCGGTAGTGGCATGGACCACTTGCGACTACATCCCTATCCCTTACCCCTTATCGTATCTTTTATTCTCTCCTCCAGTTAGAAATGATATTATTCTTCTCTTCAATCTCACTTCAGACGCGAAACGCAAGAAAGATCGAGCGGATAATTTATCTGCTATACCCAAAAAGCGTGAAAGTATAGCCATACATTCGGTAGTAGTTTCAACCTCTGAAAACTTCTTAGATTTCCATCAGTATTAAAAATCATGTAGGTCATCTTTCAAAAATTGAACATTTGAATTTAAATCCATAATAAATGCATGTGGATTAACCTTCGTAGTAATTAACGCCATTAGACCAAATCAGATAAATAGACCGTTTATGCTCGGTATAACCCATTTTTACAGTTGGACAGTTGCAGCGAGACGAAAGAACTGAGAAAACACGAGTATACTTCGAAGCATCTTTCAATAACCGTTCATATCAACAGATTATCACTGATATTGCGTGATGAACACAAAAGCAGCAGTGTAGCGAGGAGGAGAAGCGACCTCAGCCTCCCCAAGTTTTCTCGACCGTGGCGAAGAGGTGAGAGGGCTACATTATTGATAAATAGCACAACGTCTTGAGTACAACTGAACAGACTAATATGAAAGGCATTAAGAAAAGACCGCTCGTTAGGACACATTAAAATGCTGATCAGGTAGAATTTTGCACATTGAGCAGTGAAGGATGATTCAGTTTGGTTGTGCTTGCTTGCTCTCGCGTTTCAGTCGCGAACGTGCATTCAACTGTGCCTAAAATGATAGCGCATTCAGAATGGAAATGTTGGAATCACATGACCACACAGAGCAAAAAAAAAACAAAAAAAACAGGTCCTCAAGATAGTTCAATTATTTGACGAAAAATAATGGGTACTGAGATCTCAGGTCTCCAGGAAAACCACGAAGAAATCGCGTTCTGTTTCGAAAGGATTAACTAAGGGCAGCAGCTAGTTAGAGGTGCAGAGGGTGACAGGGAAACTCAGCCTTTCCTAGTACCTCCCACTTACTCTTTAATCTGTATAACACGAGCAACACTGATTAAAAAGAGCCTGGCCCTGTTTTAGTTCTGCCCACAACGATTAGGGCACTAATCGGCCTTGTTGACACTACTTGTGTAAATACCATATCAGCTCTTGCTTTTGGCCGATGGTGCTCAAAAAAGTGCATAATGACGCTACCTTTTCGACCATCGGTACAAGTCGACCTTCCTTCGCAAGAATACGCAATATCTCGACAATAAATGGCAAGTAGTTGTGACGACGTCTAGCATTTTCTCGTCTGTATCTGGAATTCGCTCACGTGGAAAAACACCGAAATCTTTAAAAAATTCAAGCAATTACAAATACTAAAAATCACTGGACCTCATACAGATGCTCATTCTCTTTCAAATCATCTCATAGCAATTCAATAAGTAAAGTGTAAAAAATTGAAGTGAGTGGAGCATAAAAACGACAATAAGCAAAAATTCAAAACAACAAAATATTCATACAAACTAGGGATGGTTTGTTGCGCCTCTTCACCAGACGAACCACCGCCTCCACCTTCCTCTGAGGCTAGTTAGTGGTTTAGGGGTAGTTAAAAAATTAATGGGTCATTGTTTTTATTTGATATTTGTCAATGTCTAAGATCATGGAGGCGCAGTGAAACGCGCTCTCTCCAAAATCTATAGTACTATCAGTACAGATAACAAAAAATATAGCGGACTCAGGTTTCGGTTATATTAAGTTACAGCAGGATACTCATGTGGCTGTGCAGGTATACTGTCATACTAGTGGAACACAATGAGAGAAGACGATAAAATGTTCTAACAAGGTAAAGAATGTCATGAGTTCGAGCTTCATTCGAAAGAGTTAGAAGCGAAAGAGGAAGGAAAGGGAGCTAGAAGAGCTATAAAGAAGGATAAGAAAGCCAAAGTCAAAGTCAGATGCACACCGCTATACACGCGGTGCCCGATTCTTTGGCGGAACGTACACCTAGTATATGTATAATAGTACCTACTCAACCTGACCCTAACCAGAAAATGTTAACTTACGTATCAAGCTTGTGTCCTTCCTCGTCGATCTTATTCTCAACGATAGCAAGCTCGTCATACATCGCATCCGTGGAAGGGAACGTAATTTTACCCTAATAAAAATTCATTGCTTCAAAACAGAAAGGGACGGAGCATCCCAAACAATACCTCAAGAATCTCTTCTCTTCGCTTCGTCCATTTTTCCATCATATTACCAACTACAGCCATTAAATTGAACATGATATCGCCGTCATTGAATCTATAGCAAACCAAAGGAAGTAAAATGAATCCACTATGTTCGACACTGCACTGACTGACCTACGCATTCGCTCGGTGATGATAGGGCTGATTACTTCCATCCACGTCTTGCCTTCGGGAATTACAGAGACTTCAAGGGGGAATTCACGTAGCCCATCGAGTTCGTAGATCGGAAACAAAAGTAAGTTAAAAGCTGCAGTGACATCTATAAAGAAAAACCACTAGATATAAAACTGTAGCGAAGAATCAAAAAATGAATAGATGAAGAAATAATCGTAGTTACGACGGAGTAATAGTAATAACGGTATTTCTGCATTTAATCATGGAACCTTACTTTGTTTCCCACGGGCACAAAAGTAATGAAGTGATAGTTGTCTTCAGACGGAGGCATATTGAGATCAAGCTCGTAGAATGTCGGACGAGCAAAGCTGTTGTGCACTTGTCGGATCTTCTCGCAATTAGACAAAACCAAACCTCTACTCTGAACGAATAGAGTTGACCTTGGCTTGAGTCCAAACATCGACAACGCTTTAATCACTTACAGCAGGATCTATTTGCTTGGCAAAGTCACGATATTCTTCGAGTACCGAACCCAGCTTTACTTTTGGGTCGTTCACATTCATCAACAAATTTATAATAGCTTGAGTCGCACAAGCGTTGGTAATTACCTTAAAAAGCACCTTTAACATGCTTCTACTCGAAATATGAAGAGCAGAAGAGCCAAGATATTTATATTTACCTGTTGTGCGAAAAATACATTGTTAGTGTCAACAGGTTCGCCAATGGGCTCCTCCCCAGGTCGCCATTTGAAGAGAAAAATCAGACCGTATATTGGGCTAGAATGATATAAGTAAGAAAGCTGAGAATTCAAGGTAAGTTCATAGTCATTGTCTCATCTCAATGCAACAAGAGTTCATCTGAAATCCATCGGCAAAAAAGAAACAATTGAACTCCCTTATATTGAAGGAAATATATGATCAGAGGCCTTTAAGGCGGCCACGACCGTTCGAGTACAAGCTGTTATTTATCCACCTGGACCATCCTAAACGACCGTAGAAGAGGTCATGTGAACATCGAGTGTGAAAAACTGACGATTCTATAAGGTTTCTTACTATAACATGGGTGGTGATTTCAATGAAGCAGCAGTTCTGGGGAAGACGTGAAGGCAGTAGTTGTTCACATAAATTGACTCTGAATATTGTCCAGCCGCAATAGCATTACCTAGTTTTATTTGAGGTTAATGGCCAGCGCACTACCTCATCTTACAACATCATTTCTTTCAGACCAGTCGCGAGGATCCTGAAGGACCCGGCTATTTTCGTCTCGCACACCTCTCATCACAAACGACAGCGATAAAGAACGTCCCGGCAGGCCAGGAAACTCAAAAAGCAGAGAGGCGCTACCACTGTTATAGGATAGGAACCCATACGGTAAAAATCATTCTGACAATTACAAACGTTAAAAGCCACAGATCCAGAACAAGAATAGAAATCCCAAACGCAGCACAGTAATAATGGTCTCAACCACTGCGTTGAATATGATGTGATCCACGAGGAATTGCGCTTTCCGTTTCTGAACTTTTGAACTGAATGTATAGAATACTATTGAGTTAACAAGGTTCAACTAAACGAATCAAATTACAGTTGTTGCAGAAAAGGTCAGCAATAGCAAGAGTACAAAGTAGAACAATTTTTCGCTTGTAATTTCGACAGCTCCTGAAGAAACACCCTGCATTTTGAGTTTGGAATTCTTCCACGCCCAACGCACTTCACGGAAATTCCTCCTGCTTTGCTGATAAAATATCAAAACGTTATAGACAATAAAGGCGCTTTGAAAGGCGCGCGTTCAAAACAACAACAGCAAAATATCAAAACAGTGAAGAGATAAACTTTGAATGGGTCGCTCGAAAAACACCTCATTTTGCGATGGCTCAACTGTCGGAAAGCCAATCGAAACGTTAAAACCACATTTTCGAATTAATCTCTCACAAAAGTTTCGATAAAGAGAAAATGAAAACAAGTTTATAAGCTTAAAACCCAAAGGAGAAATGAAACCTCATCAAAAAGTAATTTTAAAAAGTTATAAACACGTGACGTACGTGCAGAGTGCTTGGCGATTCAAAAGATTTATCAACTTTGGAAAAACTGACTGCAACGGAGCAGTTAGTCAATATGCACGAGAATGACATCGCTCATGTTAGACTGTTTTGTTACTGTAGGAAGATATCAACACCCATTCTCAACGAAAATTTACATCATGTACGAGTTCTTAGTGAGGCAAGCGTTGACGATCTAATAGAAAAGCAGTGACAAAATAACAGTGAGGGCAAACACAAATTATCCAAATTGCCGCTACATTTTACAGAAATATCCTCTTCAACGAAAACCTTCTACAAACTCACTGAACCTGAACGTTAATTTTAAGATACGCCTTGGTGCCTTCAGACAACCGAGGGGTTTGAGGTAGGAGGTAGGTTACAAAATGACTGTTGTCTGAGACATTTGCAATTCTGCAAAGCCACGGCGCTGCGTAAATATTGCAGAAGAATTTCGTTTTATAACCATCATAAATGGAATGGGTTCATTAGTTTACACAGACTTATTTGGACTTACATTCGAAAACCTTAACGTCTATTTAACCTGTTCTTATTTACCATGATTACAGTCTTCAAATACATTCTTGCTGGGACTAAATAGTTTTCCAAAGCCTTCATGGAATGAGACCTTGTGCCCCATCGCAAATATCCTTTTTCAAGTTCTTAACCAAATCTGGCACATATCTAAACGGAAAGCCTACACTGGAAACTCTACGACTCTCTCACTTCAAACACCAATATAGATTAGCTGCTCCACTGATTAAGAACCTAACATGAATTAGAAAACGAACAATACGAAAAGAGAACGGACAATGTTCAACTTTTTGTTCCCTATTCAAGAGCAGAAGGATTTGAGGGCGTACCATCTTATTAAGTACAGGATATATTAGGATGTTCGGGAAGTTTTGAAAGAATTCAGCCGGTTTTTTTCAACACAAAATAACTACAGCAACAAACTTAGACCCGTGATATGAAGGTGGTGACTTCTTAGACACAGTGGCTCTCAATCAACCGGAGAGAGCATCATACCGTTCTTCCAATGTGATGAGAGGCGTGACGCAATCCGTCCATCTACCTCCTACTTGCCTTCTCGACAGTTGGTGAATTTTCATGTGTACTGCAGGGCTCTGGGCTTCTATAATTATGACAGTCATATGGGATGTGGTCAGGTGAATATTTGGGGAGCGAGTTAGTCAGGTTACACCAAGTCCTTACAGCTCATCCATCGACCTCCTCGCAGGGGTAGTCGAGCATTATCCATCACAATCGAAAATTTCCGTGTAATCGATGTGAAATGGGAGTTTGAAACAAAAACTTTCTCAATCTCGTTTTCTGCATTTACCGCAGCACACTCTGGTAGGATCTCCTAGCAAAATTCCCGGTTCAACAGAGGAGAATGAGCTCGTTTCTTTGGCGTCGTGATCGCCGCGCTTGATAGCGGGTTGTGGCCTTACGTCCGCCAGAAGGCATTGCGATTTCCTGCGTGGATTTTCATATGACACCTCCTTTTTATCCTTAGCAGTAATGAAGTCTGTTGATGTCGTCGTTCGCTTACAGTCGAGGAGCTTCTGACACCCTCTGACTCAAGCTCCTGCTGAGCCAGGAAGTGGGCGATGTTTGCAAAGTCCTAGCTTAGGCAATTTTTGCGTAGAACGTCATGAATGATGGATTAGGGGAGCAGAGGTTCCTGAATTTTTGAGGGCTCTTACGGGAGGGCAGAGCAGTGTCAGCATTTGAGGACAGTGGACTTTCGCATCGACTCAGTCGAAGCAAATCTCATCTCAAAGGAAGCGATAGTGCCGTTGGTAGGTGGCAAGAGAGCGTCACTGCCGCCAATCGGTCACCATATCTCATTCCAAGCTGAGCGTCGAAGCGATTAGTTTCGTAATGAAGAAGCAGAAGGCTCCAGTGGCCGTATCGATGGCATATCGTTCGGCCAACGATAACTTCCTTCGAATGACCGCGTCGGATACCGAATAGATATAGTATCGATCTATCACCAAAGCACCTTTCCCGGCTATCAATTCTTTAGTCCTTCCTCAGCGTGTGCGCGAGCAACATGTTATCAAAGTTGAGAGACGAAGTTTTGTCCAAACTTTCAAGACACGCTAATAATACCTGCTGTGACGGAAAAGAGCCAACGAGAAAGCGTGAAACTGGTTGAGGAAATTTGGCAGTCATTGGTCTTCCTATATGTGCTTATAGAAAGGATGATACAAGTGAAAATCGAATTCGACCAATAAAAAGAAGAAATGAAAAAGAAACAAAAAAGGTTGCTGACTTGTAGGCTGCAGTCTCCTCTTCGGACATGGAGTGCAATTCCTCAACTTGTACACCTTCGACACCAAATCCACGCAGCATCTCCGTAAACACGCCTGGGTCGGATTCGATCAACGTCCAAACGCCTTCGTCCGACATCTGCAAGTGAAACTCTTCAAAACAACCCCAGAGGTACAGAAGTAGTTGCATGGAATGTGTCGACTCGAGTTCATTTGAGAAGAGAGCTCATTGAGCCATAGACAACAAATTATGAAGTGCTTCACTGTCGAATCTGCCAAGGCATAAATATACTTCAATAGCATATGTACCCAGAATGGTGAACAGCTACTTGATAGATTGTTAATTACTATGTAATTTAATGAACATGATATGAAAGAGAACTAATCCAAAGTATTCACCAAGGATGATTTCGAACCGACGCGTAAACAACGCAGCCTGTGCATCTGCAGACTCTTAGTAGATTAGACGTTTTAAATAATACTAGCGGGGCTAGGAAGGAAGTGGGGGGATGGAGATGGTTTACAGAGACGAAAATTCAGGGGTGTGTGTCAAGTCGTGCGTCCGAGGATGCAGCGAAGTTCGTAACGATTTGGAAAACTATGGCGCCTATCATTGGGGCTCAAATTTGAAGTTGAGTAGATTAGAAGGACCATCTGACTCTACTAAACTACTCTACTTTGAGTTTGTGCCTCGAAAATTGGCGTCAGATTCGTACAAATCATCACGAACAGGTTCGGCCTCAAATCGCAAATAAATATCCGCCTACACCGGTAAGACCTTCGATTCACGTGGTCGATTATTTGATAATAGGTCCCCCTGCGAGGGTGTAATATACCCTTCTAGGAGGATAAAAGCGTTGTCCTATTATACGGTTGGCCATCCAAGTCATTGGCGTTCATTTAGCAATTTTTGAATAGACGTCGAATACTGGGGCGCATCTCTTAGACGGGATTGATTAACTCCGAAAAACTTCAGGAATTTCGTAGCTAGATACCTGACGGCCCCATGCATGATGCAACCCAAAACTTAAAGTGCTAAAGTAAGAATAACCAGAAAATTCGTTTTGGATAATTTAAGCAGTAGGTGTAGTACAGGTGTGATATAGAATATGGCTGCGATTACTCATGCAAAGCTGATAGTGATATTAGGGTGTCCCAAAAGTTTTGAGAAAATTTTGGTCATGTATTTCGCAACCATGCTGCGCAAGAAAGCGCCGAGGCAGAGCCACGGAGAAAAGGTCAGTAAGAGGTCACGCTTAGCAGATCATCATAACAAGAGAACAGTATTGCACTTTATCTTTGGAAGTGAGTTATCAACATTTGAATTATTTTCGACTGACACGACTACAGGCGCCTTCTGCTTCATTACTACCGATCTGGTCACTCCGCCACTCAAGAGCGGAATGAATTGCAGTCATCGATGGGCAGTACTGCACCATCCCTCGCCACCTGCTATAGGTGGTACGGCCGCTTCTCTAGAAAGAGTTTTACTTCGACGAAGTGTCACGGAGCGGACGTCCACGTTCCACCAAGACCGAAATTGTCTTAGCCTCCGTCCAAAGCAATCCTTCTCAAAGCTTGAGAGGAATGGAGAAGGCGACTTCTGCTCCCCGTTCCACCACCCACGACATCCTACTCAGACGTCGCTTTCGCGCAGCAATTCTTGCAATTATCCCCCACACCTTGACTGAGAGCGAGCGTCAGGTGCGGGTCGATGTGTGTCGGAAGCCGCTCGACCGCAAGCGAACGGTGGATTGGACGAGCTTCATCATCGCTCAGGATGAGAAGTGGGTTCCTTATAATAATCCATACAGGAAGTTGCAGTGGCTACCAATCGTCATAAGGCCAGAAGCCGTTGCCAAGCGTGGGGAACACGTCGAAAAGAATACGATCTCGTTCTTCTTATGCTCCGCCGGCTTTTTCTACTATGAGATCCTACCTGAGGGTACTGCTGTAACTGTAAGGGTATACTGCGAGCAGCTGCGGGAGATCGTGCCTGGAGCCCCGGTTTCACACCAATGCAGGGAAAGTTTCTGATTTTGATGAGTCACGCTCGACCACATCATGCTAGGGCGACGGCTGAGGAGCTGGAAAGGCTTGGGATTACCTGGCTGCCCCACCCCCCATATTCACGTGATCTTAGTCCTTGTGACTACCATGTTTCAGAAGCCTGGAGGCCTACACGAAAGGGAAAAAATTCAACAATCGTCAGGAGGTCAAACATGCAGTGGATGAATGGATCGCTTCACGCCCTTCTTCTTTCTGGATGAATGGCATCAGTGCTCTGCCCAGTCGATGGAGGGACGTCGTGGCTAAAGAGGGCCACTATCTCGATTACTGATCTCATCTTTTTGTTGTAGTATTTTTGTGTTGAACAAGCCAAACAAATTTTCTCAAAACTTTTGGGACACCCTAATAATAATGATATCCCATTTATACTGGGACCCTAGAGCTATCAAATCCTTGCTCCGTAGAAGCTGCTCCCGCTCCCATCAAAACTGTGCTTTTATAATTTTTATAACTAATACCTGCAATGTAGAACAGTTGCTGTGATCCTTTCGCTGTGCTGTGTTTCATTCAATAATACGGGATGCTAGAGTGTGAGTGGTACGTGCAGTGATAAGGACCCATTAGGTGCAATACGATGAGCAGAAGAGAATTTTGCTAATTTCTTGCTATTAGATTACGACCGCTGCCTAGCAAGGTTTGTGATTCAGTGAAGGATCCTCGTTGCTCAGTATCATTTGGGACAAAACTTCATCGACCTCCAGTGTCTGGAATACTCAACCTATGATAACTCCGTGAATAAGATTGTCCGTTGATAAAGGCATCTGATAACGGTGCTATCATCACTCGCAACATCTCCACAGCATCATACTTGGTCGTCTAACACTTGAATTTTCGATGGGTATTTCTTTTTAAGAAGGAGAGCAGAAGATCGACACGTCCAACCAAAGGCATGAGCACCGACTTTCACTGAATACCTTTTCAATACCCTGTTAGTCCTGAGTCAAACTTCGTGTACAGGAAAATACTATTTGTTTCGAAGAAGAAGTTGAGAGTTAGCCGATTACTACAACTTTGTTAAAGAAAGAGGGAAGCCCGGTGTTAACCGACTGGTATGATATGATAATATTGTGCTAGTTCAACAAGATGCCTATGCGATATTATCCTACCCCCCTGGAATTACTTAGAGATTTAGAGTACTCCTTGTTTCCTGAGTTCACTATCTTGATGCTTGTTTTCTGTTGTATGCTTCTCCAAAAGCACTTTGTTTCGCCACAGTTTTCATTGAATATCAGCCTCGTGTTGAAGGTCATGAAAATGAACTGACTGGTTAAATGTTGTGTGAGGTTCACGACAATGTGCATTTGAGCTGTATAATAGTGAAGGGATCTATGGCACTGAAGTACGACTCCTCAATCAACATCCGAAGTGAGCTGAGGTGTGGTCAATCTCAAACGGCATCTCTTCATAGCAAGTGAATATACCATTTTGCTAGTCACTTCACAAGCGATTTCAATAGATGCATCAGATGCTGTTACGTGCAGCATTTTTTACTATTCCAAACAAACAAACAATGGCGGCGTTGGTGGAGCGGTACCTGGCACACCATGGTTCGGGTTCGAATTGGGAATCAACGCCTGATCACCCCAGCCAAGCCATTTACTTCTCTCACATCAGTGGATCGGTACGAGGTTCGTCTTACAGGATGAAAGCATTGACTCGTAGATCGGCTGGCCACCACGAACGGAGACATTACTTAGCAAATCGACAACCTACCAGATTATATGTAGGTGATACAGAAATTCCGATAAACTGCGTACAGATATACCTGTTTTCTACAAGAAACACCATTTTGTTACGCTAGCATTCATACTTTCTAGCATCCTTGAAGAACTGTCCCCCCACTGGATTTGAAACAAGGCAGTCAAATTGTGTTCAAATAGTCTCTGCCTCTCAAAGATTACGGAGGAGATACACCTCACTGTTGAACACTCCATACTTCTTGAACACCGTCAGGGAATTCTTCGTGAGTCCGCATAACTCGTAATTTAGACACGGAAGCCATAGGATAGAGCTAGAGAAAAAGAATGACTGAGCAGGAAGTCTTGTATGCCCCATGCCCACGTCCGATCTGATGTTACCATCAACACCGCTACAGCTTCCTTACAGGCTCTCTACCATATACTCAATCCTTAAGATTAACACGCTTGTTTAACGATCGAATCCGAAAACATCTGTTTGTGAGATGCTTCTCTTCGATCGTGAAGCCTTTCCAGTGAGCCTTCATAAACCACTCAAAGAGTCAAAATTCAGTTGCGGAGGATCATGCTGTGTTGCTGGTGTTATTGAAAGGGTATCATTTATTATGAGTTGTTGTCGCATAATCAGATGATGTAAAAGTGCTGTTCTCAGCTAGATAATATGAAGGCAGCGATAGAGCGAAAAAGCTAGAACTGGCCAATCGTAAAGGCGTTATGTTTTCCACTGATCAAAAATTGGTGGAGTATGGGTAGGATGTCTTACCACACCCCTCATATAGTCCTGACATATCACCATCAGACCACCACTTGTTCAGAATTCTGCAGGATTTTTTGAGTGGGGTCTGTCCGCTCGAGGTCTGCAAAATTCACGTAAGAGGGTTTTTCGATTCTTGTCTAGAACCTTCTGAGAACGTGGGTTGATGAAACTTACGGCAAGATGGCGAACCACTACTGAACAGAATGGAGGATACATCGTTTGATCAATGGATTTCTTCTTCTAGGTGTTTTCACTCAAATATGACTCAAAAATCGTTAGAAACTGCCCGGACAATCCAATAAGTGTGAGAGAATTAGAACCTCGAGCATACTGATGAGAAGAGAGCTCTGCGTGAACTGCGGTTGACAAGACTTCCAGATTATTTCATAGTTGCTTGTATAGCGGTGTATCCGAAATTGCAGTTCACTCATGAATACTTGCGTTTCAGCTGCAAGCACCTTTTTTCTCCATATCTAGTTCCACGTCCTTCGAAGTTTGCTCGCATTCATGTAGAAACAGCAGGTCGTCATTTTTCGAGAACCTCTACGACAATGAGAAGCGAGTGTGTGCAAAACTTAAAAAAACGTGCTTTTTATGATTTTGTGATCACAGCATGGGAGCGAACTTTCCCATAACGGGAGGTGATGGAGAAAGAGTTCACGCGTATCTACACCACGGAGTCTCTATCCTGGAATATGCACTTTTCTAAAGTTTTTTATGAATACCAATGAGCAAACGTTAGCTGTAATAGTATCACTATAAAAGGCTAGCCATTCCACTGATCAGCACTACCCACCCTGTGCCTTCTCACCTTCGAGATGCTAAAAGCTGATCACTCTTCTGTATTCCCATCGTTTTCCATACATTTTTGACTATGAAGAGGGAAGGGGCAATCTTTGGGACCCGTTGCTGAGGCTCGACTCTGACAAGCGCAGCTATGAAGAGAAAAGTGGTAACATCGTCGGCCTATTGTAGCGAAATGCGCCAGCTATTAACTTCACGCTCAGAAAGTTTTTAAGATACCTCTTCTAGGTGCTTTGAGTTATTGAATTTTCAAGGCTTTTTACAGTGTCAGCTTAGTTGTATTGCTTTCACGAACCTCCATACTAGCCTGAATTTCTTCCATAAAAGAAGTGGGGAGTTGCGAGTGATTGACTCTGAAGCTGTGCAAAGATGTGATTATGCTTGGAAGCACCATTTTTCAAAAGCAAGTTTAGGATCTCTCTGGCAGTGTAAGTACTGGCTCCCCTTAGGACTGAGAAAAATCTGCTTAGTGATGGTTTTGAGCTAAACAGACTCGATGACCTCTTCCCTGGCATAAGAGGTATAGCAACGACTGAAGGCCTTGATTTTCCCAGAATAGTCGGTTTGACATGAAGTAGTATTCGTACACCTTTACATCTACACTTTCACACAAGTTTTGTACCCCTTTCAAACAGTTTATATACAGACTAGCAGGAAACATCCCCGATGTGGTTCTACTACTTCATTTGCCTATCTCTACTGCTCAACTTCCATGATGTTATGGGTAGCGGAATCGACGGAATTAAGTCGCACATCAAGTCGCTGTTCGACAAATTAAGGGATAGGGATCACTTAAAAAAGGTAATTCGAAAGTTCAAAGAAAAACATTCATTTTTCTCAACAAAACGAGACGAATGATTTCAGTTATGCAAAGATCATCCACGAGGTAACTGTCTAACTGTGAAGGCAGTTGGTCTTTGCGATGATCCAGCATGGAAAAATGAGGTCAATCAAATCTGCCCCAAGGCATGTGGTCTTTGCAAGTAAAAATTTGTATTGAACCAAACGAGAATTGTTCAAAACGCACAATATCTTGAGCTGAATTTCGCTGTCTGATGCAAGATCAATGAATGTTTTCCTTTTCATATGTTGTTATCGTTATTGAGTGTATAGAGTAGGAAGATGGTAAATAAGGAAGTATGGTGTTTAGCGACAGTTTTGCCGCTGAGGAAATCGGACTTATTTTTTGAAATTAGATGGTTATCTTACTATTTTCTTTCACCTGCAAAATTATCGGGTCATGCGCAGAACTTCGACCTGGGACAAGATTCAAGCCAGTACGTGTGCTTCCCTGACATCGAAGTATTTATCATTTACCTACCAAATTCAGAGTAAGCGTCAGCACTCTTTTCCTCGTTGAGAAACACAAATGATATAAACAATAGTTTTGTTGATCGGCTACTTTGTGCACTCAAAATTGATATACACTAGAAAATTGGTAATTGGTGAGAGGCAGAACCCAGATGAATTTATAGCAAAGGCCATGTAGCTGAGCAAGGTTCCGCAAACTGCTTATACACCTCTTATACCTCATCCATTCTAACGATCCCAAAGGTAATGGGATGGTCATGAGAATGTAGCCTACAGCACCACCTGCCCAGCTGAAAACTACATTTCCTTCAAATAGGCTCTGACATGTCTCCACTCGTTCCTGTCCCCCATTAGGACCAATTTAGTCTTGTGAGCGGTTGTGCGACAGCGCCTTAAACTTCCATGTCTAGAGTGAGGATCAGCGGTTTTCTCTCTACACCTGAAGTTGCCGCGAAAGCATCTTACGTGCTCATTCCCCAGTGCGTTTAATAACGGCCTCTATATTCTAGTGCTCGATCCCTCTAAGGCGTAAAGGTCAGCAATATTAACCCACTGGAGACCGCGCCTTTGAAACCCGTCTGCCGTGTGCGTTCCAGTGCGCCTTTCGCGAGTTGTTACTGCGGCCCGTCGGCGGGAGGCAACACGATCTTAGTGGCAGTCTATTATAATTTTGCACGTACCCATTCTTCGAGATTACGCTCCAATAAATGTTACAGAAGAGGTGATAAGCCTTTCAGTCAGTCAGTCACCTACCAGTCAATGTCCCCATCTTGCCCCTGCACTCCTATCAAATTTCAGTGCTCCCCGTCTAAATTGATATTTTTGCGCAACCCACTGCAGGCGGAGCCTATTACAATTTAGAAACCCATCGTCAGGGATTCCATTTTAATTGCTCTAGACCAACCAAGTTTTGACGCTCTATGTCCAACTCAACATTTTTGAGCAAACCCCGCTATTTGTGGGCGGAGTTCAGACCTTTCACCCACCATAACTGCTCCCATCCCACTTCCCCTATTCCTACCAAGTTTAAACACTCTAGATTGAAACTGTTGCGGTACAGAGTGTAATTGACCAGTTAGTAACGCTTGATTTTGCACTTTCGACACTGTTCTTGCTAAGCTTTCGTTCTACATCATAACTTAGTTGGAATTGAACGATTTTTGAACCACAACGCCTCAAGATTTTCTACAGGGCTATGTGCCTAGCTGATACTTGAATGAGTCAATAAATTAAGAACCCAAGAAATTTAAAAGGAATGTGAATGCTAACTTGTATGCGCCACGCAGTCGTCAGTAAGCCAAACTTTGAAATCCGGGGCAACAGCCGCAGTCGACGGATGCAAAGGCGATCTTCAGGAGGCAATGGAGGACGGTTGATGCGTGTCAAAGGCATGTAGACGAAAAAGGATGAGGGCAGTATGGATAAGTGGTGAGGATTCCGCTGCTTATATTCGACCAGTCGTTTCACCCTCCTCCTTATGATAGAGTTCTTATAATTGGCAAACTGCCCTCTCCTTCTTTGGAGCAAATGATACTTTTCGGAACATGGAATGTGACAGTGAACTGACCGGGCATGCAAGTGTTATTCAGCGTGTGCCGATGCTTATGCTTTCAATTAAGAGACTCGATCTGTTCCTGTTCATCGTAAAAATCAGTGACACAGAGGTTCAGCTGGTCCGAATCAAGTATTTTGGCTCACCCCACGCTCCTTGTGGGTGAGGTGTAATCCAATCACTTACCATCGGTGTCCTCATCTTGCCTCCTGACCAGCTTTATTTTTCTTTGTATGATGTTATGGAGCTTGATGATTAGTCAAAGTTATGAAATGAGCTTTTCGCGCATCAATTCGACCTATATGTTTCACTTGGTCCAGAACAATCTTACGGCGAAATAAGAAGTTTATCATACCGCTGCTGTATTGCTTCAAGATAATGATGTACATACAGTAGCGCTCAAAAGTCTTCGGTGAAATGCTTTGACGCTCTTTCGCTCATAACTTTTTTCTTAGTAGACCAAATCGAGCAAAATTTGGATATGTTTTACTAGAGTATATTTCACCTTACCTAACAATATTTCACTGCAAAGCTGCAATATCCACAGGTAGAGTAAGGTGTTTGTTGCGGTAGCAGATTTTGCTAAAAGTAAAGTTGTTGACATCTGCACTTATTCACACCTTATGTGCGTTTTTCTCATCTATTGTGTTCGGCATTACCGCTCGTACACTTTAGACTTGACAAAAAGGAAAGGGATTATAGAAGGACCATCATCTGTATTTCCAGTCGATTTTGAATTCGTACCCTTTGGAATATCTGGAACATGATCAGAGTGCAGTTTAATAGTGGTAGATATTCACAATACACCCACGCTCCAAATATAGAAATTTCACATGATCATATCCAATAGGAAAGGAGTTACGACTGAAAAGTACGGCTGAAGCACCATTTCACCGAAGACTTTTGAGCGCTACTGTATATCCCGGAAGGAAAAGCCAAGGGTTTTATCCGGAAGCTCAGGAAACACTGTCGGTCTCTCACCTCCACAGTGCTGTCGGGCTCCTCCGCCGATCACTCTATCCCAGTTTCTTTGTTGAGAGCCTCACGACCCTCGAGCCTAGAGTGTTTAAACTTAGTTGGAATAGGGGAAGCGGGATGGGAGCAGTTATGGTGGGTGAAAGGTCTGAACTCCGCCCACAAATAGCGGGGTTTGCTCAAAAATGTTGAGTTGGACATAGAGCGCTAAAACTTGGTTGGTCTAGAGCAATTAAAATGGAATCCCTGACGATGGGTTTCTAAATTGTAATAGGCTCCGCCTGCAGTGGGTTGCGCAAAAATATCAATTTAGACGGGGAGCACTGAAATTTGATAGGAGTGCAGGGGCAAGATGGGGACATTGACTGGTAGGTGACTGACTGACCGAAAGGCTTATCACCTCTTCTGTAACATTTATTGGAGCGTAATCTCGAAGAATGGGTACGTGCAAAATTATAATAGACTGCCACTAAGATCGTGTTGCCTCCCGCCGACGGGCCGCAGTAACAACTCGCGAAAGGCGCACTGGAACGCACACGGCAGACGGGTTTCAAAGGCGCGGTCTCCAGTGGGTTAATATTGCTGACCTTTACGCCTTAGAGGGATCGAGCACTAGAATATAGAGGCCGTTATTAAACGCACTGGGGAATGAGCACGTAAGATGCTTTCGCGGCAACTTCAGGTGTAGAGAGAAAACCGCTGATCCTCACTCTAGACATGGAAGTTTAAGGCGCTGTCGCACAACCGCTCACAAGACTAAATTGGTCCTAATTGGGGACAGGAACGAGTGGAGACATGCCAGAGCCTATTTGAAGGAAATGTAGTTTTCAGCTGGGCAGGTGGTGCTGTAGGCTACATTCTCATGACCATCCCATTACCTTTGGGATCGTTAGAATGGATGAGGTATAAGAGGTGTATAAGCAGTTTGCGGAACCTTGCTCAGCTACATGGCCTTTGCTATAAATTTATCTGGGTTCTGCCTCTCACCAATTACCAATTTTCTAGTGTATATCAATTTTGAGTGCACAAAGTAGCCGATCAACAAAACTATTGTTTATATCATTTGTGTTTCTCAGAACGAGGAAAAGAGTACTGACGCTTACTCTGAATTTGGTAGGTAAATGATAAATACTTCGATGTCAGGGAAGCACACGTACTGGCTTGAATCTTGTCCCAGGTCGAAGTTCTGCGCATGACCCGATAATTTTGCAGGTGAAAGAAAATAGTAAGATAACCATCTAATTTCAAAAAATAAGTCCGATTTCCTCAGCGGCAAAACTGTCGCTAAACACCATACTTCCTTATTTACCATCTTCCTACTCTATACACTCAATAACGATAACAACATATGAAAAGGAAAACATTCATTGATCTTGCATCAGACAGCGAAATTCAGCTCAAGATATTGTGCGTTTTGAACAATTCTCGTTTGGTACAATACAAATTTTTACTTGCAAAGACCACATGCCTTGGGGCAGATTTGATTGACCTCATTTTTCCATGCTGGATCATCGCAAAGACCAACTGCCTTCACAGTTAGACAGTTACCTCGTGGATGATCTTTGCATAACTGAAATCATTCGTCTCGTTTTGTTGAGAAAAATGAATGTTTTTCTTTGAACTTTCGAATTACCTTTTTTAAGTGATCCCTATCCCTTAATTTGTCGAACAGCGACTTGATGTGCGACTTAATTCCGTCGATTCCGCTACCCATAACATCATGGAAGTTGAGCAGTAGAGATAGGCAAATGAAGTAGTAGAACCACATCGGTGGATGTTTCCTGCTAGTCTGTATATAAACTGTTTGAAAGGGGTACAAAACTTGTGTGAAAGTGTAGATGTAAAGGTGTACGAATACTACTTCATGTCAAACCGACTATTCTGGGAAAATCAAGGCCTTCAGTCGTTGCTATACCTTTTATGCCAGGGAAGAGGTCATCGAGTCTGTTTAGCTCGAAACCATCACTAAGCAGATTTTTCTCAGTCCTAAGGGGAGCCTGTACTTACACTGCCAGAGAGATCCTAAATTTGCTTTCGAAAAATGGTGCTTCCAAGCATAATCACATCTTTGCACAGCTTCAGAGTCAATCACTCGCAACTCCCCACTTCTTTTATGGAAGAAATTCAGGCTAGCATGGAGGTTCGAGAAAGCAATACAACTAAGCTGACACTGTAAAAAGCCTTGAAAATTTAATAACTCAAAGCACCTAGAAGAGGTATCTTAAAAACTTTCTGAGCGTGAAGTTGATAGCTGGCGCATTTCGCTACAATAGGCCGACGATGTTACCACTTTTCTCTTCATAGCTGCGCTTGTCAGAGTCGAGCCTCAGCAACGGGTCCCAAAGATCGCCCCTTCCCTCTTCATAGTCAAAAATGTATGGAAAACGATGGGAATACAGAAGTGTGATCAGCTTTTAGCATCTCGAAGGTGAGAAGGCACAGGGTATGTAGTGCTGATCAGTGGAATGGCTAGCCTTTTATAGTGATACTATTACAGCTAACGTTTGCTCATTGGTATTCATAAAAAACTTTAGAAAAGTGCATATTCCAGGATAGAGACTCCGTGGTGTAGATACGCGTGAACTCTTTCTCCATCACCTCCCGTTATGGGAAAGTTCGCTCCCATTCTATGATCACAAAATCATAAAAAGCACGTTTTTTAAGTTTTGTACACACTCGCTTCTCATTGTCGTAGAGGTTTTTGAAAAATGACGACCTGCTGTTTCTACATGAATGCGAGCAAACTCGAAGGACGTGGAACTAGATATGGAGAAAAAAGGTGCTTGCAGCTGAAACGCAAGTATTCATGAGTGAACCGCAATTTCGGATACACCGCTATACAAGTAACTAAGAAATGATCTGAAAGTCTTGACAACCGCAGTTCACGCAGAGCTCTCTTCTCATCAGTGTGCTCGAGGTTCTAATTCTCTCACACTTATTGGATTGTCCGGGCAGTTTCTAACGATTTTTGAGTCATACTTGAGTGAAAACTTCTAGAAGAAGAAATCCATTTATCAAACGATGTATCCTCCATTCTGATCAGTAGTGGTTCGCCATCTTGCCGTAGGTTTCATCAACCCACGTTCTCAGAAGGTTCTAGACAAGAATCGAAAAACCCTCTTAGGTGATTTTTGCAGACCTCGAGCGGACAGACCCCACTCAAAGAATCCTGCAGAATCCTGAACAAGTGGTGGTCTGATGGTGATATGTCAGGACTATATGAGGGGTGTGGTAAGACATCCTACCCATACTCCACCAATTTTTGATCAGTGGAAAACATAACGCCTTTACGATTGGCCAGTTCTGGCTTTTTCGCTCTATCGCTGCCTTCATATTGTCTAGCTGAGAACAGCACTTTTACGGAGTTATCAACTAATTATGCGACAACAACTCATAATAAATGATACCCTTTCAATAACACCAGCAACACAGCATGATCTTCCGCAACTGAATTTGACTCTTTGAGTGGTTCATGAAGGCTCACTGGAAAGGCTTCACGATCGTTCGCGCTCAACTTTGAGGACATCTTTTTCGTCCTCCGTTTTCATGCGTTTGAGGAACAGCTAATTTTTGTTCCGTTTGAGCAAAGAATAGCACAAGGAGGCGCGGTCCATCACACTGCACTCGCTCATTCGTGAGGTACAAAAACATCAAGGCGCTTAACAAAAGTAAGTTCAAGCGAATGTCCATAAATGGTTGATTTCGAAACATCAAGACTTTCTCTTATTTCACGAACAGTGATTTGCCGATTCACTTCTATTACATTTTGGTTTGGTCGTTTTCAACTTATAGTAGCCTCCTTGAACGTTGCCGATTTTCGAGTGTAGATTCACACTGTTTAAAACTCGCAAACACCCCAACGACGTTCGTTTCCCTAGAACATTGTCGACTTGAAGGTCACAAGACTATCTCGCGGCTTGAGCTGCATTCCCGTCTTGTGGTAGAAGAAAAGCATGAAATGCCAAAATTGTCCTCAATTTTTACACGGGTCCTCTTCAAAAGACTCTGAGGAATGTTGATAGAATTCGAACGAACATATAGACGAGGACCCACCCTCTCAAAAAGTATATCACTGATGAGGCTAGATTCTTGATCTTGGGTACAACAGTTGACAATCCAGGGTGTTCAAAAACGGCGGCAACTCTCCGAATAACCCAATAGTTTTCACCATTCGCTTAGAGCGTTATTTCCTAAGAAGAAACTATGAGGCTATGGGAAATCTCGACTAATTCTCTGATATTCGCAGACCCAGCAAAGATCCAGTGCAAAATTGTGAAGTGGAAGGTGTTGGTGCGGCAGTATGCTCTATCGTTTGTTGTGTAGATGTCTCAACTAGCGATTTTGTGTCTCCTAGAGATAGAATATCTTCGCCTTCTCGATCCAATTTGGATTTGCTTGAATGGAGCCGAAAAAGCTGAGATTTACTATACGGGGTGGGGGAAGAATTTTCGGAGGAGTAGTCCGCTCTTGCCCGGTGACGAGTTCTGAAGATAGGACCACTTCTTATCAACTGTATTTCAGACATAGCAAGTACCAACACTACAGCACGCGTAGACTATGGACCGATTTGACCATCGAACTCTGAGCAAATTGATCTTGGAGCAAAATCAAAGAGAAGGTGCCCTTTGAATCGTCGAACAGTCGGTGTTGATAATGGATGTGTTTATCAGCATATAGCAGGAGCGCTTCCCAATCGCGGATATGTGCTCGAGGTGCTTGCTTGTTTGTGAGCGTCGTTTTTCAATGAATTTTGATTTCTAGTGAAACACATAGGCTTATGAATAATTACTGTTCTATTGAGTTCTGAAAAGGCATGTATGGGTAATGCTCGAAGCGCAAAAGCAGGGCAGTCGAGCACCAAGAGAAGCATCTCACAAGCAGAAGTTTTCGGATTCGATCATTAAACAAGCAAACGAACTTTAAGGAGCTTGTAAGGAGGCTGTGGCAGTGTTGCTGGTAACATCACCTTCAATCTAAACATCCGTGGTACAGTCCGAGTGAGCACGCAGCGTCCTGTTCGTTGTTCGTTTCATGTTTTGAAGAATCCCATGAGCCTTGGTTCTAACAATACGGTCATCACAAAACCGCGTGACGTGTGGTCTACATGATCGTCGGTTTGTACGTGTAACCCCAAATTTGTGCAGGTGAAGGGTAAGTGATTAATTCTTTGGACTTAATTGATCATCTCTTAAGGATGCGCCCCGCAATTGAGCCCCTTTGAGAACCGTAGTGGCATATTGTATAGGTATGGGGCCTCTACAATGCCTGATGTACAAGTAAGGGCTTTCATCCTGCAGAACGAACTTCCTTTCAATCAATGGATCTTATGGAAATGGCTTCGCGGGGGTAAGCAAGTGTTGATCCCCAATTCGAACCCGAACCATTTTGTGCCAGGTACCGCTTCATCAACGCCGCCATTGTTTCATGAAATCTTACAAAAAGGTGCTGCACGGCATCTGGTGTATCTATGAAAATCGCTTGCGAAGTGACTAGCAAAATGGTATATTCACTTGCTGCGAAAAGATGCCGTTTGAGATTGACCACACCTCAGCTCAGTTCAGATGTTGATTGAGGAGTTGTACTTCAGTGTCATAGATCCCTTCAGTATTATACAGCTCAAATGCACATTGTCGTGAACCTCACTACTACATTTAACCAGTGAGTGCACTTCATTTTTATGACCTTCGACACGAGGCTAATATTCAACTTAAACTGTGGCGAAACAAAGTGCTTTTGGAGAAGCATACAACAGAAAACGAGCATCGAGATAGTGAACTCAGGAATCAAGGAGTACTCTGAATCTCTAAGTATTTCCAGGTAGGTAGGATAATATCGCATAGGCATCTTGATGAACTAGCACAATATTATCATATCGTACCAGTCGGTTCGCCCGGCTAACACCGGGCTTCCCTCTTTCTTTAACAAAGTTGTAGTAATCGGCTAACTCTCAACTTCTTCTTCGAACCAAATAGTATTTTCCTGTACACGAAGTTTGACTAACAGGGTAGTGCAAAAGGTATTCAGTGAAAGTCGGTGCTTACGCCTTCGGTTGGACGTGTCGATCTTCTGCTCTCTTTCTTAAAAAGAAATACCCATCGAAAATTCAACTGTTAGACAATCAAATATGATGCTGTGGAGATGTTGCGAGTGATGATAGCCCCGTTATCAGATGCCTTTATCAACGGACAATCTTCTTCACGGAGTTATCATAGGTTGAGAATTCCAGACACTGGAGGGCGATGAAGTTTTGTCCCAAATGATACTGAGCAAAGAGGATCCTTCACTGAATCACAAACCTTGCTAGGCAGCGGTCGTAATCTAATAGCAAGAAATTAGCAAAAATCTCATCTGCTTATCGCATTGCCGCTAATGGGTCCCTATCACTGCACGTATCACTCACACTCTAGCATCCCGTCTTATTGAATGAAACATACTGAATGGTCAAAGCTACATCGTAAATACCGAAGACTCAGGATTTCGGTAAGTGGTCTCAGGTCCCTTATCTTCTCTTATCAGTGATGATCAGTTCCTGCCACCGAGTACCTACCCCCTCATATCCTACATCACTTATTGAAATGCTGAGGTTCTGTTGTTAATACGTAAAGTGCAATTCAACCAAATTTTAACGCTCTAGGTCCACGTAAACAAGAGTTATGAATTTGCGGCCCAAAATTCCCACCGCACACGCCTCGCCCCCTGTGAACGGAATCGAGTCCTGCCACCCACCATGGGTGTGGTGCGATTCACGCGCCGATATCATGAGGTCATCGGACAAAACACGCTAAAACATCATTCTTACCATCATAACGGGAGTTATAAGAACTTATAAGTAGAATAAGTAAAGAAATGACCAACTGTGGACGTTTACAGATGGATTGCGTTTACTAGGATCGAAAAAATTAAAGTTATTCTTATTTTGAACGTTTGACTAGTAAATTGTTGACCTATGAGGTGAATTCTCAGTCTCGAAGGGGCCTTTTTTGCCATAGTAAAGAGATTTGCTCTATTCATGGTGAAGCCGTGAAATACTGCAAATTTATTTGGTCCATCTCAACAGGAAGGTACTGAAACGGTGCTGCGTGCGCGATGACCTCATTATATTGGCGCGTGAATCGCTCGCCCCCCACCCACCATAGTGTTCATGTATAACATATCTCAATAGACTCAACAATAACGATAACATGATTGTCAACGTTAATCTCTGCTAACATTAACCTCTCGCATCACCATCGGGGATCACGCTGAGTCGGCGCAGTGTCACGATGGTTGTTGTGGCCGTACAGCAAAAACGCAGATACCATCATGGGGCACTACACAGAGAGGAGAACCGTGGCAGAGCGAGCTTGTCAAGCGCAGTTCCCCGGTGCTCTTCTTGCAAATCACGGCGGTGCACACTAATTTTCTCTCGTCAACGTCTTAGATTGCTCTGTGAAAAGGATGCTCGTCGCGACACCTACCTTTGACGTCACCAAGGTTGCCTACTAAACAGCAGGCCTAGACATCACGATGGCACTGTTTGGCACAAATACAAAGCAGAGTAGCAAAAAGTAACCAGCTAGCCACTTGTTTACGTCCTTGCCCGACGTATCTCATAATAGCACAGAACTCGTCCAAACACTACTTTTCGTCACAATATCGACAAACAATGAAACAATTGGATTTCTTTGCAAGTGTCTCGACTCCTTGGTAACTAGAATGCAGATCAGTTGATTATCTCTTCATCTCCTCCTTGCCTCTATCGGTAATATGATGCACATAAAAGGATAAAAGATAAAGTTTTTGGCGTTAATCAATCCCGTCTGAGGGATGCGCCCCCGCACTTGACTTCTATTCAGAATCGTAGTGGCGTAATGAGTGCGTATGTGGCCTATACAATGACTTGCGATGGCCAGCCGATGTACAAGTCAGTGCTATTATCCTCCCAGACGAGTCTGGTACCAATTCACCGACCCCGGAGGGATGGAAGGCTTGGTTGGGCTAGGCGGGCATCGATCCGGGATTCGAACCCCTGCACATACTGATGCACATACTTCAGGCTAATCCTAGTTGTGATGGCTAAGATGGAAGAGAATAAAGTTAGGAAGCTGCGAATGAATCGAACGATAAAGTACGACTGGTAATTGCGCCGCAAAGCTCTCATTGCCAAGTCTTTCGCTTGAACATCACCCTATCGCAAAATATGATAGCAAGTTGTTATGTTTATTATTTATTACTTAATTACATCAGACACAGGCAAAAACAAAGGCAAACAAGAAATGTGAACGTTTACACAATACAATGCTTATGTGACGTCACTGACTGCAGAGCGAATCACTTCGTTCGCACAAGCTGTTCTAGTGGCATTGGCTGCACTTCAAATAGAAACTTAATGCTAAATACAATTTTAAAGGTAGCACCTCAGAATTCACCAGTTCAAATGTTCGGCAAAAATGCAAAATAGCAAACTGTACAAAACAGTAAGAACGCACGAGTAAGACACTGGTGAGCTATACAAACAACTCCTTTCGGTTGACTTCCGAATGTAATTCTATACGAAGTTTCGATAGCATGTCCTACATATCAGTTATCATTGAAGCTCGTTTTGAATTATCACTGGAAGGAATTCATGCTAAATGGTACTATCCTTTGAGGAATTGGAACGAGAACCTGTCCCTTACATCGCTCACATAGGTTGAGTCACTCAAAGGCTACGACTACATCCCTTCTGCTACGACAACTTGCTTTCTTAGTGCTTTGGAAGCTCACTAAATGATAGTCTTTGACAGCGATCAGTCCCGCATCTGGAATGCACCTTCTCGTGCGATTCCCCATTTAAAATCATAGTGGTATAGGGCTTGGGGCCTGCACAACGACTTGCAGTGGCCTGCCGATGCACAAAAAACAGTGCTTTCATCCCCCGTAGACGACTCTGCTACTAACCAAACAATCCTACAGGGTGTATAGCTTGGTTGCTGTAAAAGAGTAACGATGAAATTCAAACTTTGGACTACACGTGGGAGGTTGTGTGCCACTTGCCACTAACGCATTCCCACCCATTCTCAATAACAAATAATTTTAGAAAGTGTTTACCATGAGATTGATGCAATATTTTTCAGGTCTGATACTGCATATACTTGAACGAGTTGACCCGCTCTTATGTCTATTTATGGACTAACGGTGCTCAAGAGCATCCGTTCAGCGTAATCTCATCTATGACTTGTAAACGCATCTCATGGCGAATGCGACTTGGAGCGACTAGTGCACGAGGCCCGAGACAGATTCTTCTCCGGTAGACTGCTATTTTCAAACCAAGCTTTTATGTGTGCGAGCATCAGCCCCAAAGTATTAACATTTCCAGTTTTTAACGTAGTTAGTAGTAGAAGACTGTCTTTGCTGAGTAACTCAACAATACTCCTCTTAGATGTGTTGTGTTGTGTTTCCTGCCTGCAGGGTAGCCGTCGAGATCTTCTTTTGAAACCTTTGAGGCACTATGGAGAATGAATATGAACAGGTAGTAGGTCTCTTTGATGATCGCTTCTGTACAGTACAATCCGTCCCACTTGCATACGACATTGGCTGAAATTGATAACTCGTCTTTTAGTGGACTAACCCCTGTTACTACTTACCAATTAGCACCAACATGTCGAGAATTGCAACCTGTTTCTAATAAATGAAATATGACGAGCATGGGACTAAGTCTAGAGCGAATGCAACGAGAAATATAGGGCGCACCCTACAATCTGACTATGATATTGAAAGCCGCTAGTAAAGCGCTAGACAGTGGTTCCCGATTAAAATGCTCCAGTCACTCTAAAACCTCTACTTCAGCGATCTTCTTTTCAGCTAAACCCACAAATAAACGGCAACAATCCCAAACCTGCAAACAGCAACTCCTCTCCCTCCTAATTGAGGTACGGATTGTAACAAACCGAATTTGCCGAACAGTACTCACCTTTAGGCTACAGGAGAGGATTGCCACAAGATCTCTCATCGTTTGTGGTGCTTGTTGTGGTGCAAATGTACCTGAAACAAGAACTCAATGAAACAAACTATTACTGCAAATGTGAAGATAGGCGTACTTTTCGGATTTTCGAGAGCGATTCTGAACGGAAAGAGGTTCCTGGTAGATGCGGCGGGCTGCGATCCTTAGGCAACATAAATCCTCCAAACTTACGTCGGAAATAACTGAAAGAGGCTATGTCATCGAAGGAAACCGAACCTCGTAAAGTTTGGAAGAGAAGCTCTCAGCTTTTCCCGTTGTTTCTTGAGTTGCCTATAGCTCCCATTGACACAGTATTATCACACTTCGAAATGTTGTTTCGAATGAGCATTTATTCTTCCTTATCGGCGTAAAAGCTAGGAAGACCAGTCGAATTCTAACAGTAATAGGAAGTTGCGTGAGAAGGTCGCTAGAACTTTTCTCCCAAAACAACCGAAAGCGTTATGTCAGCTCAAATGCTGGGTCGACTTGGCAAGGAAATTTTTGAACAGTGTAATATTGACCTACTATCATTTGCGCCATTCTATAACACGATTTCTTCAAAATCAGCTTCCTAATCAGGTATCGGAATACGACTTTAGTGAAGGCTGGCTCGAAGAGTCATTCAAAAGCTCGAAACTATTAAACTTTAATCAGAGGTTCCAGTTGGGTACAGAGTAGTGCCGATTTTTTCTGTGAGCATCGCCTTAAGCGAGGAGAAGGTGTTTCGTTAGCTTTTAAGGAAGGAGGAAAGTTAGAGGGTGGAAGTTTTTCGGTGGGGTGCTTGAACCTCAGTCTTTGAAATACCTGAGCATAATTTGGGGCAATGCTTGTAACAAACCCTCGGACGAAATTTTGGGAGCTAATTCGTGCAGACTGAATCACTGCACCTCATCAATTTACATAATGACATGGGTGCATGTTCAGAAGACTTGAGTGTTGCTGAGAGAGGATGTAATTCTATTAAAAAAACTTTTACGAACGTCAATGAAGTGAGAAACCTCTGTAAGAGTTTTGCGCAATCCGCTTATTATGAGCAGAACAGTAACTTTCAGGTTTAGCGAACTTACTGAAATGTTCAATCCATTGAATGTGAATATTCAATTGCTCACCTACTGAATACTCCAAAATTGCAAGAGTACAACATCACGTCGGCGATGGAGGCAAGTGCTGAAGAGCGTAATGTCGAATCTAGCCGTATGTGTGTTTACTGATGGAGAAGGAGGACGTCAAAAACCGGAACGTCTTTGGAAGGCAACCCCAAAATGTGTCAGTGCACGTGATTTGCATCAGTGGGTGATTCAGAATGACTGTTGATGACTGACAAAAGAGTTAATGACTCTCCATGTCTCTTGTGCAGACTGTAATAGCCTAAGAACAAGTTTGACGGATATCGAACCGCAAAGGATTTACTGATAAGGCCTCATTGTCAAAAAAGCACGTAAATTTCTATTGGGGAACAATTTTATACGCTTTTTACTTCTTTACACTCACTTACAAACCAGAATGTTAGGTAGGCAATGCATCGGGCACTGTAAAGCTCTGTAACCTGCTGTTGTCGCCTTATTGACGTCGTTGGCTGGTTTGGTAACAATAACAAGCGCTTCACTTCAAAAATGATGCTAGCTTTAGGTCGGTCTCCAGACCACAAACTAGTGTAGGATCCATTCTTCTGGCTTGGATGGATTGAAAATATCAATATACCCCAATCACCTTCCAATTGAAGCCGCACGACGTATCCTCTGGAATTGACCGGCTCCGCTTCATCTACTGGCCCACTTTTTTGAAGGCATAACAAGGGAACCCTTGATCGTATAGCAAACTAATCACCAATACTCGTCCAGCAGTGTAGATTGGAATTCGAAGTTAGAAAGTAGCAATCGTTTGTCATTTTGAATTGTAAGTCGGCTCGTTGCACGATCTCTGTAGTCATAAATCAAACGTTCAAAGTGGGAATGCTGTGTTCCGCACAAACTCGTTTTCCTTCTCTCCTGACAGATTGACATCTGCATCCGTTCAAAAAATAGTTCTGAAGTTTCTCATCACCAATTGATGAGCTATTGGTCTTGAGAAAAATGCACAGTCTGGATCATTACTTTACAGGGGAAGCAAAGAGTAATGCAAATATTACGTAGAATCTACGGAGGTTAGGATCGAGAGTTCAACAGCCTACAATTTTGAATTCCTTTTAACTTTGTTATGATGATATTCGATGTGTGATACAGTAGCCCAAAGATGCAACGACATCGTTCACATAAAGGCGCAACAATGGGTATGGGTACATACGTGCGTCCGAAGATGCGCGCGGCAAGTTGCGCGGCGAAGTGTGTGGCCATTCGAACGACTCTGGCCGTCTATTTACTAGTAGGGCACAAACGTGAAGTAGAGTATTAGATTAGTAGGATCAGCTGACCATACTTCTACTCTACTTCAAATTTGGGGCCAAATGGTAGGCGTCAGGGTCGTTCGAATGGCCTCGCACTTCACCACTCGATTTGCCGCATCCTCGGACGCATGTAAGTTCCGTGTTCCCGCAACAATAGTCACCTTATTCAAGGCCTAGGAGTGTGTTCAGTTGGACAGTGCGGGGGGAGGGGTTACTGTAACACTTATACCCGAGCCTTAAATCTCCTTGTTGAGCTTAGCTGGAGATAGCAGACGCTTAGTAAGTGCAATCACAGACGGTGTTTTAGCGAGAAAACTGCAAAGCCCGGGGGACGGTGAAGTCGTGCGTCCGAGGATGCGCGCGGCAAATTACGCGGCGAAATCCATACATATTCTGACGACTTTAGCGCCTATTATTTGGGGCCCAATTTCGAAGTACAGTAGAATAGTAGGATCAGCTGACCTTTCTAATCTACCTTACTTCAGATTTGGGCGCAAATGATAGGCGCGGGAGTCGTCCAAATTCGCCACGAACTTCGCCGCGCAACTTGCCGCGCACACCCTCGGACGCAAGACTTGACACACACCCGCAAAGCCCATACGTATCCTCCCGTCTAAATCAATACTCGCTTTTTGCTGAAAACCAAAGTGTAACCCAATGCAATGTGAGAATGTGAAGGATTGAAAGTGTATGGATATGCAGGATATTTAATTCTGAAAAGTGCCTGCTCACATCACAAAGTGTAGTTCTTCGCGGTTGCTAAATACTGGCCGGAATTCTTCACATTCGAATCTTCTTTTCCACAATGAGCAACCTTGCTTTCAATCGAGATTTTTCGTCTCTAATCGGTTTCATGGACGTCTGACAAGAAATCTTTTCACGTCTAGCACCCAAAAAAAGTCTAGCAAAAGGCATACAGTATATACATACACACAAGGCCTATATACAGGAGCAGCAGATTTTTAGTAATTACACTAGAAATGCCAACTGCGTTAATCTTCAAGTTTCGAGTGATTCTCTGTCGATTTTCAACTAGTGGACAACGACGTTTGTCAAATAAAGTGAATAAATTGTTCACACAAGAAATCGTTTCACGTCTAGCCTCTTAAAAAGTCTAGCAAAAGGCATACAGTTTATATATACACACAAGGCTATACAGTATCGCTCCTTCCGCAGGCGAAATTCTGCACTCACCGTAACAAAATATATAATTAACGCCGGGCTTACCTCTTTCTTATGACAGAATTGTAGTAATCGGAAATTGGTCCCTCCTCGTTCGAAACAAAAAAAATTTTGGGAACACGAAATTCGACGAAGGAACTGTTCATTTTAACACCATAATCGAATGCCTTCTTCAATGAAGCTTTATTTTTATGTGGGTACATCACTGGATTAGATTCCGAGGTTATTAGCGATAGGATAAGTTTTGCCAAGAATGATATCATAGCAAAGGAAAACTGTGGTCCTTCAATGGGTCACAAGCTTCGCTGAGTAGTAGTTGTAGCCTAATAGCAAGAAATAAATCAATCTTATTCTCTATACCATTTAGTACCCTTAATCGGCTCTCTATACTGCAGTGACCCTTTTTGAAGAATTAAATATCAAAGAGTCAAAGCTAAATCGTAAATAACAAAGGCGTTAATATTTATTTGGTGAGTGGTTCTAACCTCTTTAGCCCCTTCTATCGTCAGTGTCCCCATCATGCCTCCTCTATTCCTACTTTTGAACTCTCCATGCCCGCGGAAACAGGAGCTACGAATTTCCGCTCAGACATTTATTTCGGGCAGACCCCGTTCTTTCCGTGGGCGAGGTCCGGTCCTCACTCCCACCATGAATGTTCTTATCCTGCCGTCACTATTCTTAGCAAAATTGAAAACTCTAGGTCCACGGGGACAGGAGTTATGATTTCCCACTCACCCGCCCACTGGTCCCTACTGGGCGGAGTCTGGCCTTGCCACACATTATAAGTGTTCCCATACTGCCGCCACTGTTCTTACCAAATTTGTAAACTGTAGGTTTATGGGGACAGGAGTTTTGCATTTCCGGTCGGACACACACAGACACACACATACACACACAAGCACATAGACATTGGCGCGTCGTGTATAGTAGGATAGGTGTTCCGGAAATGCAAGAGCTCGAACTAAGTTGGGAATAATATAATATATTCACAAGATGACACAATGGACACGCATTATCTGCTGATAATGGCTTGACGTGTAGGAGAAAGCTACACTAAAATTCAGCTTAAAAACGCTCTTTGAAAATCAAAGACACAGTTCACGTCAAAACTGTTTCTGAAATCTCTCCTTTGGATGAACGTGCGGCTTCCGAAGGACGCTGTCTGGTCGAAAATGGCCAAGATAGTGAGGATCCCGAAAGTGGCTTACCAATTAGTGGCGCAATCGCTGAGGCAGACGGATTCTCAAGACGTTGTAGAGGCTGTAGCTGTTGCACCATTCGCATCGGGACTCACATTTCACGCGCAGGTAGCTCACTGGAACCAGCTGTATGCAATGGCACGCACACATGAGCAGCCCGTCCAAGTACCTCTTCTATGCAGCTTCTGTCGTAATATTCTTTTTTCATGATTTTCTGATTTCACTTCTTTTTCGATTCCTTATATTTAAAAAATGGCTTCTAGAATAACAGTGAACTGCGTTTTTTCACTGATGGCCCCTCTACAGTTTTTTACCGTTTCCTGAGCAGAAGGAAACTCGCGGCGTGAGAGTCCTGGGAAACTATTTTTATCAACCAAATGTCGATTTCAGCTTAACCAGCTCAAACTCATATTTCATGACGCGAGGCTATGTTTTCTTTCCTTCATGATAACTATTCCCTTTCCTGTCTTCACTGAGGTTTCGCTGGTATAAAAGTCGTTCTAAGAAGGGGCAGTGTGTTCCCAGTAATTCTGGACAGAAATCATCCCATGACATGACCACGACAGAGATTTTCACCCCACGCACTGACCTCCAAGGAAATTCGGGGGAACCATGGAACTCTACAAAGAAGTGCTCGACTGCTTCTGGAATCGATGGAAAGACGAATACTTGTTGAGTCTACGAGAATAGTACAAAAGTGGCCACAAGCATCCACGTCTTGAAAATCTTACTCAACCAAAACAAGAGGGCTACGTCATAACTCATGATGATTCCATGAGAAAAAGGACAGTGGAAACTCAGACAAATAACTGACTCTAACGACCAGCATCAACGGATCAACCAAATTCGTCTGGTTAACGAGGAAATGACTACAAGACCTATTAATCGAATCAGTCGAAATACCACTCTTAACTAAGATAGAACAGTCGCCCATCAGAAAAGGATATCCGCCCTTCTCGCACTAACCTTACTCACCTGCATAGATGCGGGAAGCCCCATAGTTAATATCCGGAGCAAAATACATTGTCAGTGGTCAAGAAATCATATTAGAAGATCAACGTTTCGAGAAAGGTATCGCATTAGCGAGCATAAGGAATGAAGAAAATGAACGAACCGAATGTTTGATTTCGATTCAGTGGCCAATATTCCGATTCAATTCATATTCGGATTACAACTCTTTTATGACAAATCCAGGATATTGTGTTAGCAGATGTCCTTGTTTGAATTGGACCAAAACATGCTCATTCTGCTGTAGCCGACAGAAGGAAAATTCACAAAACCACAACGTTCCATCATCCATCTCGAACTGCAAAGCGCTCCTCGAATGTTCGTTTTGAAAATTCTCATCATGTTGAAAACACAGAAAAATGGGAATCTTCTAGAAATGGGAACTAGACTGAACTATACTTCGACACAAAAATAGTCGTACCTGAGCTTCACCTAACTACAAAAAAAAACCCTTTCGACAGTGAAGACCACTATTGTTTCATCCCTGATCTACAACTCACTCCTCTTCCTGTACCCGTAGCTACACCAGTTACTGGTTGAACAGCTTTTGTCGACATCATAGACGTCAAAAACAACAACATCAGCGTCAATCTTCTTTATCTACTACTACTTACAACAACGTTTAACTCAGGAAGCGATTCTATTATTACATGAGCTTTGGGGACCACTTTCAAAAAGCACTCCCCATCTGAGAAATATACCAAAACCAGAGCTTAGTACCAAAATACCACAAAGGGGTAATTTTCACAGAAACCGAGATCCCCTTCGAAATTTGAAAAGTATGTACTTCATCTACCCGCATCTACATCAGGAATTACGAATCAGTAACAGTCACCTTTTTCAAATTTAACAATCACAATTGATTACGCAGTCTCTATAACAGAACGGACTGGAGGCAAAAAAGTGTACTCGTCAAATATCACATGTGAGAGACGACCACTTCGCGAAATGTTCAGATGCACAATTTCTTATGAGAAGATGTACAATTTCCAATGTTGGACAACCCAGAAAGTAGCCCTCGCGCTGCTTCTCCTCATCGCCTTCACGCTTCTTCTGCGCATTCCCCCACCAATGTTTTATTTGACAGCTTTCCTCACAAGACGACTTCACCTGCTCCTCCCGGCGTTCAACGCATTTTTGCGAGTATACCGCAAAAGCAGGTGGTAAGCAGGCACGTACCGTATAGAAACAACTACATGCACGTTCAAAATGAATGAGCGCGTGGTTCAGAAGTGCACTCTCAAACTTGGGTAATTAAACTGTATTAACCGACAAATCAGTACAACGCTAACAAGATCAAGGCACTGAAGCATACTGAGAGTATAACTGAATCAAAGCATAAGTGTAAAGAAATAAAGCCCAATATTATTGAGCACAATGGAAAATATGCTAAGTGACTAATGATCGAAACACTAAATGTGAATAAGTGCTCTATCGATGATCTAAATGGTGCGGAAACCGAAGATATGCTCTATCAATTCTAATCAACACAATACTTACAATACTTTAGAATAATCGAAAGAAATGAGAAAAGGATCTTGGGAGTTGAGGAGAAAGAGTAGAATGCTTCCTGATGCTCTGCCCATTTAACACTGACATTCGGTATGCTCGAATTATCACGGCTGCGCATCTAAGCTGGAACGCATGGGAACTGCGGCTGTTTTCTCATGCTCTGGTCGCGTCCGTGACACTCCCCCGGGCGACAGGTGCTCATTTTGGAATTTCCCACGGTGGTCTGTAGAGATCTTCGTGGGTTTCAATTCGTGTTCGATCTTGCCCAACTTAGAGCTCTGTCGTGGATTTCCGGTCCGCAATAAATGCATTTTCTTCCCTGTTTCGGACACCATACTTTATAGTGTCGACTGTCCAGGCATAATTTGCATTTGACTGGATTCTTCTTCTTTATACGCTGGTGTACACTGGACAGCTATCTGAGTAGTGCTGCTCCTTCGCCAAACAGAATTAGCAGATGCGATAACAGTCCTGTTCCCTCATTAAGTCGGCCTCACGGAAATTCCGCTCAGGGACGTCTCGATTGCTCCTCACGAATGTCCACAGCTTTGTAATGCGTTCCTCGAGTTCATGTCGTTGGAAGTAGCCGGGATATCCTCAGGGTCTTCTCAGCTCCAGGCCCTCGGGTTCCCTATCGAGTATGGGATCACTGTCGTCCATGAGATCTAATAGATTTCTTTCGGTTCTATCGCCTTCCATTGGGTTTTGAATGATCTATCGTCTTGGAGAGACTCACTTCCATGCTCAAAAGATGCTCGTCTCTCCTTTTTGTGTTCACTTTGCTCCCCTTGTGCTCGAACCATAGGGTCCAGGTAAGGTTCATGCTCTCGATCCGCCGGGCGATCCAGAAGGAATCAAGCCTTTCTGAGACACTCTTAATTGCTTCGTCTTGACTGATGATCTTCTGCGTCAGCTCTCCTATATCTTTCTGCATGCTGATGACCATTTCCTTAATCTGGATCCATGCACTTTAGTGGGTTTCGCTTTCCTCTTCCAACTTCGCATCCCTTATTTCGCTTTGTATCTGATGCTCTAACTCTGTGAGAAAGTACAGCTCTTTGCGAACAAAATTCGCTGTAAATGATGGGTCTAAGGTCACACCTTGTTCATTCCTGTCATAAAATCACACACGAGAGATCGTGAGCGATTCGTCTGAGAGAACTGGGAATCCGTAGACTTCGTAGACCATGGATAATGCTTCAGATGCTTTTTGAATCCTATCCAAGGTATTAAGTACTTGCAGATGCACATTTTGTAGGCGGATCTTGTAGGGTGTCGCCTCCATGCTTGCAAAAAGTTTAGACCAAAACCCGCATATTTCAGCGAACTGCTCAGAAGGAGTGTTAGATGCTACAATATATAACTGAATTAACAAATCGGCACATCGTTTTTTGAATGTCTTTTTCAGACGGAAACGTGGTCGCCAACTTGATGCAGGAACGCTTGTATCCGATTTCTTCGATCAGCTTTCGTTTCTCGGCTTGGCGTTTTGGTGAATTTGTCGTACCTTTTGATGATGGCATCGTTCACGTGCTTCTGTGGTCTTCGAGCTGCCCTTTGATGCTTTCTTTAAGTGCTCTCTGGTTCTTGGCTTGAATTGCACTACGGCTGATGGACCAGTTGAATGAGCATGTGGTTCAGTGCTGCGCTCTCAAACTTGTTTAATTAAACTATATTAACCAACAAATCAGTACAACGCTAACGAGATCAAGGCACTGAAGCATACTGGGAGTATAACTGAATTAAAGCATAAGTATAAAGAAATAAAGCCCAATATTATTGAGCACAATGGTAAAATATGCTAAGTGACAAATGATAGAAATACTGAACGTGAATAAATGCTCTATCGATGATCTAAATGTTGCGGAAACCGAAGAGGTACTCTATCAATTCAAATCAATGCAATACTTACAATGCTTTAGAATAATCGAAAGAAATGAGAAAAGGATCTTGAGAGTTGAGGAGAAAGAGTGGAATCCTTCCTGATGCCCTGCTCATTTGATACTGACATTCGGTATGCTCGGGTTATCACGGCTGCGCATCTAAGCTGGAGTGCATGGGTGCTGCGGCTATTTTTTCTCATGCTTGGTCGCGTCCGTGACACAAAAGAAAGAGAAAGCAGCTCTACCATGCTGCTCCGACCTCGTAAACACTCAAGGCACAACAGAATGCTGTACAACAGAAAAGCACATGGAGAAATGATTTCAAACCAGATCACTAGCATCACGCTTCAACCAACTAGACGAGAAATTCGTCTCTTCTTTGAAAGAAGGAGAAAAACAGGAGGGAACAATAGCCATAAGACAGGCACTAGTATCCCAAGTCTGCAAGTCAAAGAGTCATACCTTTCACACAGAGTCACGTCATTAATGTTATAATACGGAAAGTTGCAAGGAAAACAAAAGCAAAGTGCATGGTTCCGAAAAAAATCTAGACTTCAGAGACGACTTCAACACAATAGAAAATATACCGAGTTGTAAATGTTTCTGGGACAACTGGAGCTTTCACTGCACAAGCTCATGCCTTTTCTATCGATGTTATGCATAGGCTACATCCTCCACTGTACATAGAGTTTCATCCTGTCCAACGTGGTACATCCAATCAGAAATTGTATCAATAACAACGAGAAACTCTCTTTGCGAACGAATGTTTCGAATTAGAGTCGAGAATTCCTTCTACCTGGAATGAAATTCGAATCACACTCTCGAGCACTGATTCTACGAATTTCCCGATTCTATCAAGTCAGTTCATAAGAAATGAAAATCACGGCAAGGATGAAAACATAACCTGCACTTTTGCCAGACTCTCCAGGACGGCTATATTGTTCAACTAGAGAAGACGTCAAACTGTTTCAAAAGTACTTGTTCGCCGAATATGGTTGATCCTGCACTCCTAGGAGTAATACTGGCATGTGCTCCTGTAATACATTTGCAATGCTACGAAACAAGTTTAAATATTCAAAGTTGGAGCGAAAGCGGAAACGACTATCGTATCCGCCCTAAGCTTCCAAATATGGACACACGGAATCACATTGGCAGCAGCAAAGAACAACAGTTCCTGCATAACCACCATCGGAGAAGTGTCGGTTGCTATTCTTCTGCCACAGGAACAACGGCAAAAGTATAATGTGCGTCCCCTATTGGCAGAACAACCGCCCAATTCAACTCGTCAAGTGTTCTTCGGACAGAACGATATCTATTGCACATTTCAACTTTACGGAATCAACAAACAACATCAACTGCATTGTAAAATGCCCAGAATGGACTTCAACAGTGAAACTTAAGGGAAAATTTAATTCTGTTAATGAGGCGATGGTCATGTCAGATGTGCTATCGACGAATGCTTCCTTACCAACGGACACAGGGTTTAGTCTTAACATTGATTCGTTCAGAACTTTGTTATCAGAAGATTTGGTCGAAAACTATTTTCTATTGTTTACAATCTCGCAAGTCTAGAAAACTATTCAATAGCGATGTGTTATAGATAAGAACGCAGTTCTCTCACTACCTGGGAAAGTGGAAAATGGTTTTTCCGCACTTTCCCTCTGGCGCTAGCTCAATCAGCTCTCACTGTCTTTTCTCATAATAGGACGCTATGTGTTCTTTTCTGCGTAATAATTATTTTCCTTTGCTGTCTGTAGTGAAGTGGTATGAAAGGCGTGTCAAATAGTGCCAGTATGTTCTCAATGATTTCGGCATGAGACATCTTCTTCGTTTCATAATAGAGGAACAATATCTACTCTCACTCAAGCCTAATTAATTCAAGGTGATGGAAAATGACGACCATCGCTGACGATCAAGGTTCGATTCCTATTCCTACCCCACCCACAGATAATGATTAAAAAACATGGACGTTTTTCGACGTACAATCCGGGTGAATACCTCGATCGCCTGCTTTACTGTCGTTCCGTTAACCATCGATCTCCTCTAGCTAGTGTAACACCATTCTTCCCTTACGAGAGTCAGAACAGGGCAATGAATCGTACTCGCTATAGGGACTGAGGCATCGCTTTCCTTCCTCTCCGAGCTTCGATGTCTGTTGTTTGATGTCCTACGGGATCCAGTGAGAAACCGCATTGGTTCAACGGTAGTCACAATTTGCATGAAGTGCTTGGACCACCACTTCTCGCATTGCTTGGAGTAAGCAACGACATCCCTGAACTTCCTTCGATGATGGAGCTCGGAGCTGCGAATTCTCTTCTGCACGTGTTGTACTCGGGAATACCGAGCATCACCCTTCCTACAAGGTGTTTAATGACGCTGACTGCATTCTCATCCTGCTTTCATAGTGTCCAAGTCTATTAGGCGTATCGAAGCAGGAAGAAAGCTAAGTCGTGGTGACCCGGTATCGGATGTTTTCTTCATACTTTCTCTATACAATGACGACCGTGATTATTCAAACAGTCACGAAAAAACGCGAACTCACGTCTTTTTCGCCGTTTCTTTATAACTATATCAGTCTTCACTTCTCACTTATAATGTTGCATTGTTCAACTCAGCTTGTCGAACTCTACAAAGTAGTGGAAATAAAATTTCAAGAAGTTCAGTTCCTGGGTACCCGGTCTATCAAATTAGCAGCAATGATCGCTAAAATTATATCCAGAAGGCATTTTTATGTTATGATTATGATATCAGTCCTTTTTCCAAAGGGACGAACTCAATCTACATATATGCTCTAATCTACGGCGACAGCGCCTTTACATAGTGAAAAACAGCAAGTAAGTGATAATCCAGTGTCAGCGAATGACATGCCTATGCTTCAGAATAGCACCTGTCTATAGTTTCCAAATTGTATGCCTGTCTTGCACTACCATGCGGAATTTTGTATGTGTGTGCGTATTGACATGTCGACACGACCTCATAGCCTCTAACTTATGCTATTAAACCAGTTAACAACTTTAAAGCATCAACAGTGATTAGCAGCAGTGCTTCTAAATTCCCTTAAAAGCGATGAGAAAACTGGGTGCCGAGGACAGCCCGGGTAGCCCTTTATACCATTAGGTCTGCGTCACGTCCCGCTAGGTCGTGCTGTAGGTCGTCCTGCGGTCGGACCTGAATTCGTCTCACTCATGACAATGCCTGAGGTTTTATAGTCTAAATTCTGGTACACAGCAAATTTTCAGCAACCAAAGAGCATACGTTTCTTGTTTTTTAAAGTGAAATTTTCGAAATTTATAAAGAAGATGCGCTTTCCACAAGAATCTAGGTGTTAGTTTGCATGCTGAACTTTCGTGAACAACTACGCTTGTAGGAAAAAGTTACCTATCCAGGTCTTCCGGCTTAATGAGTAGCTTCCGATCTCACTCTAGAGCACAGGAGGTTAAATTACATTCTTGATATGAAGTAAACATATCAAAACTCATATAGTTGAGAAGTAGGTATACCGAAGCTTCTACAAGTCGAAACCATTTTTCAAAATGCCACTCGGTGATATGAAAATCACTTCGCAAGTTATACTCCATATCATTACCTTGAGCACCAATTTGATAAATCACACACTGGTAGTATATGTAAGAACATCTATTGCCAAGAGGTAAAAATGCACACAGAAATTATTCATTTCCTTTCATCTCAGTACTGAAAGCTTTGGCTACTAAGGCTGTAACAACTACAATGGAATCGGAAAAATAGCTGAAGATAAGTACGGTACCATGGGAACAGGAGAGACACTGAGCCTATTTCTTACACAGAAGCGAATACAGATGCTCTGACAGTAGGATCCTTTGGAATTACTTTTCAGGCGTGAGAACGCTTTTGCTGAGTTCAGAACTCCCAATGGAGGAGCAAGAGCGCGTTGACCAATAATAAATTTCCTCCCATATCCTAGTGTAGCAAACCTGAACTTCTTGAGTTCCATTTCAATTCCAAGTGTGACCGAGAAGGAGAAGAACCTTGAGTTCGAAGGGCATAAAATTGCTAGTCGGATCATTTACACAACAAGTGCTAGAGCATGCTGACGTGTCAACGCCATTCGCTTCATAACTTTAAACGTACACTGGGTTTTTCCTGGGTGTCCGAATGTCAGAAAAGTAGCCAAGCACATTGATGAGAAGGAAGTTTTGCGTGAATTAAAGTTGGAAGGGTTTAAGATCATTCATCAATTGCTTGTACAGCGGTATATCCAGGTGTCCGAAATGTGCACTATACTCATGAATGAATGCGTTTCAGCTGCTGGCAAGCTTTTTCTCCATATCCAGTCCCATGCCATTAGAGGCATATTCGCGTTCTTGTAGAAACAGCAGGTCGTCGTTTTTCCAGAACTTCCACGACAATGAGAAGCGGGTGTGTGCACAACGGAAAAACCAGGTTTTTAATGATTTCGTGGCCGCATCGAGTATATGAGCGAGCTTTTTCAGGACAAAAAGGTGATGAAGAAAAAGTTCATGCGTATCTGTAGCAAACAATCTCTACTCTGGGATGACATGCACTTTTCTGGAGGTTTTTTTATGAATGGCAATAAGCAAACATTGTCCATAGTAGAATCACTATAAAAGGCTAGTTATTCAGTGATTGACACCATTCACCTCAAGGTTTCTCTTCTTTGAGGTGCTATCAGCTGATTTTTCTCCTGCATTTTCATCGCTTTCTCATAGGTTTTTGGAAATGAGGAGGGGAGTGGCAATTCATGGGTCTTTGATACTCACATATGGAAAGAAAAATGGTTACCTAGTCCGCATTTCGTAGCTAGATGCGCTATCTATCACCATCACGCCACAAAAAATATTAATTATCATATCTTCTAGTCACTTTGTATAAGGTGAACCTTTGCGTACTTGAATTGCGACATTTTTCAAAAAATAATGTGAAGCTGGTTTCTCTACAGGAATTCATATCCGGCACCTCCGATATGGCAGATCGTAATTCAACAGAAAGGCAGTAACCTAAAATTATACGCCTCCGCTAATGTAAGAGAGTGTGCTCAGAAATCGGTTACATAAAAGGATTTTTTGCAGTGTCAGTTTAATCGCATTATTTTCTCGAACCTCCATAGCAGCCTGGATCTCTTCTAAGAGAGAAGTGAGAGCTTTGACAGTTGATTCTGAGTCTGCGCGACAAAGTGACCACGCTTGAAAGCAACATTTTGCAAAATCCTGTCGAGGATCTTCTCTGGCAGGATAAGTACTGGCTTCTCTTAAAACCGAGAAAATCTGCTTAAGAAGTTGTTACAAGCAAATCAGACTCGGTGATCCGACATAAAGATGTTCCTGGAATGGCCCAGCCGGGATGTTATAAGTATTTATTCAGCAACATTTCGGCGTTTTCGCCTTCATTAGAGCTAAGGATAAAAAGAAGATGACCTGAAACCTCGTGATTTGCTTCCTGACATAGGAGATATTATAACAGCGACTTTAAAGCTTTGATCTTCGCGAACTGAATGGCTTCATATAAATTGAAATTCGTAGATCTTTACGCATGCAATTCGATAAACTTCACTTATAGTACCCCTTTCGAACTGCTAATGATCACACTAACAGGCAACATCCAACAATGTGGTTCTACTACTTCATTTGCCTATCTCTCATGCTCAGCTTCCATGATGTGATGGCTAGCGGAATCGAGTCACACCTCAAATCCCTGTTCAACAAATTGAGGGGGAAGGATCAGGATCGTTTGAAGGGGGTGAGTTGTAAGCGCAACCATTCTTTGTGCACAGAATGTTCTACGGTTTCCTCAGCAAACGACACAAAAGATTCCAGTTATGCAAAGATCATCCACAAGGCAACTGTCTAACTGTGAAAGCAGTCGGTCTTTGCAATGATCCAGCATGGAAAAATGAGGTCAATCAAATTTGCCCCAAGATATGTGGTCTTTGCAAGTAATGATTTGTATTAAACCAAACGATACCTAGTCCAAGTGTGCAATGTCTTGGACCGGAATTCGCTGTCTGATGCAAGATCAATAAATTTTTTCCTTTCCATATGTTATCAACCTCATAAGTACGAGGAGTAGGAACATGATAATTAAGTCAGTAACGTGCTCATCTCACTTCAGGCACCTAAACATACAACGTGGGGATTTTGCCGGTCAACTAGGCTTTGTACTTGAGAAAAACTGATAAGCTCGGTTGTAAAAGTCATTCAGAAATAAGATGACGGTACTTGTTTTGACTTGATGTTTTGTTAACTGCTGTTATTTTGCCGCAGTACGCGATCCCCGGAAATCAGAGCACGGTCCCCGGAAAGGACAAGTACGGATTCAAGTCCCGTCCGAGGCTGAAGTTTTGTCCACAAATCGCCAACCTTGTGAGACTTTCGGATCGCGTACTGCGGCGAAATAACAGCAGTTAACAAAACATCAAGTCAAAACAAGTACTAACATGTAAAGCTTACAGCTTAACGGTTCTGTGCTGATATTGGCCGACCGGCTCAACACGTTGTACGTGTGAGTGCTGATAAGCTATGGCATATAAGCCATTAAGAAGGCGAGGGCAGGCGGGGCCTCAGTAGTGTAAGGGATAAGAGCACGGTCCCCGGAAAGGACAAGTACGGGTTCGAGTCCCGTCCGAGGCTGAAGTTTTGTCCACAAATCGCCAACCTTGTAAGATGACGGTGCCCGTAAAGTATCTGATCGGACATTTGCATCGCGTTTTCGCGGAGAGCTATGTGAAAGCTCTCAAAGAACAGCCTTCCACGTAACGTCGCTCGTGAAGCTACGTATAATGTAGGCTTTCGAAATTAGCATTCAAATCTGTTGAAAACTTTGCTGAACATGTTTCAACATGTTGAAAATGTTGAAAATGAGAATTTTGCAGAATATGACTGCACTAGCAGTGAAGAAGTGTAGGTGGGATTGAACTGCAAATTGATTAGGTGGAAATGGGGTTAGTGGGAGGAGGTTTCTTCTCGATTCAACAGCTTGGGTGTGCAAGGCATAGGGATGAGTGGTCACCTTTTGCCCGTGGTTTACAAGAGTGCTTCGATGTACGTATTACTAAGTTTCTTTTTTCTTGAACTCTTCACGAGGTCGGTAGATAAGCTTTATTATGCTGAAGTTTTCGTAGAATCGCCTTCTTCCATCGGTAAACCGATGTGCTCTGACTGTGAGTTTAGTAGACCGAAATTGACTTCCTCCCTCAAAGGGTAAGGTGGGATTACAGGGCGATTTGATTGTTACGAAGTAGTACAGAAAGACAAACAGTAAGAACATCGTTGTCCATTATCAACCAGCTCATCATACTTACATGAAACCAGCGACTGTAAGGATTATGTTCCGCACCGCTGAAAAGGTTCGCATTGGAGATGGTTAGCAAAAAGTGTCGCTTACAATAGCACGCGATATAGCTCTTTCGAATGGCTACTACAATTTTTCAAGTACATGTGGAGCTTCTTCTGACGTGTGATCCTCAGACGTACTGGAATATCGATTGAAGGAAAGATTCCTTTTGCAATACCATTCATTTCTGGTGAGGTCGGTGCTTTCATTAGGAAGTGTCTAATCAGGTAGTGATTAAAACTTTAGTCGCTGTTTTGAACGTATCGAATTTTAATCTAAAAGGGAGCCTATTACGAAACAAGCTATACGATCGTCTATATGCCACCTCAAACTGTGTGGCGCGCCCAGCTGGAAGGTAGGGCGACAGTAAGATGTCTGGTATGCTTTTCAAAATTTCTTCCCGTGATTGTGGTGATGAGGAAGCATATTGGAGAACCGTAAGACCACTCCACGTGAGGAGTAAGGAGCACATATATGGTATGAGGCTATTGAAAGAGTACATACCTTAGATATTCGCTATATTCAAAAATCTGAGGGAGGCGTTTCTGAGGTCACCGTGTAGGTCGTAACACGGGAGAAGCGATTGTGCGCTCGTAAAACCCTCGAGGCATTCTGGATACAAGTCATCAATCCAAAAGTGGATAATAGAGAATGATGTCTTGCGGTCACGCGGGAGCTATGGCCTCATATAGGATCTTCCTGCGGAGGCTTTGAATGAGGACATACCCCAGTTGACACTAGTCGTTTGGTACCATCCCTTGCTAATTGGTTTCGAAAAGAATCCACAAAACTTTGATGAGCGGTCTCCTTTCCATCATCTGCGTCTTCTCGAGTCTCGAATTTAAGTGGGTGGGTGATGACGCTTGATCGAACAGTCACAGATCGTCATTCCCTTCACGCTCTGAAGAAGGCGATTCCGCCGAAAATTCAGCCTAATAAAGTTTATTTACTAGCTTCGTGAAGAATTCAAGAAAAAACAAACTCGATAATACATACATCGAAGCGCTCTTGTAAATCATGCGCAAAACGCGATCACTAATCCTTATGCCTTGTAGACCACAGCCTGTTGGATCGAGAAAAAAGCCCTTCACAAGAACCCCATTTCCACTCAATCAGTTTGCAGTTCCATCCCACCAACACTTTTCCACTGCTAGAACGGGTGCAGTCATATTCTGCAAAAATTTTCATTTTCAACATTTTCAACATGTTGAAACATTTCGACAAAATTTCCAACAGATTTGAATGCTAATTCGAAAGCCTACATTATACGTAGATTCACGAACGACGTTACGTGGAAGGTTGTTTCTTCTGACTCGGTTTTTTTGAGAGCTGTCACATAGCTCTCCGCAAAACGCGATGCAAATGTCCGATCAGATGCTTCACGGGCATCGTCGTCTTATTTCTGAATGACTTTCACAACCCGAAATACCAGTTTTGCTCAAATGCAAAGGCTAGTTGGCCGGCGAAATCACCGCGTTGTACGTTTAGGTGCTGAGATGTCATGACGTTTAAGCCATTCAGAAGGCAGAACAGCCGTATTAGGTCGGTCATGTGCTAACCAGCACGGTTTCGGGGAAGCAAGGTACTCATTAACATTTTGTTTGCCCATGAACCGCCAATCTTGCAGAATTTGAAAATGAGTCTGATTTACTCAGCCAGCAAGTGTCTGTGAACACGCTACCTTCCTAATTACCACACTTCTACTCCTCGTACTTATGAGGTTGATAACATATGGAAAGGAAAAAATTTATTGATCTTGCATCAGACAATTCCGGTCCAAGACATTGCACACTTGAACTAGGTATCGTTTGGTTTAATACAAATCATTACTTGCAAAGACCACATATCTTGGGGCAGATTTGATTGACCTCATTTTTCCATGCTGGATCATTGCAAAGACCGACTGCTTTCACAGTTAGACAGTTGCCTTGTGGATGATCTTTGCATAACTGGAATCTTTTGTGTCGTTTGCTGAGGAAACCGTAGAACATTCTGTGCACAAAGAATGGTTGCGCTTACAACTCACCCCCTTCAAACGATCCTGATCCTTCCCCCTCAATTTGTTGAACAGGAATTTGAGGTGTGACTCGATTCCGCTAGCCATCACATCATGGAAGCTGAGCATGAGAGATAGGCAAATGAAGTAGTAGAGCCACATTGTTGGATATTGCCTGTTAGTGTGATCATTAGCAGTTAAAAAGGGGTACTATAAGTGAAGTTTATCGAATTGCATGCGTAAAGATCTACGGATTTCAATTTATATGAAGCCGTTCACTTCACTTCATTCATTCACACAGGCCAATCAAAGTTTTTAGTCGCTGTTATAATATCTCCTATGTCAGGTAGCAAATCACGAGGTCTCAGGTCATCTTCTTTTGATCCTTGGCTGTAACGAAGGCGAAAATGCCGAAACGTTGCCGAATAAATACTTCAAACATCTCGGCTGGAGCTCTGCAGAAACACCTTTATATCGGATCACCGAGTCTGATTCGCTTGAAACAATGTCTTAAGCAGCTTTTCTCGGTTTCAAGAGAAGCCAGCACTTATCCTGAGGGAGAATATCCTAGATCTGCAAAATGTTGCTTTCAAGCATGATCACTCTGTTGCGCAGCCTCAGAATCAACTGCCAAAGCTACCACGTCTTTTTTCAGAAGAGATCCAGACTGCTATGAAGGTTTGAGAAAGCAATGCGATCAAACTGATACTCAAAAAGCTTTTTATGTCATCGATTTACGAGCAACTCTCTTACATTAGCGGTGTCGTATAATGTCAAGTTATTGGGCTTTCTTTTGTACAACGATCTGCCATATCGAGACTGCCGGATACGAATTCTCCTGAGGAAGCCAGCTTTACATTATTTCTTGAAAATGTCACAATCCAAAGCACGCAAATGTTCACCTCATACCAAATGGCTAGAGGAAGAACTTCAATAACTTTGTGGGTATAAATTTGATAATTGGCGCATTTTGCTGGGCTTACTAGGGTAACCAGTTTTAACTGCATTTGCCAGATTCGAGCCTGCGCAAAATATCGAAGGCCCGGGGATTGCCTCTCCCCTCTTCGTTTTCGAAAATTTATAAGAAAGCGAAGAAAGTACAAGAGAATGATCAAATTGAGGAATAGAAACGTTGAAGTGAGTGATGCTAATCACTGAATAACTAGCCTTTTATAGTGATTCTAGTATAGACAATGTTTGCCTATAGCTATTCATAAAAAAACCTCCAGAAAAGTGCATGTCATCCCAGGGTAGAGATTTTCTGCTGCAGATAAGCATGAACTCTTTCTTCATAAACTTTTCGGTTTGAAAAAGCTCGCTCAAATGTTTGCCGCGACCACGGAATCATAGAAAAACATTGTTTTTCTGGTTCGTACACACTAGCTCCTCATTGTCGTGGAAGTTCTCGAAAAATGACGACCTGCTGTTTCCACAAAAATGCGAACAGACCTTGAGGGGCATGAGACTATACATGGAGAAAGAAAAAGGTACCTGCAGCTGGGACGCAGCTCTTCATGAATGAGTGCCCTTCTTGATTACCTGGATATGCCGCTGTACAAACAATCAAGCGATGATCTGTAAACATTTCCAGCCGTAGTTCACGTAGAACTTTCTTTTCATCAATGTGCTTGAACTTCTAATTCCCTCACATTTGATTTTTTTTTTGTTCAGAATGTTTATTGTTCGAAGGGGGCTATGGAAACTTTAGCTAGTTTACTGACATTGCGAACCCAGTGTCTGTTCAAAATTATGAGGTGAAAAGCTGTGGAAGCGTCAGCATGCTCTAGCGTTTGCTGTGGCTCGACTCAACTAGCATTTTTCCTGCAAATAAAGGTTTTTCTCCGTCTCGGTCGCACTTGGATTTGCTGGATTGGAGCTGAAGAAGTTTGTTTTCACCCTAAAAGATATGGAAACGAGTTCACCATTGACCGATCCCCCCTGCTTCTCCGACGAGGAGTTCTGAACTCAGTGCTCGTATTGGTGCCGTTTTTGTTGCAAGACGACCAGAATCTTGTGAATAAAGCAGTTGAATGAAGGGAAAGATAAAGTTTGTGAAGAAGGATGAAATAAGAAAGCCAAGCAGAGCTTATACAGGGCAACATGTTTTGTAGATACAGTGCTGTTCGAGGTGCTGTTTGTCGTGGCTGTAGTGTTCGTATGTGGTCGCTATGATTGAATTGTATTGCTTACTCGGTGGGTTCTGAAGGTTCTCCTTCACAAAAAACTGGATGTGATTCTAGCTTTTGGATCATGCTGTTGAGACAATGTGATTATCATCCTACATGCAAGTCGTATGCTCAGAATAGACGGAAGCAGTCACGGGATCTGATGACCTCGGCCACTTTCCTTTGACCACGATCTAAGAGTGGATCATACACAACATCAAAGTCGCCCTTACTCGCTGATGAGATTTATGTGTTCTCGGTTTGAAGTGGTCGTTTCTGTATCGGTCGCGTAGTGAGGTTAGTACTCCGATGTTCATCGCTTCCAAAAGGATGATAGCCTTTCCGATGTTTCGATCCATTCCTCGAAGGGTGGAGGGCTTCAGATTTTAAGATTCATATTGATCAGAACGTGCTTAGGGATATTGCCCTGCAAGTTGAGCATATGGGCGCAAGAAATTTATCAGTCGCATCGGAAGATGGCCGTTCTATCATTTGTTACATGGGTTACAGCCTGTGACAGCCTAGTTATACCAGGCCTAGTGTTCACTAGTGCTTCTGTCTCCGTCATCATTGTTTTGAGAAATGAAATTGAATTTTGTGAAGATGACTTCTGATAGCGTGCAAGTGTGATTTCATGAGAATATCAACAATTTGCTAATGAACTCCCCCTCGACAAGGGCTCTTTTGGTGCAGTGAAAATACCTTCGATGACTTCAAGATCAATTAGTGATGAAAAGAATTTTGCGATGAATTAGAAAGCTAAGGCGTTTTTGCACAATATCAAGGGGGACATCTCACGGTAGCAATAAAACGTTGTAATACATGTAAAAGTGATCATGTTGGGGGCCACATCGGGCCCGAGTGTACAATCAAACAAGGATGAGAATCCAATATTTCACCGGTCCTTCTTCCAAGCTACGGTATGGCAGTGGACCAAAATAATTTACCCCTTATGTTTTGTAGGGACTATTAAGGAGGAAACATTGGAGGGAGGATGCAGGGGAAATGGGTGAAGTACAAAAGGTCTGGCAATTTGTTTTGCCAGCTTTTGTCTTCTAACTGACACGTCCCAAGCGAGTCCGAGCCGCCATGCCTGCCTGAACTCTTCGCCGTAGAGGGGGACAAAGTTGACTTTCAAAGAAATCCGGCCAAGTTTTCCGAAATAACAGTGTGTCCTCTAAACCAGAGAGCGAACGCTGCCACCGCACTATTGTGAGCGGCATACACCTACCGAGCGAAGATTCAACCCCCGACGCAGCCTTCCGCACTCTTATAATACGCCGGGGCCTGAATGACATCGTGAAGGGCGGTCCATGATACATAATATGTTCCGTCCTTTCTTTTTCTCCATGATTTCATGACGAGGACGGCAACAACTTTGTCAGTATACCTACGTTGTTAGTGTTTTTTGTAGTCAACATCGGCGAGGAAAGAAAGAAGGTTCATCCCAATTCCAGGAAGCTGTTTATTAAACTGGTATGAGTGTGAGAAGATAGCCAGCAACTCTTGGGAGCTGAATGAGTTTTTTGCAACGAAGGAGTTAACTATTTCTGTAGTGTAAAATTTCCTTGGACTTTCATGGGACATCTATTATACAAAAACATGCTAGAGAGCAGTTAGTATCTCACGAAGATTACCAGGCTAAACCATATGGCAAAACGTAAGATTTTTGAAGAAGTCACCAGCATTCATGATTCGTTGGGTGTACTATGACCTGTTGCTCTTGCCGGAAAACTCTTTCACCAGTTACTATGGAAAAGTGAGCAAAGATAGGACGATTAACTCCCTAGTGAACAAGAGCACAATGGCAGAATCTGAATGACTCTAAGTGTTACTCGAGTTAGTCTCGACAACACTATCGTTGATACGGAACATACCATCACATCTGATTTGAGCTCCACGTTATTACAGGCCTTTCGAAAACACCTATCGCGCTGCAGCGTACATACTCCATCGACGGGACGCAGCAATTTTCCTTGTAAAGTAAACTTCACAATGTCAAAATCGAGGCTGGCCCTACTTCGCCAGTCAATATCAATTCCTTATTTGGAATTATCGGTTCTCACCATTGGCACCAACTGACATCATTCTGGGCAGGAAAAGTGGAATAAAAACTTTGCAGGAAATTGTCCGAGGAAATTGTCCGAGACAGATAGCACGGTTGCTCTGAGATGGGCCAACACAGAAGGATAGTTCCAGCCCCTGTCTGAAATTGCGTTAACGCAACGGATCTTTTACACTAGACGACATGATACTATTATGTACCCATGAAAGATAATCCGGCTGACATGGTTCTCGTGGAGCAACTCTCGCCGAGCTACAAGCTACGAAAATTGGACGAGAAATCCTGTTGAAGGGTGGAGCAAATTGGCCTGCTGTCACCAGCGGTCCCACTACAAACATGAATGCGCGTCAATCTCCCTTACATCCAGTTTTTTTGAGCCGAACCTTCACAACCCACCGAGCAAGCAATCCAATCCAATCATAGCGACCATATACGTAGAAACCCTATGGCAACGACAAACAGCATCTCAAACTAGACAGAAGGTTACAGACTGAAATGCAAGGAATCTCAAAACTATTGAAGCTTTTGTATTGTTCCTCGTTTTCATTCTCCGACAAGATATAACACACTTTAATGTCGTTTGTTGTTCTGGTGGGAGTACCTGTAGCGAACAAATACCCAAACTTCTCTGTTTGGATCGATGAGCTCTGATATGGCATAACAAATTCATATTGTACCTACAAAACATGTTGCCCTGTATAAGCTCTGCTTGGCTTTCTTATTTCATCCTTCTTCACAAACTTTATCTTTCCCTTCATTCAACTGCTTTATTCACAAGATTCTGGTCGTCTTGCAACAAAAACGGCACCAATACGAGCACTGAGTTCAGAACTCCTCGTCGGAGAAGCAGGGGGGATCGGTCAATGGTGAACTCGTTTCCATATCTTTTAGGGTGAAAACAAACTTCTTCAGCTCCAATCCAGCAAATCCAAGTGCGACCGAGACGGAGAAAAACCTTTATTTGCAGGAAAAATGCTAGTTGAGTCGAGCCACAGCAAACGCTAGAGCATGCTGACGCTTCCACAGCTTTTCACCTCATAATTTTGAACAGACACTGGGTTCGCAATGTCAGTAAACTAGCTAAAGTTTCCATAGCCCCCTTCGAACAATAAACATTCTGAACAAAAAAAAAATCAAATGTGAGGGAATTAGAAGTTCAAGCACATTGATGAAAAGAAAGTTCTACGTGAACTACGGCTGGAAATGTTTACAGATCATCGCTTGATTGTTTGTACAGCGGCATATCCAGGTAATCAAGAAGGGCACTCATTCATGAAGAGCTGCGTCCCAGCTGCAGGTACCTTTTTCTTTCTCCATGTATAGTCTCATGCCCCTCAAGGTCTGTTCGCATTTTTGTGGAAACAGCAGGTCGTCATTTTTCGAGAACTTCCACGACAATGAGGAGCTAGTGTGTACGAACCAGAAAAACAATGTTTTTCTATGATTCCGTGGTCGCGGCAAACATTTGAGCGAGCTTTTTCAAACCGAAAAATTTATGAAGAAAGAGTTCATGCTTATCTGCAGCAGAAAATCTCTACCCTGGGATGACATGCACTTTTCTGGAGGTTTTTTTATGAATAGCTATAGGCAAACATTGTCTATACTAGAATCACTATAAAAGGCTAGTTATTCAGTGATTAGCATCACTCACTTCAACGTTTCTATTCCTCAATTTGATCATTCTCTTGTACTTTCTTCGCTTTCTTATAAATTTTCGAAAACGAAGAGGGGAGAGGCAATCCCCGGGCCTTCGATATTTTGCGCAGGCTCGAATCTGGCAAATGCAGTTAAAACTGGTTACCCTAGTAAGCCCAGCAAAATGCGCCAATTATCAAATTTATACCCACAAAGTTATTGAAGTTCTTCCTCTAGCCATTTGGTATGAGGTGAACATTTGCGTGCTTTGGATTGTGACATTTTCAAGAAATAATGTAAAGCTGGCTTCCTCAGGAGAATTCGTATCCGGCAGTCTCGATATGGCAGATCGTTGTACAAAAGAAAGCCCAATAACTTGACATTATACGACACCGCTAATGTAAGAGAGTTGCTCGTAAATCGATGACATAAAAAGCTTTTTGAGTATCAGTTTGATCGCATTGCTTTCTCAAACCTTCATAGCAGTCTGGATCTCTTCTGAAAAAAGACGTGGTAGCTTTGGCAGTTGATTCTGAGGCTGCGCAACAGAGTGATCATGCTTGAAAGCAACATTTTGCAGATCTAGGATATTCTCCCTCAGGATAAGTGCTGGCTTCTCTTGAAACCGAGAAAAGCTGCTTAAGACATTGTTTCAAGCGAATCAGACTCGGTGATCCGATATAAAGGTGTTTCTGCAGAGCTCCAGCCGAGATGTTTGAAGTATTTATTCGGCAACGTTTCGGCATTTTCGCCTTCGTTACAGCCAAGGATCAAAAGAAGATGACCTGAGACCTCGTGATTTGCTACCTGACATAGGAGATATTATAACAGCGACTAAAAACTTTGATTGGCCTGTGTGAATGAATGAAGTGAAGTGAACGGCTTCATATAAATTGAAATCCGTAGATCTTTACGCATGCAATTCGATAAACTTCACTTATAGTACCCCTTTTTAACTGCTAATGATCACACTAACAGGCAATATCCAACAATGTGGCTCTACTACTTCATTTGCCTATCTCTCATGCTCAGCTTCCATGATGTGATGGCTAGCGGAATCGAGTCACACCTCAAATTCCTGTTCAACAAATTGAGGGGGAAGGATCAGGATCGTTTGAAGGGGGTGAGTTGTAAGCGCAACCATTCTTTGTGCACAGAATGTTCTACGGTTTCCTCAGCAAACGACACAAAAGATTCCAGTTATGCAAAGATCATCCACAAGGCAACTGTCTAACTGTGAAAGCAGTCGGTCTTTGCAATGATCCAGCATGGAAAAATGAGGTCAATCAAATCTGCCCCAAGATATGTGGTCTTTGCAAGTAATGATTTGTATTAAACCAAACGATACCTAGTTCAAGTGTGCAATGTCTTGGACCGGAATTGTCTGATGCAAGATCAATAAATTTTTTCCTTTCCATATGTTATCAACCTCATAAGTACGAGGAGTAGAAGTGTGGTAATTAGGAAGGTAGCGTGTTCACAGACACTTGCTGGCTGAGTAAATCAGACTCATTTTCAAATTCTGCAAGATTGGCGGTTCATGGGCAAACAAAATGTTAATGAGTACCTTGCTTCCCCGAAACCGTGCTGGTTAGCACATGACCGACCTAATACGGCTGTTCTGCCTTCTGAATGGCTTAAACGTCATGACATCTCAGCACCTAAACGTACAACGCGGTGATTTCGCCGGCCAACTAGCCTTTGCATTTGAGCAAAACTGGTATTTCGGGTTGTGAAAGTCATTCAGAAATAAGACGACGATGCCCGTGAAGCATCTGATCGGACATTTGCATCGCGTTTTGCGGAGAGCTATGTGACAGCTCTCAAAAAAACCGAGTCAGAAGAAACAACCTTCCACGTAACGTCGTTCGTGAATCTACGTATAATGTAGGCTTTCGAATTAGCATTCAAATCTGTTGGAAATTTTGTCGAAATGTTTCAACATGTTGAAAATGTTGAAAATGAAAATTTTTGCAGAATATGACTGCACCCGTTCTAGCAGTGGAAAAGTGTTGGTGGGATGGAACTGCAAACTGATTGAGTGGAAATGGGGTTCTTGTGAAGGGCTTTTTTCTCGATCCAACAGGCTGTGGTCTACAAGGCATAAGGATTAGTGATCGCGTTTTGCGCATGATTTACAAGAGCGCTTCGATGTATGTATTATCGAGTTTGTTTTTTCTTGAATTCTTCACGAAGCTAGTAAATAAACTTTATTAGGCTGAATTTTCGGCGGAATCGCCTTCTTCAGAGCGTGAAGGGAATGACGATCTGTGACTGTTCGATCAAGCGTCATCACCCACCCACTTAAATTCGAGACTCGAGAAGACGCAGATGATGGAAAGGAGACCGCTCATCAAAGTTTTGTGGATTCTTTTCGAAACCAATTAGCAAGGGATGGTACCAAACGACTAGTGTCAACTGGGGTATGTCCTCATTCAAAGCCTCCGCAGGAAGATCCTATATGAGGCCATAGCTCCCGCGTGACCGCAAGACATCATTCTCTATTATCCACTTTTGGATTGATGACTTGTATCCAGAATGCCTCGAGGGTTTTACGAGCGCACAATCGCTTCTCCCGTGTTACGACCTACACGGTGACCTCAGAAACGCCTCCCTCAGATTTTTGAATATAGCGAATATCTAAGGTATGTACTCTTTCAATAGCCTCATACCATATATGTGCTCCTTACTCCTCACGTGGAGTGGTCTTACGGTTCTCCAATATGCTTCCTCATCACCACAATCACGGGAAGAAATTTTGAAAAGCATACCAGACATCTTACTGTCGCCCTACCTTCCAGCTGGGCGCGCCACACAGTTTGAGGTGGCATATAGACGATCGTATAGCTTGTTTCGTAATAGGCTCCCTTTTAGATTAAAATTCGATACGTTCAAAACAGCGACTAAAGTTTTAATCACTACCTGATTAGACACTTCCTAATGAAAGCACCGACCTCACCAGAAATGAATGGTATTGCAAAAGGAATCTTTCCTTCAATCGATATTCCAGTACGTCTGAGGATCACACGTCAGAAGAAGCTCCACATGTACTTGAAAAATTGTAGTAGCCATTCGAAAGAGCTATATCGCGTGCTATTGTAAGCGACACTTTTTGCTAACCATCTCCAATGCGAACCTTTTCAGCGGTGCGGAACATAATCCTTACAGTCGCTGGTTTCATGTAAGTATGATGAGCTGGTTGATAATGGACAACGATGTTCTTACTGTTTGTCTTTCTGTACTACTTCGTAACAATCAAATCGCCCTGTAATCCCACCTTACCCTTTGAGGGAGGAAGTCAATTTCGGTCTACTAAACTCACAGTCAGAGCACATCGGTTTACCGATGGAAGAAGGCGATTCTACGAAAACTTCAGCATAATAAAGCTTATCTACCGACCTCGTGAAGAGTTCAAGAAAAAAGAAACTTAGTAATACGTACATCGAAGCACTCTTGTAAACCACGGGCAAAAGGTGACCACTCATCCCTATGCCTTGCACACCCAAGCTGTTGAATCGAGAAGAAACCTCCTCCCACTAACCCCATTTCCACCTAATCAATTTGCAGTTCAATCCCACCTACACTTCTTCACTGCTAGTGCAGTCATATTCTGCAAAATTCTCATTTTCAACATTTTCAACATGTTGAAACATGTTCAGCAAAGTTTTCAACAGATTTGAATGCTAATTTCGAAAGCCTACATTATACGTAGCTTCACGAGCGACGTTACGTGGAAGGCTGTTCTTTGAGAGCTTTCACATAGCTCTCCGCGAAACGCGATGCAAATGTCCGATCAGATACTTTACGGGCACCGTCATCTTACAAGGTTGGCGATTTGTGGACAAAACTTCAGCCTCGGACGGGACTCGAACCCGTACTTGTCCTTTCCGGGGACCGTGCTCTTATCCCTTACACTACTGAGGCCCCGCCTGCCCTCGCCTTCTTAATGGCTTATATGCCATAGCTTATCAGCACTCACACGTACAACGTGTTGAGCCGGTCGGCCAATATCAGCACAGAACCGTTAAGCTGTAAGCTTTACATGTTAGTACTTGTTTTGACTTGATGTTTTGTTAACTGCTGTTATTTCGCCGCAGTACGCGATCCGAAAGTCTCACAAGGTTGGCGATTTGTGGACAAAACTTCAGCCTCGGACGGGACTTGAATCCGTACTTGTCCTTTCCGGGGACCGTGCTCTGATTTCCGGGGATCGCGTACTGCGGCAAAATAACAGCAGTTAACAAAACATCAAGTCAAAACAAGTACCGTCATCTTATTTCTGAATGACTTTTACAACCGAGCTTATCAGTTTTTCTCAAGTACAAAGCCTAGTTGACCGGCAAAATCCCCACGTTGTATGTTTAGGTGCCTGAAGTGAGATAAGCACGTTACTGACTTAATTATCATGTTCCTACTCCTCGTACTTATGAGGTTGATAACATATGGAAAGGAAAAAATTTATTGATCTTGCATCAGACAGCGAATTCCGGTCCAAGACATTGCACACTTGGACTAGGTATCGTTTGGTTTAATACAAATCATTACTTGCAAAGACCACATATCTTGGGGCAAATTTGATTGACCTCATTTTTCCATGCTGGATCATTGCAAAGACCGACTGCTTTCACAGTTAGACAGTTGCCTTGTGGATGATCTTTGCATAACTGGAATCTTTTGTGTCGTTTGCTGAGGAAACCGTAGAACATTCTGTGCACAAAGAATGGTTGCGCTTACAACTCACCCCCTTCAAACGATCCTGATCCTTCCCCCTCAATTTGTTGAACAGGGATTTGAGGTGTGACTCGATTCCGCTAGCCATCACATCATGGAAGCTGAGCATGAGAGATAGGCAAATGAAGTAGTAGAACCACATTGTTGGATGTTGCCTGTTAGTGTGATCATTAGCAGTTCGAAAGGGGTACTATAAGTGAAGTTTATCGAATTGCATGCGTAAAGATCTACGAATTTCAATTTATATGAAGCCATTCAGTTCGCGAAGATCAAAGCTTTAAAGTCGCTGTTATAATATCTCCTATGTCAGGAAGCAAATCACGAGGTTTCAGGTCATCTTCTTTTTATCCTTAGCTCTAATGAAGGCGAAAACGCCGAAATGTTGCTGAATAAATACTTATAACATCCCGGCTGGGCCATTCCAGGAACATCTTTATGTCGGATCACCGAGTCTGATTTGCTTGTAACAACTTCTTAAGCAGATTTTCTCGGTTTTAAGAGAAGCCAGTACTTATCCTGCCAGAGAAGATCCTCGACAGGATTTTGCAAAATGTTGCTTTCAAGCGTGGTCACTTTGTCGCGCAGACTCAGAATCAACTGTCAAAGCTCTCACTTCTCTCTTAGAAGAGATCCAGGCTGCTATGGAGGTTCGAGAAAATAATGCGATTAAACTGACACTGCAAAAAATCCTTTTATGTAACCGATTTCTGAGCACACTCTCTTACATTAGCGGAGGCGTATAATTTTAGGTTACTGCCTTTCTGTTGAATTACGATCTGCCATATCGGAGGTGCCGGATATGAATTCCTGTAGAGAAACCAGCTTCACATTATTTTTTGAAAAATGTCGCAATTCAAGTACGCAAAGGTTCACCTTATACAAAGTGACTAGAAGATATGATAATTAATATTTTTTGTGGCGTGATGGTGATAGATAGCGCATCTAGCTACGAAATGCGGACTAGGTAACCATTTTTCTTTCCATATGTGAGTATCAAAGACCCATGAATTGCCACTCCCCTCCTCATTTCCAAAAACCTATGAGAAGCGATGAAAATACAGGAGAAAAATCAGCTGATAGCACCTCAAAGAAGAGAAACCTTGAGGTGAATGGTGTCAATCACTGAATAACTTGCCTTTTATAGTGATTCTACTATGGACAATGTTTGCTTATTGCCATTCATAAAAAAACCTCCAGAAAAGTGCATGTCATCCCAGAGTAGAGATTGTTTGCTACAGATACGCATGAACTTTTTCTTCATCACCTTTTTGTCCTGAAAAAGCTCGCTCATATACTCGATGCGGCCACGAAATCATTAAAAACCTGGTTTTTCCGTTGTGCACACACCCGCTTCTCATTGTCGTGGAAGTTCTGGAAAAATGACGACCTGCTGTTTCTACAAGAACGCGAATATGCCTCTATGGCATGGGACTGGATATGGAGAAAAACTTGCCAGCAGCTGAAGCGCATTCATTCATGAGTAAAGTGCACATTTTGGACACCTGGATATACCGCTGTACAAGCAATTGATGAATGATCTTAAACCCTTCCAACTTTAGTTCACGCAAAACTTCCTTCTCATCAATGTGCTTGGCTACTTTTCTGACATTCGGACACCCAGGAAAAACCCAGTGTACGTTTAAAGTTATGAAGCGAATGGCGTTGACACGTCAGCATGCTCTAGCACTTGTTGTGTAAATGATCCGACTAGCAATTTTATGCCCTTCGAACTCAAGGTTCTTCTCCTTCTCGGTCACACTTGGAATTGAAATGGAACTCAAGAAGTTCAGGTTTGCTACACTAGGATATGGGAGGAAATTTATTATTGGTCAACGCGCTCTTGCTCCTCCATTGGGAGTTCTGAACTCAGCAAAAGCGTTCTCACGCCTGAAAAGTAATTCCAAAGGATCCTACTGTCAGAGCATCTGTATTCGCTTCTGTGTAAGAAATAGGCTCAGTGTCTCTCCTGTTCCCATGGTACCGTACTTATCTTCAGCTATTTTTCCGATTCCATTGTAGTTGTTACAGCCTTAGTAGCCAAAGCTTTCAGTACTGAGATGAAAGGAAATGAATAATTTCTGTGTGCATTTTTACCTCTTGGCAATAGATGTTCTTACATATACTACCAGTGTGTGATTTATCAAATTGGTGCTCAAGGTAATGATATGGAGTATAACTTGCGAAGTGATTTTCATATCACCGAGTGGCATTTTGAAAAATGGTTTCGACTTGTAGAAGCTTCGGTATACCTACTTCTCAACTATATGAGTTTTGATATGTTTACTTCATATCAAGAATGTAATTTAACCTCCTGTGCTCTAGAGTGAGATCGGAAGCTACTCATTAAGCCGGAAGACCTGGATAGGTAACTTTTTCCTACAAGCGTAGTTGTTCACGAAAGTTCAGCATGCAAACTAACACCTAGATTCTTGTGGAAAGCGCATCTTCTTTATAAATTTCGAAAATTTCACTTTAAAAAACAAGAAACGTATGCTCTTTGGTTGCTGAAAATTTGCTGTGTACCAGAATTTAGACTATAAAACCTCAGGCATTGTCATGAGTGAGACGAATTCAGGTCCGACCGCAGGACGACCTACAGCACGACCTAGCGGGACGTGACGCAGACCTAATGGTATAAAGGGCTACCCGGGCTGTCCTCGGCACCCAGTTTTCTCATCGCTTTTAAGGGAATTTAGAAGCACTGCTGCTAATCACTGTTGATGCTTTAAAGTTGTTAACTGGTTTAATAGCATAAGTTAGAGGCTATGAGGTCGTGTCGACATGTCAATACGCACACACATACAAAATTCCGCATGGTAGTGCAAGACAGGCATACAATTTGGAAACTATAGACAGGTGCTATTCTGAAGCATAGGCATGTCATTCGCTGACACTGGATTATCACTTACTTGCTGTTTTTCACTATGTAAAGGCGCTGTCGCCGTAGATTAGAGCATATATGTAGATTGAGTTCGTCCCTTTGGAAAAAGGACTGATATCATAATCATAACATAAAAATGCCTTCTGGATATAATTTTAGCGATCATTGCTGCTAATTTGATAGACCGGGTACCCAGGAACTGAACTTCTTGAAATTTTATTTCCACTACTTTGTAGAGTTCGACAAGCTGAGTTGAACAATGCAACATTATAAGTGAGAAGTGAAGACTGATATAGTTATAAAGAAACGGCGAAAAAGACGTGAGTTCGCGTTTTTTCGTGACTGTTTGAATAATCACGGTCGTCATTGTATAGAAAAAGTATGAAGAAAACATCCGATACCGGGTCACCACGACTTAGCTTTCTTCCTGCTTCGATACGCCTAATAGACTTGGACACTATGAAAGCAGGATGAGAATGCAGTCAGCGTCACTAAACACCTTGTAGGAAGGGTGATGCTCGGTATTCCCGAGTACAACACGTGCAGGAGAGAATTCGCAGCTCCGAGCTCCATCATCGAAGGAAGTTCAGGGATGTCGTTGCTTACTCCAAGCAATGCGAGAAGAGGTGGTCCAAGCACTTCATGCAAATTGTGACTACCGTTGAACCAATGCGGTTTCTCACTGGATCCCGTAGGACATCAAACAACAGACATCGAAGCTCGGAGAGGAAGGAAAGCGATGCCTCAGTCCCTATAGCGAGTACGATTCATTGCCCTGTTCTGACTCTCGTAAGGGAAGAATGGTGTTACACTAGCTAGAGGAGTTCGATGGTTAACGGAACGACAGTAAAGCAGGCGATCGAGGTATTCACCCGGATTGTACGTCGAAAAACGTCCATGTTTTTTAATCATTATCTGTGGGTGGGGTAGGAATAGGAATCGAACCTTGATCGTCAGCGATGGTCGTCATTTTCCATTACCTTGGATGAATTTGCCTTGAGGCGGTGAGGGAAGCTGAAGCTTCGTGAGGTCGATGACACTGATCAAATTCATGTAATTCTGCAGACTTTGTTTGGACTAACCGGAGGGGTAGTCTACTTACCGTGGGACTTTGAATGCAGACCGAGATAAAGCGATAGAGTTTTGAATGCTATTTACGAAAATGAAAATTAAAACTGCTAAATGGCTTCCCTTAAAAAGTTATAGGGCTGGAAATTTGCTTAAGAGTAGTGTTATTTGGATATGCGAACTCGTCGCATCGGTATCAAGTGGCTGCATGGCATAGTGGTAAAGGTTTCGCTTCACAGGCGTTGCTCCCCTTTATCGCCGACATTTTTGCAAAGTGTTTTTTCGTTCATTAAGGACTCTCCAAACCTTTTCTGACATTTGTCTAGGCAAGCGCCCTATTTCTGCTTTCATTTCACTCGTCACCCCTGTCCAGGGAAAAAGGTCCTGCACGTCATTTGTACGACTGTTTTATTTTAAGCTTCAAGAAACATACAATAAAAAGATACTAGAGATAAGTTAAATGCCAGCAAGAAACTCAACATTGATGGAATAACTTGAAAAAAGGCATGAAGCACACAAGTTGTTCGCAAACTGCACATCTTATACATGCTGATTCTCTACATCCGGAGACAAAACAGTCAATCTTCTCGAGACTGAACTCGAAAAGACTCGGCCGGCGTGACGCAGGAACGTATGTATTCGCCAACATATCAACCAACAAGGTATAAGATGCGCACTTTGCCAAAAACATGTGTGCTTCACGCATTTTTTAAAATTGTTCCATCAATGTCGAGTTCCTTGCTGGCATCTCACTTATCTCTAGTATCTTTTTATTGCATGTTTCTTGAAGCTTAAAATAAAACAGAGTCGTACAGTTGACGTGCAGAACCACTTTCTCTGGACAGGGGTGGCGAATGAAAATGAAAGCAGAAACAGGGCGCTCGCCTAAACAAATGTCAGAAAAGGTTGGAAGAGTCCTTAATGAAATGAAAAAACACTTTACAAAAATATCTACTGTAAAGGGGAGCAAACCCGCATCCTACGCCTATGAAGGAAGACCACTACCACTATGCCACATAGCCACTTGATACCGAGGCGACGAGTTCGCATATCCAAATAACACTACTGTCAAGCAAATTTTCAGCCCCATAACTTTTTAAGGGAAACCATTTAGCAGTTTTAATTTCCATTTTCGTAAATAGCATTCAAAACTCTATCGCTTTATCTCGGTCTGCATTCAAAGTCCCACGGTAAGTAGACTACCCCTCCTGGTAAGTAGTCATGGAACCAATATAGCCAAGCTATGAATCAGTTCACCACTTTTAGCCGAAAGTCTTCGACTTCTTGACTTGGCAAAACGCCACTTGATGGCGATAAACGGCAACAAATCCCTAGCAACTGTTGTTGCATGTGCCATCTTCAGAAGATTCTATGCGAACGTCGTCAAACAGAGTGAATTTTGCTTGGAATGAGTTCCACTCAGAACAAGTTACTGATTCTTTCCATTAGGCGCTCAAATAATTTCGAGAACGGAACTGGCTGTAAGACAAATCATCAAATCATAGTATAAAGTTTCGGCCCACTACTCGATGCGTTTCGACCGCCAAACGAAAAATTTCAGACTAAGTATAGGCTTCGCCCAAGTCTGCCCATATCTGCGCGAACCCGGCTGCGTGGCCCTTTTTGTAACAGAAGTTTCGGCAACAACTTACGGATTTATGGCGATACCAAATGCTTCTTGGTCTGTTTTGAATCTCACTGTACATTGTACATTCGGCTTCGCCCACCTTGCTGTATGACTACACCGCCATTATTCCAGGAGTCTTCTTTTCCTTTAGCTTGTCCAGCTGCATCCACTTTTTCTGAAGCTCTGCTAAAAGTTCTCAATCGCAGCTTTACCTACTCAGATGCATACACTACCTTTTGCTAGATATTTTATCTCCTTTCTGCTACTTCCCACCCATCACCCATCTACAGGCACTTCGCTGTAGGCGAATCTCTGCCATGAAATCAGTCATTCAAGCCAATCATCCACTGGTGCTTGCCTTCGTTCACACTTCATAGACATTTTGAACAGGAGGTCACGTTCGGCACAGCTCATTTCAGTGCACTCCCGGAGCGCTGTGGTTGAAATTCCGCTTGCCTATAGCGGCCTACGTCGCAGCCCAAAATTGAACCAGCCTCTCCAGGTGATCCTTTAACCTGTGTGAAATTCCGTTACTGTCAAATGAACAAGTGTGAAGGAGCAGATATATCTCTCATTCAGTAAGGATATGTGTACAGTAGTAATCAAAAATTTCAATGGTTTTAGACAAAGCTTTATTGGTTCTTAATCATAAGCTCCACAAAAATATAAATAATGAGGAATAATGAAGAATATATTAGTAATAATGCTTAACGTAATAGGATACCAGTCACCAATTGCTTTCCAACGCGCGTTATCCCTTCTGCTTCTACTGCGTCTGTGAAGGCCTGGGTTGTGAGAAAGGACTCTATGAAGAGTCACTGTATTTGAAATCACTTATCGAAAAGAAGGGCAGAGGTAAGGGGAAGGGACAAGTGGAGTGGGAATGGCACACACGGTCGAATTATAATCTCATTTGGAGCGGCAAGATTGATATTTGTTATACCTCAAAAAAATTTAGAAGACGGTAACATGGCTGAAACTTCGTGCGCTAAGCTAACATCCATCGTTGAAACCCACTTCTCGGAAACTGCAATCTATTGAAAAAACAGCACGTGCCCGCTTCTGATTATCTCTTCAGACAGGATAGTAGTCCTAACCATCACGTCTCTGTTGCGAAATAGAAAATATATAATACTAGGATAGAATAGATAGTATCTAGTCATCAGCGACGTGAACCCGTAAGCCAACTGACATCAGTTTCACTTCTGTGATACCTCAAAAAAAGTTCAGAATGAAAAGGGCGAAGGATAAGAAAACTCGCCTGACTCAAAGAGGAACAAGGAATCTCCTAATTACCTACAATTTAGGTGAGGCTCCCTCCCATAAATTCCAAAATACCAGGAAAGGCCCTTTTACGTATTTACTGCTACACATGCTTTATTTTCAAGATTGTGCGGATACAACCCAAATCAAGTAAACTTGAGGGAACATCAAGGACATCGGCTTTCTTGAATTGTGGCTCTGACAGGTCCGTTTCACTCCTCTGCCTCGTTCTCGTCATAATTACAGTTTGAGCTAATCATAGCGAGCAGTTTATTGATGATGTTATGCTGAAAAATCGGTTTCGGGAATACAGTCGCGGTAGTCGGGGAGGGTAGTCTTACCCATAACCATAGGTTTACATTATATGTAACTTTATCTGGTAATGCCCTACCTCTTCACGATAATTTTGTAGAGAGATCCACTAACGTTACAGCCGCAAGAGTGAAGTCGTAAGCAGAATAGAGGGGCTGAAGAAGCGAGAGAATCGTTTTTTTTTTCTGAGGAGTACCAGCTTTAAAGAAGTTGCATAAGTAAGGGGTTGTACGAGAATATGACGAGGGAAGTGGATGGAAGGTGGGAGGGAGGTATTAGGACGAGTTTCATCCGTGTACAATTGTGTATAGAGCTGATTAAAAACACTGAAAATTGCCTTGGGCCAGGATTGCATACAGTGTAAGTTCTGTACTACTGCAAATTTCATATTACTCATTGTCATTATTTTCTACCAACGTTTTCATTTTGTTACTCTACTGTTATTATTCTTGTCATTTATGGTTAGTTTTCGATTCTTTCATTTAAATGATTTTACCCTTATTATTCAATCACATTGTTTTATATACATACTAGAATTTAATTATTAACTACTTCGTTATTTGATTTTATTGATTATTTTCATTATTACTATTTCACTCATTACCTATATTATTTATTATTATATAAGATATTATTTATGAAATACTACTTACTTTTTAATGTTTTCCCATTTTTTATTTGCTGTTCAATTAAATCATCAGTACCTAACATATTTCGATGATAAACTGTTTGAATTGCTCTATTGCAAGTGGTGCAGTCTTCACAAAGCCATAAGATCACATCCATTTTGGGGCGTGCACAATGGCTAAGCCGGTTTTAGAGCCTCTATGAAGCCCTATCTATGTCGTTTATCGTCCATGTCCCATGTGCTATCCTTGGAACCACAATTTCATCTTAGGGGAAAGTCATAGAACTCATTTTCATCGTGGACGATGAATGAAAGGTACGCAACTTCCACCTACTTGTCGGTTTTGTACCTCGCTGAAAAGAAACTTTAAGTGTATACTCATTTCGATCAGAATTAGCATAACTTGTCCAAGTTTATCAGTTATTCACCTCAAACAAACTTTTTTGCAGGTGTTTCGGAAATCCTCTTCAACACCGTTACTACTACTCTGGTTACCGCTTCCCCTAATCGTCATAAATAAAATTGTGACGCAATCGAAGAAACCGGTGATTTCTTCACGATGCACAATCGCGAGCTGAATTTCGGAGAACAGCAACTCACTGCGTCACCTCGAAATGCTCACTGGCCCCTCGACTGTTCACTCCCGTGATCGCCTGTGCGCGATCATGTCGGCGTCCCACTGGCGCCACACGCGCCATCGCAAATAAATACCTCCCTGCGGTTTACAGCTTCACTATTAAGCAGGCCGTTTGACGTCATAATCAAGGCTGAACAAATAGGCTTTATGAGAGTGTGATCACTACGAACTGATCATATGTGCGAGGAGTTGCTCAGGCGGTGTATGGAAGCGACCCATCCACACATCAGCCCAACTATTTGGGCCCGACCACTTCGTTGGGTGAATCTCGTTCTGCTAAATTGTCGCGAAAACGCTCAAAAACTAGCTTGTAAAATGCGAAGGGGAGAAATTATGGGTCATTCTAATAACTGATTTCAGTAACTTACTGATTTTCACGAAAGCCGGAGTTACATCATTACAATTACCAAGGTTTTAGCGCCGATCGAGAGCAGCTAAAAAAACCCCCTTTCAAAAAAGCTGCGATTCATACGAGACCTCCTAGTCGCTGAAGTAACGGATATACTGTTGTGACTATGTCATTCACCGATTAGCCAGCCTTTTTTCCATAGCCAATTTTGTAAGTGTCCAGCATCTTTCATCTGTACTATGTACGAATTAAAAAAATCGATTGTAGTCAACCCGTTTATCAGTAATTATCAGGTTTCAAAGAACAATCAGCTTTATTAGGTGAGAAAACTGATGCGGCCCGATAGTTCAGAGACTCGGTAAGATTGCCGAACCGTGAAACAGCCGAAATTCTTTCGGCCCATGCATTTCGATGCAATGGACTTAATTTCAGAGGCAAAAAATGAAGAGTCACAAATCCTCGATTGAAGTGGCTCTTTAAGTCCCAGATTTATCATCGTTTCCGGCAACTTATACAGTAGGACAGGATAAATTGCTTCATATAAAGTGAAGACCCGCATTTGTAGAAACGAAAGATTGTTCTGTAGAACGCCGCCTCTGCTCAGAGGCTTTTCCTTCTAACATTACAGAATCGATTGGGTTTGAAAATATTGAAAAGTCATGAATGAGAGCTGCTGAGAGTCAAAGTAGCGGTGGGTTATCATTGAAGTAGGGCTAGGGAAAACTATGTGATAGCCTTCTTTACGACGACATACTTTCCATGTTACTGGATAAATACCCCAAGAATGAGACCTTCGATAGGTTTTTTCTTTCATTGACTACCTGCTAGAAATTTACAAAGGTAAACGTCAAGGTAGAGGAGAGGAACACCTCATCAAGTATCGCAGGTTCATATTGTATGTATAAGCTAAAAACAGCCTTCATCTTCTTAACTCATTCCCAATGAGGCTGCCAAAGGAATGTAGTAGGTGAAACGGGTGAAACGTGCCCTGTCTCTATAAATGAAATCTCCCAATCAAGTAGGTGGAAAATGTTAAAACCAACACAACAAAACATTTATTGAGAAAAGAAAATAAGTGCCAACGTTACTGTGAGCATAATCGTGTCAACCTAGAAAGTATAGTTCATTTTGGGTGATTGCACAGCTTCAACTTTTCGAAATTCAGAATGGCAAGTCTACATTCTGGATATCCTACTTCGTGATCACATCTCAACCCTGTCTCGAATCATTCAGTAGCTGAGCAGCAAACTTCGTTAGGTCTCCTTAGACAAGACGACATCCAAAACAAATACTGATCAATATGAAATCTGTGTGATAACCCAATAAAAAAACTTTGAAAAAGTTGACCAACCCAAGTTTTCATAGGTTTCACGTCGTACAAAGGGAATTACGAAAATCATCATGCCGTACTCAAGGCTCTACTTTCAGTTGAAGACCTATAAAAAAGATTAAGTGCTCCTCGGAAATATTTGAAATAGACATCCCCTAAATACTGTTACCCCTGGAAAAAAATTATCAAAGTTACATAGACGCCGTTTTATGGATCGGAGAAATTGCGGGCGAATTCCCTTTCAAAAGATTTCCGCATGGTGGTACCGATGAATTCAGTGGAGTTTTTCGCCTATGTCACACAAACGGTCAGAAGACGTACCGAGCTTCTGGACTTCAACGGATTCAACAAAATCGACCACTGTTCAATTCGACTATTCATGTCTCAAGAAAAATCATCGTCGTCCCCGATTTCCAAGTGCTTACTGCATTTTGTAGTTGAGGTTCTGAAGTAAGTGGCAAAACTGCCTGATCTCCTTTTAAGAGAAAAAATAAGCATTCTATTAGCATTTGGGAATCTTAAGCGATGACACAAAAGAGACATTGTGCAAAAGACCGAGCTGGGGCTCGCAACTAAGCATTCGGTTTCCTCTTTCAACATTGAGCCTCACTTTAATTGTGTAGATTGAGAAAAATTGGACGTACTGTCTTTTTACTTTTTTTCTTATTGTGGAATAATTCTTACTGTGAAATGAATCGTTGGTGATGTAATTGACGATCATGGCCCACTGAGAATCAGAACTGACCGTACTTCAATCCCGTGGCGTTTTGAAAGCTTAAAGGTTCCTATTCTGTTTTACTTTGTGGTAATGAGAAGGATTTCCCAGATAGGGTTGAGGTAATCGCTCTGCGATGTAACATCGCTGATCGGGTCATTTCACTCTTAGCCAATGTGCACTGTTCTAACATTTTTGCCACGCATTTCATTGGACTTCAATGTTTGAAGCTTGGCCTTAAAAACCCTGATCCTTTTTCGACCACTTTATTGAGTAAATTGGACCAAATCCAATTCACTCAAGACCTTTTTCAATCATGAGACATGCATCACTGTGAGCAATCCAGTTTTCGACCTTTCAGATACAACTATGTGAAAATCTACTTGCGGAATTGGGAACCTGAGATTTACTATGCAACTGTCTTGATAACGAGAGTAAGGGCTCTGCACTGAAGAATTTTAAACATTGACTAGCCAGAATCCATACTATTCCATCCCACACATATCGGACTTTACAAGAACAGCCATAGCCATCCACAAGCTTTATAGGTGTTTGCCCTATAAAAAAGTGCACGTTGTCAAAAATCACTCGGTTGAAAGCTGCAGAGTGATACTCCAATGCATGTATTCGGTGGTTTGAGTATCAGTGTGATCGAGGGCCCGATTAACCATTAGAGTCGCCAGCGAGCGAGCTATCGCTTCACTTCAAAGAGTTACTGTTTATTTAGTTTCTAAAATCAGCTTTTACCATTTGATGAATTCGATCACTGCGTTCCTCAGCTCTTGTCAGTTATTAAGGTGTCGATTCCTTCCTGAACTGGATACCCTGATGGCCATTTCCATCAATACTTTTAAGCTTGAACAATAGCTGACATGAATGAAAGGGATCGATCCCTAGATTGCAACAGGCCTTCGCTTGTGCCTGAATCTTCTCGCGCTGTCACTAAACAAGAGTTCAGGAACAACACAAAGTTCTTCTTGCCTACCTAATGTAGCCGTCTACACCTGGCATCTGTCAAGTCACAGAAACGTAAGTTATATGGTAAGCAATCTTCAGTCTCTTGTCAAAATACCGGCGTTAGGTATCCAATTGTATTCTCTTTTCGTCAAACACAGTTGATAGATGAAACATTCATTTTCGTCTGAATTTACGTTACGGAAAACAAACACGTTTCATTTAAGAAATCAAAGGTAAATCTATACATGCCACATTTCGATTTGGAAATAGAGAAAAAGAGAAAGTCAAAAAACTGTGAGAAGATTCAATTCCGGCAAAGATCGGTACCGAAAGGACTGGATTCATGGAGACTCACGTCCAGTGGGCCCCAGAGTGAGCTGGCTGTTCGTTGCCTCGATACCATCACCTTCTGAGTTTTTCAAGGAAGTCTTCTGCTCCCGCTAATGATTTCTGTATGGTGAATTCTATGAGCATTGAGTTCAAAACTCGGCTTGCTAACAGCTTCATTTTTCATCCATAGTAAAGACCTAGGCCAGATTTAAACAATGTGCTTTTCTTCAAGGAAAATACAACTGATGGTGAGCATAAGATCCAACAGGTGCAGCCCAATCCGAATTTTCCATCGATAGGAATGGAATTTAACCCAAACTTTCCGTAAATATGAGTGCTCGGAAATTCATTAGTAATCACTTCAGAACAGAAAAACCAATTAAAAACTTGGATCCGAAAGAACGGAAAATGCCTTCTCTATTGTCGGGTCCCTCTTAATTGCAGCTTCACAGTCAGTTTGTTGATGTTACCGCACAAAAAGCACGTTTGGCAGGTCGCCATTGTATCAACAGTGGCGGGAACACACAACTCAGCTATTTTTGGAAACCCCAACAAAACAGTATCCTTGTATTTGCACAGCACTTAAAGCCGCCACTTATACGTTGTCTTTAGCTAATCACGTCACTTTGCAAACATTTACGAATTGAGGTCCATCCATAAATAGCCGCTATCACCTCGCTCCCTTCCTTGACTCTGACAGCGCAAAAACGTCATTCAGCGTACATCATTGTAACTTTTGATCCCACAGGGTACCACTCCAGATGGTATCCATTGCAAACAAACCAGGAAGGCGCCAGTAGGCACTCACGTGGCGATATGACATTCCAAATAGGCGTCGGCGTGAGTGGCGCCAGTCTAAGAGCAGCGCAAACATTCCCAGACAGACTCATACGAGGGTCACGCCAATACACACACTCTCCAACGAAATGAGAAAATGCACAGGGATGAGGACGCAGAGGAGCGAGTTCATTGACCCTGAGCCCACAGAGGCGACAGCCGGTCGTAGTGACGTAGGCATTGCGCTACACATGAAAAAGCAGACCGAGGGCATGGTGCTGATGATCAGCGCTCGGATTCATCGAGGTATCGGTCGTTGGTGTTTATTTTATGGATAGCGGCAGCATTATGACACTTTAGCGGTAGCTTCGAAGTGAGCCACATTGACGATTTTCGAGCTGCCACCCAGTCAAACTACACCTGTGACAAAACGGTTGCTAACTTCATAATAGTTATCGATGTCGAACCCTCTCATCAGAAAGGAAAAAGGTCTAGGAGAATACCGGGAGGGTATCGATGCCCATGCTACCATCCCTGCACTCTTTATCACATGCCATCCCTGTTGCACTTGAGAAAAAAAGCATGAAAAGGTCAAACCACATGTGTAAAAATGGTTTCAAAGTCCAAGCTTGATAGATGAAGTTGCAGCAACTGTGTCCGCACTTTGTCATGCACCTTCTCCATGGCCACCTGAAACGCACATGTTAAATGAACGATTGTAGTATCTTGGAACTTATGAAGCACTTCATTTCACAGAAAATTGACAGAAAATCAGTGATCACTTAAAACGCTACATCCCAACGGAACAAGCCCTCATATGGTTCACCTCATGAAAATCATATTGACTGCGAATGTTAATTGACAATCAATATGCATCAAATCGAAGCGGATTGACCACTTCGATCATTCCTGATTCATGGTAAGGGAGGAGGCAAGTAATGACGCATGTTCACACGAGTGGTCACGGGTTCAAATCCTGGATTGAAGTCCGCTTAAGCCTACCAAACCTTCCATCTCTCTGGGGTCGATTAATCTGTACTGGACTCGTCCGGGAGAGTAAAAGCACTGAGCTTCACATCGGTTGACCATCCCATGTTGTTGTCATTATATCCCACAGACGCATTCATAACGCCAGTACAACTCTGAATCGGAGTCGAATGCGCGGCGCATCTCAGAAAATGGACTGATTGACGTCGAAAACTGCTCTCGGAAAGTTACAAAATTAAAGAAAATAACTTAAGAAATCTCCTAAAGCCCTGACCATTTTCGGGACACATTCGTTGGAATGAGTCAATGCTTGGAAAATCTTAGGCACTTTATCCCAGCCGTTACCGTAATGCTTTCAATAATGTAATCATTTGATGTGTAGCTCTTACTGATTACCTGTGTTTCACTTTTCATTGTTCTCTCTTATCCACACAACTTTGGAACCGAGGCGATCCCGGGGTTCCTTAGGTTACATTAATCTCCATGGAGATGGATTTTTCTGGAGCTCCTTAGCTAAGCTTATTTTAAGTTCTTTTTGAATTCAGCTTCCACCATTTAAGTATTTCTAGCTTTTCCATTTTAGCTTACATCTCCAATCAAGGTAATATTGGGCAGGGCCAGAACAAGGTCAAAGTAATCAAAAAGGTGAAGAAAACTGCAACTCCCGAACATATTCTACAATTTCTTTTCGCCCATTAGTAAAAGTTCCACCATCATAGAGCATGATGTATCCGTTATCTTTTATAAACGCCTCGATAGTGAACCTCATCCGATTTCTGTCTAGAGACCGCCAAGACCTATGGGATCCAATATCTTCAATTTACTCGATCCACCAGATTTTGAGTTAGATTGTGTATAAATAAGAGTTTGGGTCCCAGCCTAACAGCGGTTTGTAAGCCTTGTCTATCAGTGACCACCTGAAAGTTTCTTCATTTCATGGACATTTATAATGGTAGTAATGTGTAGCAAACAAGTAAGCTACATATGCCAAATTCGTAAACATTTCCAGACTTCCCCGAGCACAATTCTTGCAAATTTTTTGTCATCGTTCCCCTACCCTCGAAAAAAAAATTACCACGCGAAGGTACATGAGTCACGTGATGATCTTGTCCCGGAAGAAAAAACCAATCGTGACAGGGTCACGCGGCTAAAATTACCGAATCAACCGGTTTCGGATACACAATGTTTTGTCAACAAGTTTGTATTTTGAGAGAAACCAATTCGATAGAACTGGCAGTCCTGTGAAAAAAAAATGCTGTGGTTGCTAAAAATGAGTAAGTCATTGAATGTGGTTACAAAAATCCTTCTGAACGTGATGGTCCCAATTTTTTCGATGCCGTTGAAAGTTGTGTGCTTACTTCTCAACGGCTACAAAAACATCCACTAACCAGGACCACATGAGAACGTTCCAGCATTTGTTGGCGGAAGGCGGTCATTGCTCCCCATTTCGTATACTGAATGAATCAAAGAAATGCTGCTTCTACTAATACCTACTTGAGTGCTCTAACAACCAGCTAAGAAGGTGATTTTCTGAGTCCACGACTCTAGCGTGAAAGTGTAGCTGGCTAGTCGATTCTCGGATAGGACAACCTCACAGCAGACATCCCGTTATCCGAATCCATCATTTTATTTCCTGACACAATTCACTATGATTTTGAGATACCTAGTTAAATTGAAATAGTAGATGGTGCGGAACAGTGCAAATTGGACAGGGAAGCGCAAGCATCCATGGGTTTTGAGAACAGGATTCTAAAAATTGCTTGAAATAGAGATAGTACGAGATTACCACGAAGGAAGCGGCATGGAAGAGGTATTTGGACGAGTTGTCACTTATGTGCCGTTGTATAAAATGCCAGCCACAGTATGCGGAAAATGCTAAAGCTTGCCTTCTGCTTTCGTTATCGAAACTGCATGCACTCAAAATTTTGCGAGCTTCATGATGCTGTTGACAGTAATTGTTGTTGTTTTTCTCCGCTACAGTTATCCCAATAATTTACTATGGTCCATTCAATCTTCTGCTATGTTACATAACGTCATCCTCTCTGATCAGCCGTTCTATTTTCAACAAAGCTGATCCGTTACGAATGGTGCAACATTGAAAAGACCTCCGAAACACGGCCAGGGAACCGTACCGTCTTGTCCTTTTTTTTACGCCTTATCTGGGCAATTTGTCGGTTCGAAGGATCCATGGGCTACCCTCGGTGGTCACAGATTCATTCTAATAGGGGAATCTTTGAAACCACCTAATCATGAACTGTGCCTTCAAAGTTACGGTTTATAGAGATTTGCATGAATGTCTCTGTGGTCCAAACTGTCGGAACTTTTTTCTCGTTTCCCATTATTTGTCTTCACTTCTGTTACACACTCCACTTCAAAATTCATGTTTAAAAAGGAAAATCAATTGTACTATACCACCAGCTTCATTTCTCCTGAACTCATCGCTTTTTTGTGCAAAAAGTTCTGTTGAAAAAGATGAATGAGCTGAGAAACTGCTATCTTCACTGGAAACACAACCGATTTATTCGACTGCGGTTAAATGAATAGGTGCGTGAGGACAAAACAGTACGTCTTTGAGCTCATCAATACGTACACAGATGTTCGAAGTCCGACGTTTTTCAATCCCATCTGTGGGATGCACCCCATATTTAGTCGTAGCGGCGATTTGAATGCGTAGGAAGCCTTCTATTATGATTTACAGTGATCATGCGATGTACAAGTCAGACCATTTCTTCTTCCCCAACGAATCGTGTACCGATTAGTGAACCCAGAGGGAAGGGAGACTTAGTTCATACATAAGAGTATCAAAGAAGGACTTAACGAAACAATACGTATGGTGGACTGCAATAAATAAAGTTTAAACATACATACATATGAAATTTATAAAAAGAAATTTGAGGGCTGATCTGCGTTGACCTTATCTACGCGGTAAAGACTATCCAGCTATTGAACACCCAGCATTTGCCTAAAATGAAGAGCACGTGGGAGTAATCGTCACTACAAACTATCAGGTAGTTCATGAGCTGTTCTCTAGCTACCCTTACATTTAAGTTGCACTGAAGATGCTCTGATCCCTCATTCCCTATGAGAAAGGAGCAAATTAGTTGGTCTCGAACCACAGGGGTCGCAAATTTCCCTCAGAGATAATCGATTCAGTCGAGAACGATGTTCATTTCTTTTTTTACTTCTCTCCCACTCCGAGAACGGCCCGCCTATTTGCGTTGTCACGTTTGCTCGAGCCGCAGTGTAAAGTAGACCCAAATAATCACCTGATCGGCCTTTTGAACTTCGAGGCTATTGGCAATCAGCCATGACTCGGCTGCCAACGTCAGTTCACAGCTTGTGAGAGGGCGGAGATCAAGCTCATGACAGATGTGATATCCCAGAAACCAATACACACTCTCGAACTCTTTGATCCGGAAATCGCCCATAAAACAAACACCTAAGTGAGGTGTCGACTTTGTCATGCGGGTATGATAAGATTGGTCTCAAAGGCCAATGACCATGGGTCTACGTATATTCACATATTTGCTAAAACGACACTGATGCGAACTGAGTAATACTTAGGGTCAACAGGAGCAGTCAAATAGACCCACGTGTAGAGCAACACGAGGTTGGTTTTCGGCAGAACATCTGTCACGCTCTGATAAACGTCACTAGTGACCAGAGAGCTAGCAGAGAAGAAATTGAGCTGTACTCGTTCTTGACCTCTGAGGATCTCATAACGGTACCATTACGCCGTGCAACAAAACAAGAGCAATGTATGTTATCCAAAATGCATTCCTCAGAGTGAAACTTCTTGATAAGGAGCAGGATATCCAACTGCTGCATATCATACGTTTCGAGTCCTACCCAGAGATTTTTACTATGACGGAAAAGGGATATTTTGCGAGCAGTAATTTTGACGTGATACAGATATGAATAAAGTTGCAGGATATCCAACTGCTGCACATCATACGTGTTTCATAGAAGTAGTCGGACCCATACCCTGACGAGTATGGCTATCCCTTTCACCTAGCTATCCCAGGACACCCATTGTATCTTTATTCATATCTGTATCACGTCAAAATTACTACTCGCAAAGTATCCGTTTTCTGTCCTAGTAAAGATCTCCGGGTAGGACTCGAAACCTGGTCTTCAATCCGTAAGTAATGGTGGTCCACATGTCCTTCGCAGCGAGAACTACAGTTCAACTGGCGACTCATGACTCCTAGTGTTGGAACCATCGATAAGTAATGGAGGCTATTTGAACAGGAAAATTCAGAGGCTTGATGGAAACTGTCACTTTTCCCTTCCATTCTCTCAGATGGGAGAAGAAGTTGGGAATTAAACTCGCTTTTTTATGCTCCTGTAACATTAATAGCCTCCTGTAGTTGAGCCCTATCCGGCCCTTCGAATCTGGAAAAGCTCGCTTTGCACGTCCTCCAGAGTCTCGATTCAAACAAAACTAACTAAAACTACTAAAAATTTGACCTCTTTGCCCCAAAATTCGCTAATATTATTTTAGTGTTATTTGTTCTCCGCCCCCTCCACCCCCACACCTCCTGCTCAAATAATGCCTCGACGGCAACTGAACCAACGATTCGCAAGACCTTTTTAATCGAAAATTCGTCGCTTGGCAACGACGAATTTAGTCAACAGGAGATGTGGAGTTCTCAGTGATCGCTTTCCCCTGAATAAACAGACCTTCTGTATGTCATGAATTCGCTCACACAGACTGTGAGGTAATAATGAAAGCTGAACTTCCAGAGAGACAACCACACTCGTCACTTAATTATGTCAAAGCCAGCTCACCGCCCCATACAAACCGTGGAAGGGCTAAGAACATTTAGCAGCTGCCCATAAGAGTACATGGCATCAATTACTTTTTTGAGTCACCATTTTCTGACTTCAGGACAAAGGGCATCAGTCATTTGCTCAAAGAATAAGAGAAGGTTGTTGATGTCGAATGACTTTCTTGCCAAGCTAATGAAATTGCTTTATTCAGCTTCTCTAATCAACGCCGTTCCAGAACCCTCTAAAATGAGTCTTACTCGTATCAAAAGGCTGGGATCAATGGAAGACTTTACAGCCACCGCTCTAGCAGAAATCACAGCGAATCAACTAAGCTCCTCCCCTTATCGACGCCCTTTCCCAATATCATCCAAGTTCACCACCTCACTTTGCCGGCTGAGAAATCAATCCACTAGAAACCCTCCAGCATGTTACGCTTAGTTACAGAAACATGAAGACGAAATCGTTTATTAAACAGTTACTGGACGTCCCCCTGCCTTTCACGACCCTAAATGGGAATCATTGTTGGCTAATAACTCTAATAGCTAGTCAATCCTCTACAACTCAATCCATTCACCGAGGTTCTCCACAGACGCGCAAAATACAGTGTCGAACACTGCCTGAGATCGGCAGCGAACAAGCCTGCCCAAGGTCCTCCTACGCTTATGGCTATAAGGGGAAATCATGTGATTATTCCTACAGATCACACCCACAACTGTATGTACGGCGGAAGATTATCGAGGATTACTTGTATCGGTGATCTCATAATGCTGAAGTGCGTCCAGTACCTAGGGATTATCCCGATCACGGTTCTCATCTATTACATGTATACTACACCAATTTATCTAGTTGCCCTGCTAAAGTAGAAACTCTACTACTCTATAAGTGGCCTGACGTTGAGACGAGATCGTCTTTTTCTGAGGCCCAAACGCGGCCCAAGGCTTTAAGGGTATGATCTACACCGCCAAACGCCTCCTCTCCCTAGCGTTCCCGGTGGAACGTTAGGGAGAGCAAACGGAGAAACACCAACGAATGAAATAAACTGGCAGGGATGACCACCGCAGAAGCGGAACAGCGCCACTCCGGCGCAAGAGGGTCGAAACGTCAAGCCATCAACGAAGTCTCCACCTAGCAGCCTCGTCGGCAGAAGAATCACAATGTAATCATAAATGGTATACAAACACTGAGGTTCTACGCAGAGAAAAGCTGGAATTTGCTTGACAATAGTTTTTCGTTCGATCATGCCACTAATCGATTATCGATTGATCGGAACTACCTAGGCGGAGTGCGCACTCATGCTACGATCTAAGTGTAAAAGCGCCACCCTAACTGTAAAAACGCTTGCGTTAGATTTCCCATATACCTGTCAGCGGTCAACTTAACGGGAATCGTCAAAGCAAACGACAAAAGAGGTTACCAGTAATATTATTTTATAACAAATGATACTTATTACCTAAAATTAATCTTCCCAAAACATTTTCAATAATGACACTTGGAGTAGCTTTTGGTAGGTAGAGATCTATGCTTGCAACCCTTTCGTTCCCCTTCTTCCTTCGTTGGCTCTCGGCTCTGTTTCGCTCACATTGATTACCATCGTCAAAGCCGGCACGTTTCTGACGCAAATCCATGATAAAAAATGAGAAATGTTGCAACACGAAGCCATAGCATCAAGCGACTGAGGACAAATACGTCAGCCCATTTTCAACTATTTGTTCAGACTTCCTTTCATGCATTCCTATGAGATGGAAGCAAAACTTAAAGCTTACTAATAAGGAGCCTATCTTGGAACGGGCTCAACTTACTCTTTAATTAATTTCTTCCATCCAGCAGGTAAAAGACTTATATCAATTTCTCATCACGAAGCACTCAGCGCTACCTTAAGGGATAGGGGGCTATTCAGCTTGTCTACAACCTATGAGACAGCTCAGTTTGATAGCCGAGTAAGACCGGACGGAGAAACTGAATTCCTGCTTCGCAGCAGGATTTTGCGAGGATTATCCTAAAATTAAATAAAGCTGATCCTTCTGCTCTGGAGACCAAGTCCAATTCATGAAAGCACCCCCTCCCCCCTAACCGAACGACATTGAGAAAGCAGACATTAGGTTATCTTACCTTATCTTCCTCTTGGACAGCACCTTACTTAATCCTATCATTTATATTGTCTTTTGAAACCTTGGAACGACTTCTCAGCGATCGTTTTTTTAATTTCTGAATTTAGAACTGGATTGCGTTGAAGAATACACGCACGCATGTCCCTTACTCGAGGAAAATTTCTCCATACTGCTCTGTAGCTCTCTGTCCCTCTGCCCTTCATTTCACTCGCTCAACTTGAAACAAAAGAAAAATGGCGAGGATGCACTACGAAGGCGAAATCGAATTCCTCGGGGACGCAACAAACAGTTCATCTTAGCTTGAGCACAATACAATTTCCTTTCTAAGCCCGTTTCTCGTTAAAACACTCCGCCCAGAACAACGAAATAACATTAAGTGACAGGGAGCAACTAATTAAGGAGTAACTTAAGCATTTGAAATCCGATGAACCGGATGGAGAACAAAGGTTTTTGTCAACTTCTTCATTTCTTCTCGGTAAGCCCGCTATCGAGATAATCCCAATGCCTAAATGATGTAATTGTCGAGGGCAGATTTTCAAGAACAACGTTGTCAGCGTTGATTTACCAGTTCTCGTAAACTTCTTCCTCTCTCCCTTCTTGATTGAAAAAAACGACATGTTGCCCGTAAGCAACCCTTTCTAGGATGTCTTCCTCTGCTGATCCGGAAGCAGTCCTAAGTGCGGGATTGAATATCCGACATCAACGGCAGTACCTTGTGCAGGAAAAACGGCTTTCAAATTTGATCGCTGCACAAATAAGTAAGTAACTAGAGCGGTACTACGAAAAAGGGTACTCATGTGTACATCTCCTCCACTGTGTCCTAATGTCCTTTATGCCGGCAGCTACCGAAAAAGAATATAATTAGCAAATTAGTTTTGTGTTTGTGTGCTCGGAAGGAACTTCGAATTCAACCAGGCCCCACAAGTGAGTTACTCCGTGAAGAATTCATAGGATAGCTGGACTTTTGTCAAAACAGTATAACTGAGGCTACCAAATGTCTTCACTTTCTCCAAAAATCCAATCCTAACCGAATCGACCTCATAAACTACTTCTGAGGGGAGTTTTCAAGCGTTTCTGACGGTTAATAACGCCGGCCACAATCCGAGTGAATTTGGAGCAAACTTCTCACTCACCCCCTTTTTGCCTGAATTTCTTAGGCACCCGATCCCCCCATTCATTTCCCTTCATCGAACTATTCCCTGTTTACAATCCGATGTTTTCATGTTGCAAATCTGTTCCCTAATACAAATAAACCCCTTGGCTCTGTGGCATATCCGCTAAGCGGTTTATCTGCTAGAAAGGAAAATTTCTGTATAGGAAAGGTTCCAAGCATTACACCATGCACTAGCACTCTCCCCAGCAACCCACCGATACGCGAAGCTGCTGCTCACGACGGTTTTTTACCGCTCATACGATCTCGTATACTATCGTAGAAGGCTGGCGTAAAACTGGCGCGTCGTTGTAAAATACACTGAATACAGCCCTCTTCAGGTGGTATCCCACACACTAGCCATTGCCGACACATAATCGTGGTCCATTACGTTTTATATCCAGTGACGCTTGAACGGCTTCTTATGACACTCGTTCAAGCTACACTGTTCAAACGACTTCAGAATAGTCAGGCCCGAAGGAAAAGCAATGCTTCCCTCTCGACAAGACCATTCAATTTCAGCTGAATACAACATTACTAGGCCATAGATAAATTTAAGTTAAAATTTATTACGTCGGCGGAAGGCATGCGTGAGGGAATGAATACCGTAAGGACTGAAAAGGCGGCATGAAACATAACCTGAAAGGAAAGACTACTCAAACTCATCGGAAACGTAAGCCCAGGCAGCAAATAACTATGTACGTTTGACAATCAATCTCAAAAAACGCTGGGGCCCACCACTACTATATCCTTTGCTGTTCAGCTTTAAGTAACAGCCACCAGATCTGAAGCGAAGGTTCTTCACACGCAGGCTTAGGCCTTCTGACCGAAATCTCCATTGACTTTCCTCTCACACTTGAGCATGTCACTTCGAGGAAGTTTGAAATGTCAGACTTAAACGAGCCTCATAAACCATACCTAAATTGAAGATTTTGCACCTTGATTGTAGTGACGGTAGTCCCAGATACCTACCGTCACTACAATCCAGGTGCACTGCATCCAAGAAAAATTGTTTTGCACTTCGACTGCATGAACGCCTTTCGTTTTTGGAGGATCGAAAACTGCGGCACTGTAATCATTCAGAATTCACGTATAGGACTTGTAGGCTATTTCTCAGCTAACCTTTCCAGACTGCATTCTCCTGCTTCTAGTCTTGCTCATTAAATCGACAGACAAGAATCGATTCCATCCCATTGAACCCTTGGGCACCGCTCTATTGTGTTCCGAGGTTTACCTCACCGGCGCCTTCCAACCCCTACAATATAAGAAAGCAGGAACGAACTCGATATTGAACGAATCCAATATATTCGATAAACGACTCGGTTACTCGGAGCGTCTCATGACCAGACTCTGAGGACAACTTGTACACCTCAGGCTTTGTCATTCATTGTCCTCAACACGTGAGCGGTTCCGGCCATTCACACCGAAGGTCGTAATAGTTAAAATCGTCGCCGATCCGTTACCCTCCGGAAGATAGAACCATGAGATCTCATCGGTTTGACTTCCCCGAGTGAGACGCAACTACCTACAGGCCATGACACGCCCATAAGCTACTTTTGGCGATCAGAACCAGAAACGATTTCTAGGATATATTGCGCATCGTCAATCATTGCCATAATGTCACAACTCGAGGGAATTACAAGCGATGACAACGTATTTGTGAACAGCGGGCATCAAGTAGCCTTTCCCGAGATTTGGAAAGATTCCAAAAGCTGCGAGTGAACTCTTTTTACACAAATTCGCCACTGATGCTGTCTAAGAGTTGATATTAACTCATGCGAAGTTAAGGGTCCTTGGGTCGCGTGCTTTCCTTTTTCCCTCGACGGGTCGGCTATAAAGCGAAAAGCTGGTTTGTTATCATCTCATACTGCTCAACCGTATGTTGCATCATTTCACAGATCCTTGGTTTCAAAAGGGATTAGTAAGAGAACATAATTTATAATACTTCGCCCACATCACCACTCAACGTTGTCTGTCTCGTAAACACATAATATACGATCAGCTGAAACTCATTCAAGAGAAACGACACACTACAAACACGCCCACCTTGGCGATGTCGATTACTTCCCACATAAAGCGGAACAACACTGTTGCAATTCCGCTAATGGACGATGAGCTATCGATATATTTAGTGGTTCTCAGGGTGTTCAGTATCGAACTACCGAATGTTGGATGAGAATTTCAGATGATGCTAGTCAAGAAAGTAGACCAGATTCACAACATAGCACGACCGAGACAACACAAACACACAGACCAACTTGAAAGGAAGACATTTTAGTGCTGGGACTTGCATAGTTTTTTCATTCCTAAAGCTATCCGCCTGGAAACAGCCAACTTGCTAATATGAGCAAAATTCATCTACTTGCAGAGGCTCTCTCCGGGCACCCACAACCACACCTTCTCCAAGTCTACAGGGATCACAGCTATGCGTCCTATTCAGTCTCAGTAGTGGAATGATTCCGCAAAGCAAGTGCCTGGTTTCACCTTAGAATGATAACTGGGAATGTGATGCTTTCGGGTTTACCCTTATACAATTGACCACGAAATCTGTTGCCTGGAAAGACGGGTACAAGTATAGGTCCGGAGACTCAGCCACAGTCACAGCGCTAGGGCTAGATGGTCGCGCAAGCGACCTGGGATGATTTTGTTGGCTACTATATGAAGCTCTAAAATTTGACCAGTCGTGATAGTACGACTTCTTTCTCTTAAAAACGAGCTTCTTCCATTTCTTGGTTAAAAAAATAACTGTAAAAGGTCTGTTTTGATTACGTAGATATGGATATGATAAAGACAAATAGATGAAAGTTCCACCGGAAGGAACTGTGCTATCGTGTTGACTGAGTAGTATGAAAAATAAGACTCTCGTTCGACTGAGAGCACTGCGCAAAATCGCCTAATGCCCATACGGCCACCACGATGGCGCCACCTGACCCAGGTATATTGATGCGAACATCAGTCTGCTCTAGGACCGTGATCCTGAAGCTTGGTCCACCCCTTGTTCATCAGCTAGCTACCTCGTACTAAAACTAAACTATTATTCTGAATTCTTTTGGACTGAGAGACGACGAGGCCACACCTTGGTCATTCCCTCTGCGAGCGGAACCTGTGGGCGGATGAAGAGATTTACTGGCCTTCCGAGAACAAGAAGCTTCACCTTCTTCCTTTCATTCTCGCTATCAATACGGATGTGGCAATTCGATTAGACTCAAGAGAAACTCGAAAAACATGACGCGAATCTTTCACAACATCCTCGAAGCCATTTCAACCAGGCGTCCATATCGTGTATACGCAAAGAAGTACAAAACAATTTGTTATAAGAGTCCATACTCGGCAAATTGATGAATATGAATTTCTCAGTGATACAGCGAGCTATCCGCTCTTCTGTCTTTGCAACCCACCAATCAAACGTTGGTGCAACTATAAGATGCATTCAAGAATGTGGCTTTTTAAAGGTGAAAGTTGGAGCACTTCAAATAGAAGCGAATGGCAATTGGACCAGGGTTTACAGCTATACTGGCAAGCAATGGGTGGAAGCGGACTATCTAAATGCACAATATTTTACCAGGTAAGTCAGAGAATAAAAGCGATCGTTTAAACCTACCAACTGCGTGCTTCTAAACCTGTAAAGTCGGTAAAGCGCATGCTAAAAACCTCAACAGTGTGAGTGTTTGGGCAATACGTTATGCCGACTACCGGCAGTGAATTCGTTAGTTCTATTCTGCACGCTGAGCTCCAACTCCTCAAATATAAGTCATAGCGTATCTCTTCTAAAGATTGAACAAAGCGACACCAAACTGACCGTCCGTTCAATAGTAACGCTCATTCACGAGAATGTCACTGATAGCACTGTTGGTCCTCTATTAAAAGAGCCTCTGAGCCACTTCGCCATCTGACAGGGTCGGAATGGAGGTCACCAAAGTTCCCTCAAAACTCTACTATAGATGAACTTAATGCTCCACGACACAATTAAGCTACCGCGAAGATCTTTTTAGTGAGTTCAAAATAAAGAAAGACGTAAATTACAGTGATTCAACAAATGACTTCATAGCTCAACAGTCCATTTTTCTCAATCGCCCTTGTGATGAACTTCAAACACAGAATACGAACCGAGAATAGGTTGACAACGACGCAAACAATATAAGAATTGAAGAAAACATCACGTAGTTCTGCAGTCTCAAGACTGGCTCCATGCATCTACGGCCTGAGCACTAGGCTGAAGCTCTGCCAACATCAACCTCCACAGCCGAATGTAACTACGGAAAACTTTACCTCAAACAAAAAGGCAACGTGTCAATGTACAAGAAACATGCTTTTTCTCCGAATTAGCAGTGCTGCCGTTCCCACCTGTCTGGAGGATGGATATTCAAGGTACAGTGAGAGTGATCGTGACATCTTCCCGGCTACTCAAGAGGCAGTTGGATTGAAGTCTTCACATAACGGTAGCTACTGCTCAACTTGCGCACGCGAGCAGGTGGGAGACTACATGATTCCAGAAGCAGGTTGTCATATGTCAACTCAGTAAGCAGGAGTATGTGGGTAAAAAGTTAGATCGCTCTGCGTCAGAGTCGAAGACTAATTGGAGGGGCCGAAGAAGTTCAACCTGGCCACTCTGTCAAGTGAACATGGGCTGTTGTGCAGCTGAAAGCCAAATTTGTTGGTTGAAATCACAATTCTTTCACGTGAAGAATCAGTGCCCTAAATCCTAACGGCTTTGCGGATTACGGAAATACCAAAAGGGCGAGCGCGTGGTTAAAATTAAAGAGCTTGCGTTGATCGCGGATTTGCGTTTTTGATCCAAGCGAACGGCGCAAAAGTGCCGAGGTAGGAGAAGGGTTTGGAAACTTCTAAATCCCCGAGGTCGAAACCTGGAGTTCGAACTGCCTTGAACACCAAGCTTAGAGTTCTTAGAAAAGCTTCATCTCTTAGGCCAGCTTTCTGCCATCACCATTGGTGCTAAGTCCTCACAGTTTTTTCGTAATCTCAAAAGTGATTGACAAATACAATGCCGATTTCACGGGCATCGGAGAAGGTAACCCTTTGAGACATATGAAATAGCAGTCGATTAATTTTTGATCGGCCTCAGAGGCTCATCCACAAACTCTAAAAATGTTATGCGAAGACCAGTGAAGAGCCGATCGTGGGCTGATTTTACCAATCCCATCAAATTTATGTAGGTGGGAGGGCTGCCACAACATGCGGATAGGTTTGCCACTACCCATTAAAAAATTTGAATATTCGCTCTTCCCTTCCGACGGATGAATAAACGCCACGACGATAATTCCAAAGCAGCATGTGAGCGATGGGGAGAAAAGGCTCACAAACGGCTGTCTACTCGAACGAAAGTTTAGCTCCGGCCCTGCGCCCATTGCTTCAGATCTTCCCTAACTCTGCCCCAGCTTACGTCACTCAGGGATTCCATTTAGATTATTTGCGTTTTTTTGAAAGAAAACAACACAGCCAGACATGGGGAAGCTATCTGTGAATTAGGATAAGAAAGGATTAGTGCTTTATTCACAGATCTTTGAGAGGATTACGACTCCCTTCTTGAAAACACGTGCCGCTACTGTAAGCCAAGCATAGCGTCACCTTTAACATGAACGTAAACAGCAATATCGAGATAGTGGCAAATATGCTAGGTCAATTCCCATTGGAATGAAGCTGCACAATTCCGCACTGCAATAGCCATCTCACAGAAGTATAAATGAACTATGTGAGCACGAAAGAATGCGTTCGAAACCGTCTGAAGCAAAAAGCGTTCCATGAAGCGAAAGGCGGAAATGCGCCTGCTAGAAAGTCGTCGATTAAGAAATAATTGAATGGCAATAAGAAAAAAATCAATGAATTGATGGAACGTAAGTAAGTATCTCAAAGTAAAACTCCTTTTAGAAAAAAAAGAATTTCGTAGAGTGAAGGAAACACAAAAAAAATGAATAGAAAAATGGATCCGTAAGTGAAATTTGAGTGGGACTGAATTTTTGAGAGGTCATCGATCACGTATTCTTGCTACCAGTGAGTAGTCATGAGCTGGAGGCTATGTGGCGAATATTTTATATAGGTCCATCTCTTCAATGATCGAAAATATGAATCTGTCCAGACAGTCTCATCAACCTGATCAAAAACCTCAATCTTGTAAAACAATTCTGAAAAGCTGATCTCTCAAAGTACCAATTGAGGCGCCTTTATGGAACGTGGAGGGTGGGTGAAAGTAATAAAACCGATCGAAAGTTTTACTCTCTTTATGGTTCTATGAAGATGATGTTAAAGATGATATCAATTAATAATCTTTTCAGAAAAGAATCAAAAAGTGAGCGTCCCTTAACGTCAAGTTTCACCTGAATAAATAACCACTGATAGGCTATGCAGCGATATTAAGTAGAAATAACGGCTCTAATGAGAAACATTTTTTCAATACGTCCGGTTACACCCCGCTTTTGGGGACTGTCCGAATGAATTGCAGTTAAGACGATATCATACCAATGTTGAAAAAGTTTCGAAGTAGTGAAGTGGATGGTTTAAACAGACAGACTGAAAGGGCTAACCTTGGACGTCAGTCTACTACTCGTTCACAAAAAGTACGGGAACAAAACATTTCCAGGGCTATCCGAGTGCAAACTTTGTGGTAACACTCACAGCTGGCTGCTGACAATAGCGACCTTCTTTTAACTGCTCACACTTACTGTGATGTTAGGTGAAACTGCTAGCAGCAATATATGCTGACACTTGTTCACAGTGGAAATTTGTAATTAGCGGATGAAATATGTACAGCACACACACCCACACATACGTACATATGTACATACATAGCGAATTGAAAATAGTCAGATGTTTACCAACGGGCATTGGCAGTGGAAAAACCAAGCTAGATTTGATGACACTATTGTAGCCAAATTCATCCATTACTCGGAACTTCAACTAATTGGAACTTCCTCAAATCTCTCCATTGGCAGAACTGTCAACTTTACATAAACTTTTATAAATGTTAGGCTTCACTAGTTTCACTCGCCGTACGGAGCCACTGCCCTATGCGTTCTAACCTTCATGGAAAACGTCAACACTCCAGAGGCTCAAACATAAAAATACACAAAATCGCCGCCTTTTGATCGATCCCTCTTTAAGTTTTAAGCATTAGGCAATCCCACTTGAGGGATACGCCCCCGCGTTCCACTCCCATTCAGAATCATAGTGGCGTAATGAATGCGTAGGGACCCTATATAATGAATTGCGGTGACCAGCCGGTGTATAATACAAGTGAGTGCTTTCATCTTTCCAGACGAGTCTGGTACCAATTAATCGACTCCGGAGGGACGGGAGGCTTACTTGGCCTGGGCGGATTCCGATCCGACAGTCGAACCCATGACCATAGTGAGATAATACGTCACTTGCCACTGAACCACCTCCGTCTTTGTCCTGACTGAGCATTAAATCCGAAATTATATCGGTCGATTTAGTAAGGCTCAAGACACGATTCTTCTAGAGCAATATGTAGTGACGTAGGTGTCAATCTCCGAGGAAAGCACTCTGCGGATTGCACACGTCGAGCCTTATAATAAGCCACATTAAATTGCGTTGGTGTTCTGCATTATAGAAATGATGATCAGACATCGCCGAGAACACCCAGGCAAAGGCAAGTGGCCTCTACTCAATAACAATCAGAAATCACAACTCCAAAGACCAAGACCACTTCCTTGTTTGTTCTACCACTATGAGAGACTTCTGTTTTTACACTATTTTTACCTATACGTTCTAACGTACACATTTTACCGTTCCAGGAATTCGAACGATCGCTGAGCACATACCTCATTCAACATCCCCTCAGCCTTTCAATTCACCTTGCTCTGTAATAAGTCCAAGCCCACACAATTAGCCCATCGGAGCAGCGTTTAACGTCTTCAAAACCTCCCAGACACTAGGAATAGACTGACTCCTGAAAGATTAAAGGTCGGCTTCAAAAGCAGGTTCAATGATCGCTTCATAATGTGTGTAATGCCAAAGTGTAGAATACACTAGTGATGGTAGTGGATTGTAGCATTTGCTTGTGCTATTTGATGAACCTATCGGTAAGGGGTAAGAAGGATACGACGGAGTTTTTGGTCGTTGATCAACTCCGTCTGGGGATACGCCCACGCATTCGGCTTCCAATCGGAATCGTAGTGGCGTATTGAATGCGTCTGTGGCCTATACAATGACTTGCAGTAACCAGTCGATGTACGAGCCAGTGCTATTATCCACTCAGACGACTCTGGTACCAATCAACCGACCCCGTAGGGGAACATAGCTTGGTAAAACAATGAGTTCATTCTGGTACCAATCAACCGACCCCGTAGGGGAGATAGCTTGGTAAAACAATGAGTTCATTATTTTACCAAGCTATACTCCCCTAAGGGGTCGGTTGATTGGTACCAGAGTTGTCTGAGGGGATAATAGCACGTTTCAGCCCAGGGCGCTGACACCAGGAGTCCTCAGCAAAGTACTCCTGGTGTCAGCACCCCAGGACTGAAGCGACGTTTAAATAGTAGGTATGTTGTTGTGAATTGTGTCGCTACGTTGATTACTCTCTACAACAATGTGAGCAATTATACACAACCGGCAATTCGTCGGAGTGGAATGCGACTTGGAAAATGCTGGCTTTTTGCCAACTACAAACACGCAACCATTGCACTATGCTATTTGGTCCGCTTTGTAACCCGATATCAAATGAAATAACCATCACAACTGCTCTTACACTTGAACAAATTCATTTTAAATTATTCATTCATTTGAATGATAACGCAACACAAAACTGCTTCGTTTGACCATAATAATAATTGAGTTACTAAATCCGCATAGAAGAAATAGATGAAACCATGTTGATGTTGACTGATATGCACTATTAAATAATGCACTAAAAGCTATCAATTAAGTGGAATATGAAATGGAGAATAAAGCATGGGAAGTTCCCACTATAGCAAATGATTTCTAAAAGAATTAAAATTTGTTTAAGCTGAAGAAAGAACATTTACTACTACTACAACAACAACTAGATCTACTTCGTATTGTCACAACTTCGCTGTATTTCCTAGGAAACGAAACAATATTAAGAACCAGTACTAGCCGACTCAGTTGCAATTCTCATTTACAGACCCGCATTCTGTACATTCACGACGAATACACACAAAAGACAAAAACCAGACATATTGACACGAGAGAGAGAGAAACGAACAGTAGATGAGTAACCGTAAAGGCGGAAAGCGTGTGGATATGTACAGGAGCGAAATAGCGGAGAAATGGTTAGCAAGGACCATCATGGGATCGCCACCACCACCGGGATCGTGCTGGGCACGTCCCTTCCTTCCTTCAGAAGAATTAAAAGCGCACAGCACACACGTACACACGACGACGTCGACGATGATGGCACTATTCGTGGCCTAATTGGCCGTCCACCTGCGTTCCGTTACATCCGTCAGATTGATCTGGGTGCATGAGCTCACTACCACCTCTTCAGATTCGTCGTCCGTTGCGTCAAAACTTTCCCACTTCTTGGCGATTGACAGGATTTTGAACGTATTAGACGGACTACCGGATTGAATCGGCTCGGTAACGGCTTTGTCCTTTTTCGACGAGAGTCGTCTGGCTGGTTCAGACGCCGTACGGCCATGTACTGAAATAAAAACATTATTTGAAGTAGATTATATGAAAATATTTTATTATATAATTGAAAGTATTATAATAACATAAAAGAAGAGTTGCTCCTGATAAAATCCTTGACTAGCTACGAAGCGGTGATAAAAAGAGGGACAGCGATGCCAGGTGAAATTTAGAAGAAGATATCTCCCTAAATTTTTGCTAATGAGGGCGTTTTCAGACTAACATCGGTCGAAAGACCGATCCGGAGTTGAGATTAACTAGAAGACATGTGAAACCATCCCCACAGGTTTTCGCAACCCAATAAACTAGGGGAAAAAGGACACCAGTACTGAACGCGCTCCTATAAGGACCAGATCTAGCGCACGCGAAAACCCATCATAGATAATTAGCCGCGCTTTCCCATCATCGCCGATGCACTTTAACGATTCCCTGGCACATAATAGTGCTCAGAGTGAGCGGCTCTGTCTCATTATTTTGAGATGAAAAATAAAAAAAAAGAAAAACTATTTTAAAATCACAAAAGTCATTTGAGAGTAGAGACAAAAACGGAAAGATAAGGAAAAGTCACAACACCTCACCTCCTTCTTTCTCTAGTTGCATACGTTTTGAGCCACGCAAAACGTTTCGGCGAATTGCACCGTAGCCGTTTTGCGTCGATGAATAGGTTGCAAATGGATTCTGATTGCTATAGACCGGCTGTTGATAGTCATTCTCAATGCCTACCGTTTTCGCTTCCTGAAAAACTTCCATTTAGACACTGATACCTCATTTTTACCTGGAGGAAGAAACAAAGACGCCGGAATAAAAGGTTCACCTTGTTATGGTTCTCATCGACTTCATCATCATTGCGGCGATTGCGGTTCGGCCAGATAAACCACTTAGGGCATTGGCGGACTTCGATTACCTGGAATAACGCAATCCTTCAAAAAACATCAATTTCATGGAATTTCTGCACATTTAGCTGGCATGAATGGCAGATAGTTAATTCCTAACAGTGGCCATATCATCACATTCATTTCACCCTGTTTGATTGATATGGTTCGCAAAAATGAAAGGGAAACGAAGGGGAGGAGGGCGCTATACATGTGGCCAAGGCCACAACATCTAGACCCTGGGCCGAAGAATTGTAGTTCAAGAACCGGAAAGAGTAAAACGGCACCGTCCAAAAATTAGCAACGGGTCGCTCCAAAGCGAAATTCCCAGTCAATATAATCTTATAGAAAAACCGTTCTTATCAAATTCCACTCGGAGGTGAACTGCCTCTCATGGTTTTTACCAAATGGATGGCTATCGGTGCATCCTTGAGGAATTTCAAAGGACTGACTATTTTCTGGCAGCATGTTGATCGATCAGACCACTAGGCAAACGCCAATATGCGACCCACTTTACGTGTCGGAAAGAGGTCACAAGAAACACTGCTATGCTACTCGAAACTGTTTCTTCCCCACCAACCTGATAACTCCCATGGGGACTAGAAATTGCATGATTCCCAAGTTGAAAATGTCTAGTGAATAGCTAGACAGGGATTACATAAACAGACATTATAATGGACAAAAAGAAAGTGAGAATAGTTTCAAAAAGTACCTGGAATCGGAAGTCCCGTTTCGGACGAGCGGTACTCGGTTGGGAGGGTTCACATTCGGACCATTCGAAAGCCGACGTCGAGCTGTTGTTATTGACGCAAACTTCCATCATTGTATTTAGCACTGAAATAGTATCCAGATCGAATCTAATCAGTTATCAGACAGAAATCGTGAACGAATGCGATCACGCGAACCACTCGTATACGCTACAAAAGCCGGAATGATGATGGAGTTTATCAAAGATTGATCACTAAAGACTATTGGAAGTCACGGCGGATCGATTATGGGCAACAAAGCCAGTTCCCACGGGGACGAGTGGACGAAAATCGTAGCCAAGTGAAATTTCCCAGGGAGAGAGAGCGAGTTTAAAAATCAGCGTCGTTTGCAGGGGCACTTTACACACCTTTTTGCAGCATTCTGCAAGGAAACGAACCATCGGGGAAAAAACGTCCCAGGGAACGGCCGAAGGGAAACAGACAATGAAGGAGAATAATGAAAAACATGGGAATGATACAGAAAAGAAGAGAAAGCTCAAAACCAAGTGGGCCGCCTCCCAGCGATCCTGAACGCCTAATGAATTCCCGAATAGATCACATAAAGGCAACTGATCTAGTTGGTTCCCCCTGGGAAGGATGTTCCCGAACAGCATTAAACGAAAGACGAAGCCTCTCACCACAGTTGCACTTTTGACAGGGGTTTTTCACAGGCGGAACAAGACAAATGAGCTCGCAGGAATGCCCCTGCCCCATGGCCTTTGCAATGGCACAATGTCAAAGGTGGAAGGAGAATGTTTGACCGTGTGGGTACGACGAGTATGGCGAAACACAGTGGCAGGCGATATAGAGGGTCAAAGAAGTGGTCAGCATTGACGAGGGAACGTGGGAACTGCAGAGGGTGCGCAGAGTGGACTTCGGCATAAACAGCCCCGCATACCGTATCCGCGCTGGGTGCAAGGTCGTGGCGGGAAAATCAATTAATGAAAAGCAAATACAACTTCAATAGAACCGATAAAAGCAAGAACCAAATAACAAATTAAAAAGGAAAAGAAAATTAAAGGAATTCGGATTTGGGAGTAAAATCCTGGGATAGAACTTTCAGAGAATGGTCGTATAATAAAACAGTGAATGATGAAGCCTGTTGGCGACACAGCTCCCGCCCAGTCTGCACTGTTAGTCTGAAGCTCTTTATGAAGACGAATTATCCCTGACGACCACGATGATGAGTCTCAAACCGCCAGCTGTCGTGACCACGCCGGTCGCATCTCCTCTTCAACTGGTAGGCTGGGCCGGTCGTCCCCGCCCTTTCGCCGGGCGGGTGCATTCGTTCGGTCCGTCCCCCCGACGCGCGTTGTTTTCCCCCTCCACACCCAATGCTTTGCTCCGTCCTATGTCTCGCCACACGCCCAGTACCGCCCTTGTCCCGCCTCTCGTATGATGTCCTCTACTGATCAGCCCTGGCGGGGCGGGGGTGTGGGGAGTGACGTTTCAGAGGTAGACAGAAGATCGAAAAGTAAATGAAATGATCAGCGGGTGACCCAAGTCACGCTTGTTGATAAGAAATAGTCGATAAACAATGCTGTCAGCGAAAACCAACAATGTGACTGATACACACAGTACAATGAAACTATAAAAAACTTCGAAACCCTCCCGAACGCTTTGTTATTCGGGGAAATTGGAGCGAGCCGCTCGAAAAGGGTTTGACTCCGGCGCTGGGCTAGGTTCCAAATATACGACCAGTACAGGCCTTCTGATGAGAAAACTTCCGGTTGGCAGCTCGTAGTTGAGTTATTTTCTAGGGTCTTAACCTTATCAGTAACTCCGTAAAGGCCGAATCGGAGGTCGATCATGTGCAGGGGGAAGAAAAGGGAATCTTGTACCTGTAGAAGGAATGAATGCAAAGAAAGACCCATGGCGAAAAACAGAGTTGCACCAAAAGGTGAAAGACTGCAGGAGAAAAAGAGGGGGAATAATACTGAATGGTGAGGCCTACCCATGATACCAACTGCTCCCATTACTAACCTACGCTCTACTTTGTCGATTTGGGATGTGTTCGAAAAGCGGGCCGAATTAGGGGTGGTCCGAGAGCCGAACTGAGGAGGGGTTCGTATTCCTAAGATTTTGAAACCGGGGATATGAAAAATATGGTGAGAAAAATGCTACTCGTTGATTTGCGCCATGCCGCCTACGTCTTCCCGAAATCGTGGAGACATTTGAGTGCTGGCCAGGATAAGCATGAAGTGCTAAAGGGCATTTCCCGCCAAAGGCACTTAAGACGTTGGGACCAATGATCTGCAGCTTAAGTGTATGGGTTCCTGAAACGATTAAAGAAGAAAAAGGTAACCGCAAAGAGCAAAAAGGCCAATGTAGCCTTTCAGCATCACTAATGTAGTTAGGCTTAATCATTTTCTATGGATTATATGACGTAATTCTTGGAAACCATGAAATGCATTAAAGTGTGATGAAGGCGAAATGAATTGAAGGAGCCGAGCCTTTGATGGCGCTTTTATGGAGAGTTATTGACATTGCATGGGAGGATAAAACGAATGACACGAAACGAGAAAAATTTTGATTAACCAGCCGTAGCCAAACACCCACACACACACACCCATTGAGCCTTGTTGTCTACGTAATGGGGGAAGCCTTTTCGGAGAGGATTTCGTAGAGGAATAATGTGATGAACAGCGAACGACTGACGATGGTGGCGGCTTTCGAAGGAAGGAAAGAGGCGGGGCAGGCCCATGACATTGAAGAGAGATATGGGGAAATCCAATGGATACTGAAGAAGTTCAGCACTTCTTCTGGGAATGCGGTTTGGACTGGGTAGCGAATTCGTTTTGAACTCGGATTTTAAAGACAACTGAGCAAAGGGCGGAGCAGTGAGGTCATGGGGTCACGTTATCTATCAGCCAGCCTACAAAAAGAGAACCTGTTTTCCTTTTTTTTTTTGATGGAGAACTCTTGATTTTCAACTTAGGATCAGATTTTGATTTGTTATTCATGATGAATACTTAGTTCCAAGCCGGCAGAAAGTCTTTTTTTGCCCTTGTGAAAGGAAAAAGGAAAAGAAGAAAGGAAAAGGAGAAACGTACGCGAGGAATTCTGAAAGCCTGGACGGGACGTTGGCAAGAGCAGAGTTGCCCCATAAGGTAAAGGGCTGTAGGGGCAAAACAAAAAGATGGGCAGAACAACCAAATGTAGAGGCCTACTCACGACACCAGCCGTCTCCATTACCATATAGCCTACCCTCTAGATTCCTGTCAATTTGGGATGGGATCTGCCCTTTCTAGCCTCCTTGAGTTAGAGGGGTGTCGAATTGGTAAACATCCATGTTGACAGACTTAGGTATCCTACAAATTCGACAGACGGAAATTGGAAATGCAAGCGAAGTATTAGAAGGGCCCATGTTTCATCCAGTTTATCCTTCCCTCTAGAGGCAACACATTCATTTGAGAGTTTCTTAGCAGACATGAGGCATTCACGGTACTGGGAGGGAGGGTGTAGGAATTTAATATTTATACAATTTTCATGATTGGATTGTAAAAACAGGCGGCTTAATTCTAAATTAACCTATGGAAACAAAGTGCAGCAGCTTTTTGAGCAGCAAACGTTGGCTTCGTCGAAAAGGATTCGGAGAGAAAGTCAGCGCCGTCTATTCTCTGGAATAGCTGAACGAAGTTGAGCAGATACGATTAAGAGCTCATAGAAGGCTTTCAGAGAGCGGAAGGGGCGACGAGAGGAAGGCATAAAAGCAAGCATGTTCGAGCGATACGAAGAAATACTTCGCTGCCGTCATCGCATTTCAAAGTGACACCTGCCAGTACATGGAAAGTCCCCGTGAAGTTCGTGAAATTAAAAAAAATTTCTATAAAATATTAACGCATTGGCAATTACGGTAAAAGTGGTAGGGCGTAAAGTCAAATTCATTACCAAAACTACTCTACCCTTTACTCCCCACTGGAAATTCCCACGATGTACTCTTTATCCAATTGCGACGGCTTCTTCTACTGTGGTTAAAAATTGCAAAGTGTTTTTGTTGTAAAGCAAGCTTACACAAAACGGTAAGGCTGAGCTTAGGGCATCAGGGCATCGGGTGAAAAGGAAAGCTTACCCAGGCAGGAGGGAAATGTAATGTTATCGCAAAGTATGCTATATAGTAGCAAATGAGTCAGTAGCAAACTGTAACTGTCAGCACCGCCTACAATCGGACGTGTTTTCTTGCGAATGGGTTGTCAATAATGGCAAATGAGCATAGTAACACAATGTTGCAACCAGGGAATCAAGAGAAATTGCCAATTTTGAGGGGCTATGACGTAGCGAGACATCGTCCAAACACAAAGCTAATCGAATTGTTCCCGTGTATCCCCTGGAACAAGGCAGAGAGGACGGCTTGGTCTTCCTTTTGAGGATTTTCTACGAATTTATCATTTTTCTTTGTGACCTCAGGGTTGCCCGAATTTCATTATTCACCCAAACCCAAAACGTCTTGCACTTTGCTTTGAATTGGAAAAAACACAGACTGTTTTTGTGAATATTTCTTGAGAAATGACGATGTCACTCATATCTTATCGCTTGACTGTTGTCTACCCGGAAATCTGTGGGTGTTGTTATCGCTCGTTTGAGCGGATTATACAGCACGAAACCCCTTCTTTTTTGCTTCTAATCATTGAAGGACTGAGAAGCCCATAGTTTTTGAACGTTCATGTCATCACCTGAAGAGTTGTTCAGGATACTTCTGAGCCTTTTCTGTGGGGAACGGGTAGATGTCAGTTCGAGTTGGCAAGGGAATAGAGCAAAAGCCATTTAGTAATACAAGCGGCGATTTCTTATGATGTTTTCAAAGCCCCATAGCTTTGACAGCCTAAATGCATGGCCTTTTTATCAAGCAATCTACGTGCAGCCAGGCCAGCCGGCCCCTTCGGACTCCACCGAATGCCAGCCAGATAGCATTACAGCCTATTGAAAAGCAGTTGATTCCTCAGGAATTTTATAATTCCATTTCTTTCATAGAATCATGGAAAATACTTGGAAATTCAGGTATGTACACTACTGTAGTGAGTAATACAAGTTCTAATAGGAAGACTTTTTGTGTAAATTCATTATTCAAATTGTCAACCTTAATATTCTATGCAAATTAAATGGGAACGTTTGAAATTGCCTTAAGGCCTTCTAGAAGTATAATAGAAATCAAATTGTGGGGATAAGCAGAATGATGAATAGGTGATGCCATTAGGGATATACTACTCGATATATTTGTTTCTCAGAAATCAACTGATACCTCGAAAAAGACACGAAGAAATCGCTCTGAAAGGTTTCCTCAATAAGTGGTAATAAAGTACTAGTATTCCGCGAACGAATATGGAAAACCCATATCTTCTGTTCTACAAACATGTCCTTTGGGGATTGGAGATTTACTGGTATTAACAAAATCGATTAGCAAGTCCGTTTCCGGCCCATCTTGGAAACGTTAAAGATAAAGAGCTCTGTGCCCGGGAAGCACAAGGGTTCGAGTCCCATCTGAGGCTGAAGTGTTGCCCTCAACTCGCCTTCCTTGTGAGTATTACTTATTACTATTTCTTAACTGTCACTGTTTACAATAAAAAGGATAAAAGGAGAAAGTCTATGGGCTTTGACAATGCCGTCTGAGGGATGCACCCCGCATTCTACTTCCATTCGGGACCGTCGGGACCGTAGTGGCGTATGAATGCATATAGGCCTAAACAATGAGTTGCGGTAGCCAGCCGATGTACGAATTAGTGCTTTTATCCTCCTTGACGAGTCTGCTACCAAGTATCCGAATTCGGAGGGACGAAAGGTTTGGTAGGCCTAGGCGGATATCGACGCGGGATTCAAACCTGTGATTATGCGTGTGAGATAATGCGCCAATTATCACTACACCCCCCCCCCCCCTCCCTACAATTTACATGATGAGTTCTAAAGTTAATTGGGAGCGCCATTAATGTGAGGTAGCCGTGAATGGCGACTGGGTTATATCCCTGTCACTTCTGGAAGCCATCTCTCACCCGTCTGAGATGCTCTAAAATTTCCATGAGGTTTCCCTATCCCACTACCCCTTCCCAGCAATCATTTATGGCGTATGTGTTGATTTTCTTTTCAAAAAGCGAAATCTATCCAGGAAATTCCATTATGACAATTGTTCCAATGGCAAGGTTTTTCACATTCCTCTTACTCATTGGCCCTCGGAGTCGTAGGTCCTGTTTCTGTGGGGGAGGTTGCAAAGTCTAACTTTTGGGCCATCAAATATGGTTGTTCGATTTGAAACGAATACCAAATGTTCCTGGGAAGTTTCGCTTACAAGTGTCTCTGACGCAGAAAAGCCAAAGAACTGCCAGTCCATCACTCTAACGAACCATTCCTTTCTCAGAAAGAGACGACATCAAAGCAAACTTAAAGCCTTCAACTAAATTCTGTGAAAAGTGATTTCTGAGGAAGAAATTTGGGAAAAAAACCGATGAGATCATCGACGATTCGGCGCCAAAGGGGGAACGCACGCGGTAAATATTCGATTCCGGTTTGGGGAGGTCGAGGGGGAGCGCCCCCGTCAATAGACACACCGAATACACCCAAAATAAGTGGGTGCATCTATATAATCTGGGATTAAATCTTACGCCTAAAATAACTGCATTTTGTCTGACGTCCCACATCCTTTTCAGGAATCCATTCATTAGTAATTGCGTCCTTATTAGCCCAAATGGGGACCATTGCTGTTCTTCAATCACCCGCTATGAGGACCATCTTGCATCCATTTGAGAATGAGAGATATTCTTGGAAAGACCATTTGAAGCATTTGAAAGAAACGGACTCTCTCTTGAGGAGATCTGTGGACTGCATCCTCTTAAAAAGTAACGATTTCTACTTTTCCCAGTAGAAAAACCTAGTGAAGTTACCCGGAAGGTAGGATCTAACGATGACAGGAGCTGAAGAAAAACAGTGGCTCTGGGAGAATAGACAGTGTTGCTGGATGAACTAAAGGGTAACCTTCAAAGTATTGGATTCCGTGGACCTCTACTTACCTAAATAATGCCATATTGGGATTTCCATCCAAGCTGTACGAGTGATGCCATCTCAGGGGGCAGAACTACGTTTGGAAAAAAATGGCCTCAACAATGAGGTCTACTTTTCAATAATTTGTAGTCAAACTCTACAAATGCTGAGTATGTATGACATCAAAAAAGTTATACAAATCAATCCGAAAAAAGGTATTTCACCAGTTTCGAAAACTTTTAAGAGTTTGTAGCGAACTGGTTTTCTGATCTTTGATTTTTGTGTACTACGATGAAAAGAGCGAACAAATGATGACATTAATTGATTACCTCTACGTAAATACTGTACACAACTCCAAAATGTAAAAAAAAACAGTGAAATATTAGCTAAAAATCTGATTGCGAAGAGTTCCCTCTCAAATATGGAACTGGAAATGGAAGGTGAAGCGGCTGCGGATAATTCTAAAAGTAAAAGCCAGACATGCGAGGCCATTGCAATATTCCAAGAAGGGTTTCCATGAATGCTTCCGGCTATGTCTGCCATGTTCATCGGAATCTTCCATTGTGTAGATTCATCTGCAATAGTGGTTGCAGCTGCCTCGTAAATCACTGGAATACAATCCTCAGAGTGATCCAACTGGGAGCTTTCTTCTTGTTAGCACCCACTGCTGATGCATTAGTTCCAGCCCATTAGACAGTTTTCATACGAGGTTATATATTTTTATATTTTTCATCGAATTTTATGGCCATACTGTACTTATCTTCTGGGTTCAAACTTAGCCTACGAAACCAATAACGAATGATTTTGTTTTGACGACTACGCTTTTTACGGAACTCTTTTTTGGGGTGTTGGCAGAAATGGGGCTGTAGGTCGGCACACGGTATTTGTTCTTGATTTAGGAGTTTCCCAGGAGGAGGAGGAGGAGGGGGAGGAGGAGGAGGAGGAGGAGGAGGTGGAGTGGGAGGAATGGTGAAGTGAGCTTTATTCGTCCTCTATCCGATGAATCGGAGATATTCTTCGCCATCCAAAAATACTCGAGGTTCTCCCTCGTCCGAATGCCTTTGCATCAAGTCGGAATAAATAATGTGGATCTCTCGCTGCAGTTTCTGCACGTTTTGCAGGATCGATGCAAAAGAGGGGTGAGCAGAGGACCAGAAGTGTTTTTGAATTAGATGGAGGTTGTGTGGGCATGCTTGGCTGTCTCCGGGACCTCCGGGCATCTATTTGTCAGAGTGCCAGCCTGAGCTGTAAGTCAGAAGCACAGAGATTGACCCACTCAGTCAAAGATTCCCATGAGAAAAATAAAGCTGTGTGGATGAGATGTTCTGGAATGGTTTTGCTCTGGTTATGAAAGTCTTCCCAGAAAAATTGCTAAAACATGATTTCAAAACCATGAAAAAGCTTTAACTGCTTTGACTGCTCTATCGAGACTAATTGAGACAACTCGGACCAGCTTATGCCAAGTGGGAGGAGGGCAAATGGCAGTGGTGGATTCAGCAAACTGCCCAGTCCTTAATCAAGGTCCTGAATCGATAGCTGACTAAAGAGAAACTGGTTATTCGGATGGGCTTCAGAAGAGGATCCAAAGCCCCGGGAGTGGGCTTTATGATACAGAATGCCTAATCCCATACCGACTACCCACTGAGAAGTCGCATTCCAGCAGACTACCATTCAACATGAGAGCATGAATAATTCAAAAGATCCCAGCTCTCAAGACATTTGCAAGTTCTAAGGAAAGGGAGTTGCGAGCGATGCGAGCGAACGTTGGGAACCGAAAAACCTTGGAGCCATCAGTTACGTGGAGGCAGAAGAACGAGGAAGTTGGGGGATTTCATCAATTGCAACAGTGAGCGCTCCCCAACAGGAGAGTATCGGCTACAAAATGGATGCAACATTCGGAGAGAATTGATGAGCGCCCCGTCTTTTTCATTGCTACAATCAATTGCCGATGGAATTCTCTAAACCATTTCCAAATTGATGGCTAAGATTTTCATGACCTTACCATCAGATTGGTAACCAAACTCAATGAAAATACAAGGCGCATAGCCATAGGCCAATCAATAGGCTTGGCAGCAGAACTGAAAGGTATAAACTAGGAAAAAACAAAAATTTGAGCCTATAGTTGAGGGGCTCTCAATAAATAATAATGCAAGGGAAGCGGAGGCCTGCAGAGGACGGATATATTGGCTTGTAAACGCCTCTATCCAGCCTCCAGCTATGCGGGAAGGAAAAAAAGACAAGTATTTGGAAGCGGCGAGCTCACCGATGGAATAATTTCATCAACATCAATCTTCTGACTACTTCAGCGGGCGATACTGAGATTTTCGAATTCAGAAGGATATCGAAAGGTAGATAACATTTTTTTGGTCCTAAATGCTGCAGAAAAGCTCACAAGCGTATTGAGGAAGTGTTTTCGAGGCTCGTGAAAATTTCACCCGCTACAGGCACGCATTTCACAGCAGTTGAGGCCCTTTTAAGGCCTGAAACTACAATACAACATTTGTACACAAGCATCAACAACAGACACATTCTATCGATGCAAACATACCACAATCTAACATACCAATACGACTTTTGTTGGGTAAATAATAATTTCAAGTTGGGGCGACGATCTAATCCTGAATCTAGGTAGAGTTTTCATGTCGTCCAACCAGCCCCAAAAAGTTAGGTTGCTCTGCTTTTATCCTTGATTTGGTTTTCAGTGCTACTACATCGAAGACGGACCGTCCCCATATTGTCATATATAGAGGTGTGGTGCGTGGGAGACTGCTCTGTGAGGGGGTAGTGGGACAAGCATCGTTCCCAATAGACACCGGCGGATAGATGTGGTCGGCGGCGGGCCTACACCACAGTTTTCTTCAGGCGCGCTTGATTCTAGGCCAAGGGGGCTCGTCTTTCGCTTCAAGTACTTTCAACAGATACCTGACCTACCAGCTGAGAAAGTTGTGGAGATATGGGCAATAATGAGGCATAAAGTTGAAGATTGACGTGAAAGAGAGAATCCGTTGAATTCTCGATACATGCTCACTATAAAAATAAACCATTTCTTCAAAGCTGAGTCGACTATTCGTTTTTCACTTCCAATTGTTGACGCCTGTTCATTTGACAAAGAGGATTACTATGAGATAAGTGGTCATCATCTAGTGAATGCTCCACAAAACTCATTGAACTGCTTCACTTCTTCCTACTTTCTTTCTTTTTTGTCCATCACTTTATGCATCCCAGTTAAATACTTCCTCCTCGACGGAAGCGAGAGTAAAGAACGATTTAGAGGGAATCCGGTTCTATCTTTTACTAAACTTCAATGTGCTTTCTTTTGGGCTCACAAATCTTTCGCCTGCTTCACAAGATCGGAGAATGGAGCGGTTGAATTCTGGAAACTGCTAGCGGCCGTCCAGCTGAAACAATCAATGAAGACATTTTTCCTATTTCCCAAGTTTTTAGTCTGTTCGAAGAGGAAACCTGCGTGTGCCATCTATACTTTCTTCACGTCTCAAATGGCACCTCTTATTTCCCGGGGAGTCGGGCAATGTCACAGAGAATATTCTTCAGCACTCACTGAATGCTTATCAGTCTCAATGAATCTCCGAGAAAGACTCAAAAAACTCTACGCCTTCATAAATTATTTGTTTTTCTTTCGGGTTGGCTCCACCGATAAGCCAAGCCGGGGCGAAAATGTATTGGAACAATTGGGTCTTCTTGGTAATGGTACGTACCCTTATTACCCTTATTGAGGGGTCCAGCTACAGCGTCAGAAGAGCGATTGAGCGATTGATGCAGTTGACAGTAGCCAAAGGAGAATGATAACTCTCGCCCCCCCCCCCCCTTGATAAACCCTTTATTCGACGTTTATTCTGAATCTCGAAAAGGGTCATTAACTGGTAATTAGATCGGACTTTTCATTGGCCCAGGACAAGCTCCATACCAATCGACGGACGCTGCAAGAAAGGGAGGCCGGATCCCACAGCTCGAATCGATCTCAGCATTGTTTTTGTGATAATCGCTTCCATCCACTACATCTTATAATCTTGCTTTGGCTATGAGCCATATCGTATCGATCACTCGCACTCATCGGGTCCATTCGCAATCCATTGCGATAGTATATGAAGAAAGCCATGAGGTTCCCTAGAGCTCCTTCTGGATGAATAAGCGATTCTATGTGCTGGTGTGCTTATTCCAATTGCTCAGGGATTCAAATCCCATAATCATCTCGAAGTTCAAGGATAGCTCTTCAAGCCAAGGCTCTGAGTTCTTGCCAAGTGTTTTCGATTAGAAGAACGAATTGGTAGGCTGCCGGCTTCCCTTTCGTTCATTCTCGTCTTCTCATCTCGCAAAACCTCATTAGGCTCTCAGGAAGAGAGAGAGCTAGCGAATGGGGGCGTGCGAATGCATTTCCGGAGGCAATATAGCCGTGCAAAAAAAAGCCTCTTAAAGATTGCCCCCACGCAATAAGCCGAAGTTAATTAGACAATGACCGTATTCGTGAAGTGCTCCTGAAGTAGGGCAACGGATAAGGGACATATGGCTCGAGATTTGACTGGAACATGATACGGAGTTCAAAGGCTCACTTCGAATGTTCCTGAATCGACATTTAGTTCTAGCACCGATTCAGAGCGGTTGAGTCCTAATATGTCTCGAAAAAGAAACAAAATATCAGCAACACACACACACACCACACACACACCACACACACACACACACACACACACACACACACACACACACACACACACACACACACACACATACACACACACACACACACACACACACACATCAAAGATGTACCGTATTCTGCTCTTCCCTGCTATTCAATATGCAAAGGCTACCTACTTCCTCTACCACTACGTAAACTGTTTGTGCAGGAGGGAGGACAGATGCATGGCTCCTGCAACGCAAATAAATTCTGTATCCATCTGTATAGAATATTCTAGTCAGAAGTTATTCAGGAAGACATTATTCATGCGAATTCGCTAAATTAAAGCTGAGAAGTGGTTCGAAGAGTGGTGAATGAAAACCACCAAAGTATTTGGGCTTCTGTCCCCAGATTACGATAAATCGCGTTCGGAATCATGGCTTCTTAATCCGAAAATGGCTGCTGATCATTCATCAAAAGAGTGATTCTGACATTTTTGAAATGATAAACATTGAAGGTGGCGAAGTGAAGGTGCCGGAGAGCAGAACACGAGAAATCGTAAAATAAAAGATCGAGTCAAAAGATGAACGCTCAAAGTTCAATGGGAAACCTGCCAAACGACTTTTTCTGATGCTCCTTGAACACCCTAGGAAGAAAGTGTGAGGAAGATTGATTGCATGTCGTAAATGGAATTCCTGTGTTTGTTTCTCTGCTGGTAGCACAAAAAGGTTGAATAGAAGGGTTTCCTGGGATTTTCATTAATTTTATGAAATATTTTAGTCCTCGGAAGCTTTTTGGTCACTTGATACTGATAATGAATTACCATCAGTCCCGCTTCGTCATCCTACAGATAGGTTTGAAGTTCTAATCTCAATGATCATAAACCGATGATCAGAGGATCTGACAATCTCACGCGGTCTGTCGAATCAACTCGTTAACGTTATCACTTTAGGCAGAACCAGTTACAGAACGCCGATCTTTATAGATCAGATGACAGTTTTGGTTTGACTAAGAATAGAATCCTGAACGTCCTTGATAGAAACGAGTCGCAAAAGAACGATTCCCAACAGAGCCGACTTATGCCAATTGTTGGGGGGGGGGGGGGGGGGGGTGGAACATACAGGAAGTGAATAAGAGATAGTTTTCTTGACAGACCTTTCAGAATTCAACTCTTTTATTAAGAACCCATCCCGCCTGCATCGTAATCTGTGAATGAGAAGCTCAAAATGCTGATCATTCAATTCAGGAAAAGTCTTTCTATGGAACTTACATGGGACCCTGTACCAACGCCAAACTAGGGTTCTTGAATCCAGTATCCGGGAAAGCTATAGAGTGGGGAAGTCAACCCGCAGGATCTCGGTACACGAGGAAACACATACAAATACCGTCTTTAAGTCATATACTGCAACATATCAGAAGAGCATGGATGGAAATTTCAGGACAAACATTAAGCATTCAAATTCACGCAACTCAACACTTCAAGCCTATATTTTTCGGGTATGACTAATGAAGTGGGGACCACCATTTTGAACATAATGTCTAAGTCTCATGCTGAGATTGTCACAGACACTTCTTAGCATCGCCGGTGTTATTGCACAAACTTCTTCAATCCCAACATAAAAATACTGTTTCGTTGTAGGACGGGTCTCGAAGACCTTCGACTTGATAAGTCTCCGCGGAAGTTCGTAAAAGCTCAGATCGCTCAGATCGGGCATTGTGAAGTTGTTGAATCTATGGATCAAGTGGTCATAGCCTGGATTACTGCAAGACTAAGGTGTCGTAGTGAGTTTTCGTTTTTGCTTGGACTACCACTTGATTCCCTGACTGCGCATCCCTACACTCTACAGTTTTTGTTAATCGTACGCTTTGACTGCCCCAAATCAGAAATAGACATTTATTTTCTGTTTGAATCAAAACTTCCCGTGAATGTTCTCGAGATTTACTGCAAAGTATGACTAGAGAACTGGTCCTTTGTGTGTTTTTCAATACTTAGAATCGTGCGTTTTGACGCCCCCACCCTATACTGATCTACAGAATTTGACAATGGTGTGTTATTTAGCCTGACTGATGATTCATCAGCCTTGGTTGGGTGGATAAACAATTGGCTTACGATGGTCTTTTCGAAATGAGGAGAGCTCACAACTTTCTATTCTTATGTTTTGATTAATAGGCGATAAACAAGTTCATTTCATAATGTGTTTGTAATTGTCGTGAACAGCCAAAAATAGAAGACCGGTTCCACTGGAGGGAACGCCCGCAAACTCTGACATTTGAGTATCATTTGAAGAATAAGACCGTTTTCATGCGGAAAACATGATCGTTAATACCTGGGAAAACTTATGAAATGAGCTGATAGGCGAAAATGACGTTGCTCATGGCCGGTCGGTCCCTCCGGTGCTGTAAGAGCTATGTAGAGGTGATGGCTGTTTCAACATAACTTCCACTACGACTCCCACAGAACTCCACGAAATCGCAGCCTATGTTAGAAAAATTCGATGCTGGCTAATGGGGGAAGACGGTTTCACTAACACACCGCTTCCTAGTATCCGTCCTCTGGCAATATTTCGCCTAACGCAGGAAGATCTAACCGCACCCCACTACCTTCTATAATAGGGGGGCTATTCTGAAGAATAGAACGAATTTTCGTTCTATAGATTCCTTTGAAGTGCTAGGGCCCAGCTATTTGAGGAATTTTTCTCGGTCTCCCTGAGAGGTTAACGCAGTCGACGCAAAACAACCTTGCATGAATACATTGCCGTTGCGGAGCGCTGTAACATTCCAACTTCTTAGAATACCTGTACGCTTCTATGGGAGAGATAGTGAGATGGCATCACTTCAAGGTTACCACAAGCGCGTCACCGATGCGAAGTTTAAGACCACTCCGAAAGGTCAGTTTTTGTCTTTGACCGCAATAGGAATTCGAGAAATGACTGGAATTATGGTTGCCACTTCACTACAAAGGTGGCAGATAAATGTGTGTATAATATAGATATAATAGTAGAATAAAGTTTATTCTATAATTTCAAGGCAGTACAGCTCGTCATAGGAATTTCTCAGAAGCAGCGCTTGCACTAAGTGGTAGTCACGATATCCTAAAAAAAAATCTACCCTGCATCTACCCTGCAAAAATCTCCTGCAAAGGAAACGGGGTTGGGATTTATATTCTTACAAGGTTAGTTGCCTATAAAGTAGGTCCTTACTTTAGTAACAATACTCTGACTGGATAGCCCTTATTTTTGAGAACGGGGATGTTAGATATCAAAAAATCAGTTGGATGGAAAAGCTCTACGGTTCAACACGCATCTTCAGTATAATGTTCTCCAACAACTCTTAAAAGACAGAAATGATCTGAAAGTACTCGAACTATCAAAATGACAAAAAATCGGACGGTTTTCGTGCAAAAAATTACTTATAATTGAACAATACCAGAATCTGCCCGTGAACGAAGGGGGTTAGCCCAGCAAAGAGCTGATCGGTGGTGAGCAAGACGGTTCGACAACAGCGCCATGCCGAAAGGATGTCATGCCGAAAGGAATAACCAGTGTAATTCACTCTGAAAACTGGATCTCTGAACTCGGGTTTGCAAGATTCCTGTAGCAGCTCTCGCCTCACCCACCGCAGCTTGTTCACACGTGTAGAGCGGCGCAAACCTGACTTGCCTGGGGGTGTGGGGAGTAGGCTTACACACGCGCTTCTCGTCAACCAGACGGGTGCACCGGTTTGCCTTCTTATTGCATCGTCCCTGAGCGTTGTTAGCACGAAGCTACTAGTCGGCAAGCATCACTACGCACAGCAGGTCCAGTTGCAGGCTGCTGCACAAAGCTGAGGTGAGGTTGCTTCCGAAACATTACTGATCTCCGCTGAGCAGTTGTTTATTTGGGGTCATCGCTTTTTATGCTGAATCACAAAAATGTCAGGTTTTCTATAAATTATAGTGACGTCTAATTTCGGTGCGAAGCAAAAAACCTCAATAGAAAGAGGTTAAGTCAAAAAAGAAGGAAATAAACTGAAATACTTCACGGCGTGAGTGTATTCCGAAGAAGAGGGAACAGAAAAGGCACCGCTAGACCTCTTTCAATACTCCATTTCTTATTTGGTACTGAGATTCTTCACAATTCGTAGGGATACAGTGCCTTTATGACAAAGATCACTAAAGCGCCGTCTAAAGGAAGCAATATGAACTAAATTTAGGTGATTCTAAAGGTAGCAGTATGAACTGATTGGTGGTAATGGAGTGAAAACAGCAGAGTTCAATGTCAGAAAGATGGTATCAAATTACTTGTAACAAGGTCAGGAGGAGGAAGGACATGAGAGTTGTTCTTTAAAAACAGGATGATTGTGGTTTTTGTCTGACTTCGAATGACAACCTTTTATACTACATTACTGCCAAATAAACCGGTACTCCAGTGTAAGCATATGTACAACCAGCTGCACTTTTCAACATCGAACAACTTCTTCAGCTACACCATCTTCAATTGCTGACGCTTTGGCTTCAGTACTGTTTGGGAGTGTCGAAGTGTTGGTTACACGCGAAGTACTCAGTTTCCTTCTCATCCTCACCAAAGCCTGCACCCAGTTTCTCGAGAAAGTGGATTCCCAGGTGTATCAGGACGCATGGGTACCCAGCATGGATGGTATAATAATGTACGTCTTCTTGTTCAACACCTCTGTTCTCCTTTTCCCCATGCCACTGAAATTGCATATATCAGTTAAAATGTAAGTAAGGCAAAGTTGTAACGAGTTTTCATACTACGTCAGATGGGTAATGGTAACCAGGAAGGTAACTTTCTCCTAAGACCTGCTCGAGCCATCTTAGATTAAAAATTTAAAGTTTCCGCGAGTGATGGTCTCCTTACCGACCAGACTTACATGCAGTGCGAACGATTTTGGAAGTGCTGAGCTCCATACATTCTGAAATGGACCTTTCGTATTTCCTTAGTATTTATGAGCTTTCTTACGGAGAGAAATTGATAAATGTTCAGAGGTTCAATGGAGCTTTTTGGGCGACACATCTGAGTATGAGAAAATATCTGACAGAACATTCTTTCCCGGAACTGGAGGGTAGAGTAATGCGACGCTGAGCAGAAAAGAAGCTTGCGATGTTGAGAAGCTTAGAAACTTCTGAAGAGAAAAAAACCTTTTACTTTCTGCTATATCATCTTACACATCCCGCTGGACACCATCCTAGAAGGCTTGATAAGCCGTTTTAGCCGTACAGCGCTTCAAACGAGTTTCGGACGAGACTCTTTGGGATGATCGACTTCCAACAAGGAATACTCCCATGTGAATTGACTGTGTCGCATAGAACGGTGACAGTGATCACTCCACTGACAGGTATCATTGCGAATTTGTTAAGCTTTCTAATAAGCCAAATAAAGGAGATGTTGTTGTAAGTGAATGTGAGAACGTTTTTCTCCGAGACTCGTCGAGACAATAGCCAACTCATTAATCACTAATCAAAATGTCATTATGATACGAGTGCAGACCTTATCAAACCACTGAATGCGAGGAATGCAGCATTCGATGAACATTATGGTCAAATTGGTCCATGAAGTCACGTTCCCAGTGAGATTGCGGGCTCCCAGAATCAGCTGTTAACTTCAAAGTTATCCTAACAAGTCGTGTAAAAAGAACTTTCGCTCCAATCACTGAACGTGATCTTTCTGAATTTAAACGGGCCATGTAACCCTTCATCTACGAGCCTGTTCGGAGCCTCTCACTGAAGTTCTTTGCTGATCATGACTATTGTAATGGTCACCTTTGCCCGAGTCACAACAACCCTGTTCCCATTGTGAATCGCCGTCTTTCGGCCCAGTTTAGTCATGTGATCTGCACATGAAAAAGGCAGAAACTGAACCTCCTGAGGGCTACCGGAAAGTGTAGATTTGAATGAACGCTGGCTTTGGGTGATAGGTGCCTACCCGTCGAACCAGAGAGGGTAAAAGTAGTAAATGTCATAGACGATCACATCGTGCATTCCTCGATACAGCAAGAAAATTGCCTTCTCGAAGCCCTCTCGATGAAAAATAGCCTCATAAGTTGGCGACAGGGCACAACATCGATTTCCTTCCTAGTGGAATGGAAAGATAATTGCGGAATTTCATGGAAAATTCAGGTCTGCCCTGCAGGGGAATCGAATGATTCGATGTTATTATTTTCTTTGATAAGCAGCGGTAGCGGAAAAAAATGTGTTCAATAAGCTCCCTAAAACAGAGTCGATTGAAACAGATGTATAAATTAATCGTGAATCAGTCCAGGAACCTAGCTCCATTCCTGTAATATGAAGGGAATTTCCAGAGGGTAAGCACAAAACGGACCCTCGAAATGGAGTGCTGTTTTCCTAATGGGGTTGTACTTACGGAGCACGTCTCGTTTTCTGCTTAACCCTTTGACGACAATGCGGATTTCGACGTGACGCGACCATGGGGCCAGGCTCCTCTCCTTACGCGCGCAACCGTCACCCACCGGTAGATGGCACTGTCCAAGGAGGAAACTCTTTCACTGGCTTACTGAAATCGGCAACTGGTAAGAAGCAAGAAAGTAGGGTGGCACCCCAAATTGGTGGCACCCACCAGTGGGTGCCATTGTCGTCAAAGGGTTAACCAGATGCTGTGTGAGAGTTTTTATGATAAATTGGAAATGCTAAATGAATAGGAGCCTATGGAAATTCCTATTTTTCTGTAATTATCTAGTCCTATCTCGTTTCGCCGGAAAGCTATCCCATGACCGTTTTTCCGCTAGACATTGATCTCACCCGAACTATTTGGTCATGCCATTGCATCACGTTCACTTAGCGGGTTCTTTGCAATAGTTAAGATATGAGGGGTGATAATGGCTACATGTGACAACAGTGGCGCCGTTGCGGTGGTGGCTCGACTCGAACGGACACAGTTTCTGTGATATGAGAACGTCACAGTCTGTGTCCACCATGGGAACCATCGTAGGGAGCAACTACACTGAGCAGCATATCAGGGATTTCGGCGCTAGTCCATCGACACAAATCACGACTAAGGGGTGTCACAAGAAGGGCGATTATCTACAAAACGCTCACAGCGCTCAGTCTCAGACGGGCTCGAACCGGTATCTAGGCTTTCTGAGCAACCTACTTTTACATGGTCCCCTGCCAACATCAGCTGCCAGTTAATTGTACTACGAGTCTTGATAGGCTAAGTCTGAATAGCCGTCAAGAAGACAATTTCAAGCGTAGCCTTGGTACTCAGAGGGACAAAGAGCACGGTGGTAAGGAGCACAATTACGGTTTCGAGTCCTATCGGAGACATGCTTTTCGCCTATAACTCGCCTTCCTTGCTAGACTATCGCATCAGATAGGGCGACGGCTAACGGCGGACAGAAAGAAAAATCGCAACATCGGAATTGTCTTTTTACAGAATTTCCAATGACGTATTGAATTGGATGAAAACATCCTTCCTGGAAAGCAACAAGGTTTTAAACCTGATTTTCCGCTTGAAAGTCTACTTTAAATTGCATTGTGTGATTCAATGCCATATTTTGTCCTGAAAATGATTGGCTGGGAGGTAGATTATATGAAAAAACCCGGGAAATCGACTTTTCACTCATGGAAAGAACGACACAAAAGTAAATTAAAAACCACTAATCCATGCAAATGAGATACCGCGAGGTCTCTACAATCTGCTTTGACTCTCAAACTCACAAAGTAGCCATAGCTCTCTTCTCCGAAGGCTTTCAAACGGTAATCAGTGTAGCTGCCAGTAACTCCATTCGTGAGATCCACTGTAGTAGCTCAATTGCGAGGCAAATACCCCGAGAGTGTCAATCCATTGCACTTTAATGGGCTCTGCCGGGCACATGGCTCGTTTTTTGTGAATGAAGGCATGCGTCCGCCTCCATTTCCCTCAGGCTCGGATTGATTCTGCTTGGTGGCAAGGAAATTCCAGAACAACTACAGCACGTTTAGGGAACAGCAGTTGGTAGGGGACTGCGAGGGATAGCCGTCGGGATAGGGCGTTCAGGCCATGGCTTCAATGTAAGGAACTAGACTACTCAACGAGTGAAGGAGAGAGCAAATGAACGACTTAGACTCTATCTTATACTTCCATGTATATTTCCATGAGGCTAGGCAAGTAATTGTTGGGAAATTTTGGAATAAATGGCCTAATTAATTGTTCTGGTGAAAAACCATCATGTTCTAGTGAACTGAGTTCGAAAGTGGAGCGTTGCTCAATTCTCCTATAGCCTTGGATTTCGATTTGTGCAAATGTAGAAGAAAAAAATGAAGTTCGAGTAATTTGAAGGATCAGATTTCAAATTGAATAGATTAAGGAAAGTGATCCCCAAAGAGCTTCAATTTCTATTCTTAAAGTAAAATCAGAAAGTTACGAGCGTTGACTGAACCTACCCAACGGGTGAAAAAATCAACTTCAGTCCCTTTCAGGTGATCTGTAGCAGCAGTTGCAGTAAAGGCGTTCGAAACAGTAATCCCTAAGAGTCGGATTTTTAGATTGGCCCGTGCAGATATCGATTTGGGACCCAGAGCCCTAAGTGTGGTAGGGAGCCACCTGGCATTGACTCAACACCGATTAAACACCCATACACAATAGGTAATTAGCAATATCAGACATATCAAACCCCGAACATTACCTCTGGTCAGGTGTTCGCCAGGGAAGATCTGTGTGGGCGATTAAGAGCACTCGCTTGAGAACCGGCTTCGCACAAGCATTCGGAGGTAGCAACAGCGTGAATGCTATATGCTTGGTCCGTCATTTTCAATGAACCTCATAGGGATCGACATCATTACCCTCGTTTTAGTGACTCCCTAAAGGCTGTGTCAATGCAGAACATGAAACATTACACGCAGAGCACTGATATTTCTTTTTGAAAAACTTCGTGCAATTGTCTTCGAAACCAATAGAAAACTTCCGCGCAGAGTTGTTTTCGTCTGTAAAAAGTAGCGGTTTCTGTATAAAATGCGACTTAATAAATCAAACTCAATAAACAAGTAAACAATGGCTGCTTTCATAGTCCGCCGGCCGGCGCGCCGGCGTGCCGGCGGAGGCAGCGCTGGGGGGGAGGAGGGAGGCAGACAGATAGGCAAACAGTCCAGCCCCTTCGAGGGGTTGAAAACAAACAACCTTCAAAGGGGCGTGGACTGTTTGCCTTACACTGTCTGCCTCCCTCCTCCCCCCCCAGCGCTGCCTCCGCCGGCACGCCGGCGCGCCGGCCGGCGGACTATGAAAGCAGCCAATAACGCTGCACATAAATCACGGAACCAGAAAATCTGAAAGCTCACAATGACATAATGGAACAGCGCTATTTCCCCGTCCTCCTGCAATTACCACTTTGCAAAGGAGGAGTTTGTGTTTGTACCATGAACAGCACCTTCCGAGAAGTTCAAACAAAAACCTACTTGAAAGGGATGTGACGATTATTTACGTAAGGTTGAAAACGAGGGTTTTGCTATTAAACGAATTTGGGTTGAACTTTGCCTTCCTAATAGGGATGTTGTTATTTCCAATACTTCAAGAAGAGAGCCGGCTTCTCCCCATGAATCTGTAATTCTCTGTCAATTTATTTTTGGACGTGATCATGGACGTCCTTTAACCTTATTTTCCCTGATTCTTCTTCCTTCGCGAAGTCTTCACTATCAAGACTAGCCCGAAATTAACTAATCTGTTGCTATGTGTGTGAGTTTTTGCAATTCAGGGCCACACAAAAACTTTTTTAAAACTTCCATTGGAATTGATAGCCGTAAATTTTGAGCTGTGGCCAACCCTTGGCTTCCAGCATTCATCAACCATCAAATTTCTCTCACATGCACCAGTCGTGAAGGAACGGAGGGCTCCCAATTGATCTATAAATCGAGGACGTCGGACGTGAGCGCCCATTTGTGCACGATAAATATCGACGATAATCATCAAAGCAGCCCGAATTACGATTACTACTGGTTATTCGTCCACTGCGATACCAACTGAAAAACAATCGGCCTCCGTCACTGGTAACGGCCATTAAAGGCTACCACCGTCATCACAGCAATGTTGAACGAAATGGTGGGTGTCGAACGCAGTCATATGTTGCTGACCGAGGGTTTTTACCTCACAAATATAGGTAGAGATGCTGTATAGTTTTCTACGTGTTCGTCAGAGACTAGATGGAGTGGTGAGGCGAGGAAGCTATCTCATTGTGGGAGGCGGGAAGGGGAACGATGCTTCTTCTTCTTACAGTCAGGAAAATCGGATGGGTTGTGTATCCTAGACACTGAAACTTCCACTACGAAGAAAAAGGTAGCCCTGTAGAAGATTCAGGCTGGCCTTCGAAGAACTTCACTACATCTCACTTGTTTGGAATTCTCTTCTGCTGGCGCTACATTGGGTTCCAGAAAGCTTTTAACTGTGAGCAACTGTGAAGGTTCAGAGGTATCACCATGCTCTGAGTTCCTTCGATAGTGGACTACGGAAGGATACTTCTGTCACATGCCAATTTCACTGTAAACTTAAATCTGAGGCACTTATCTGTAAGTTTGCTCACTGGGAATTGAATTACCCTAAAGAACTACTCCCAGTTCCACTGACTTTTAGGTACCGTGGGCCTGGCGGTCTCAAGCCATACAGCTAAACTAATGCATCCCTTCAAAGGCTATTTGATTCTAATGAAATCCATCAGTTCCAGCCCTTCAATCACTTTTCGCCTGGCGGTTCGGCTCCTTTTCACCAAACGGGTTCTGTCAATGAGCCATAATTCAAGCTTATCCAAACTATGGAGATTGCTGCATTGTGAAACCTCATGATTGAGTTGGTTGTTTACGTTTTCGCCTTCCAATAAATAAGCGAAAAATGGTCCGAGCTTTGTGGACTAGAACTGCTGGTAAGCCATCTTTTGCAGCTCACTTGCTACATTACGATTATACAGGAATCGCTGGAATGGAGTGAAGCAGAGGATGCCATCAGCAAAATGACATAGTGACGATTCTAAGAGGTGTGTGCGGTCTCAAGTGGAAGAAGCTTTTCGGGTGTTTGGAAATAGGAGAGTAGGGAACGAATGATCTAAAGTTGAATAAGTAGGAAGCTGGGGAAAAGGTGCAAACAACAGGAGAATCGGTAGATGCTCAAGTACACTACGGCATGCTGGTGCAAAGACATCAACGACGTCCAACCATGGAGGTAAAAAGCTGTTTAGCTGATTTCGCTTCGATCGAGTTCTTTTTCGTCTCCCTCCACGCTTTGTTATGGACGAACCGAGATTTGAGGAGATTCCCCATGTTTCACATTTCTCAAAGTTACCCTATAAACCTCCAAGGTTTTCAATGTAGCAATTGCTCATGCAGAATTACTTCCACTTTTCTGACCATGTTTTATTCTGAATCTTTTTTTCTATTCGACTCGGAACTTATTCTTTCATAACTATGCCTCTGACTTTCTTCATTTGTCGGGAACTTCACGGGCCTCCTCAAAGCTGCTATGTTTAAGATAAATTTTAGCGGTTGTTTTTCAAACAATTTTGTTAAATTCTCAAGTAAGTTATTAACAACTAGCGATTTGTTAACACAAGGCTTAATATTTACAAGGGCGACTGCTTGGGTAGATGTATGATCCCCACCAATAAACCTTTTTAAAACGTACTTTGATTTATGAAGTTTTTATTTCCTAATTCATTTTGAATTGTATGGAGCACCTTGAAGTGCATTGGAATAAATATTTAAATAAATAAGAATAAATAAATAAATAATACGCACACTTCATGACTCAAACCAAACAAACAACTGCATTAGAGGTTCTGGTAGCAATTTTGGCAAGAGACCATATCTTCGAGCACTTACCGCGTATCAGTGTTTGGGGGCATGCATTTTGAGGTTTACAGTAGTTACTCAAAGTTGTTGCCCTTACTATTGTAAGTAAGGCATTGTTAATACAATTTCACTTCCTGTTTTTATAGACCGAATGTATTTGTTTACAAAGTGTGTAGCCACAATAAAGTCAACAGGGCAAACGACAATGGGATAAATTCACCCACCGTCGTGAATTCTTCGTCCATTTGACTTTGTTGTGTGATTAATGAAGAGGATTTGGTCATAAATAAACAGCGGGAATGTTGGCAAGTACCAGTTATCAATCGGTAATCGTCTCATTGATCGTCACCAATCAATGGTTCAGAGAAAAAGGTCACAACGGAAAAGCGATAAGTCTGCAAAGTGATATGCGTCACGAGGGTCGTTCTTATATTGCATGGGACAACGAAAAGACAAAATTTGCTGTAAAAAAAATCTAAATGTTCGGGTTAACTCCGGACTGAATTTAACGGATTATTACTATGGAAGCCTAATAATTCCTTCCCTATCTGAAAATTTCGCTTTAAGTGGAAATTGTACAGTAGGAACAGATAGAACTTGAGGTCGATTTTCACCGACTGTATCAGCACCTCACTAAAAATTAGTCGAAAATCTAACATCAAATCTATATATCTCAAAATCGCTCTAGCAATCAGACAAAATACATTGCAACTACTAAGCTCGATTTCTTAGTTACACAGATGCTGTTAGCTGAAATGACTGGCACTCAGCATGTATTGTATGTGGTGAAGAAGACAAAGAGCATGAAGCTCCGAGCTCGTCTATTCGACATTCCTTCCTGCCTTGACTTGCGCGTGGTCTCGGAAAATTATGGCTAGTGTTTCTAGTTGTGCAAAAGCAAAAGTAAAAATTGAAGGTTATCGGGAGGAAGGCTGTAGGAAAGGGTTCCTTTTATTATCGCTTACAGTGCGGAATCTATTGAAAACTATGTCTGATGTTAGTAATTATACAGGAGCGAAGGTGAGTTAGCGATTGGCGCCCTGCCATACGTAGGTTCCAGGAATCGAATCTTGAACAGAATTCGCCCAGGCCAATCACACAGGTGAAATACTTTTGAAGTCAGTCACTCGGTACCTTCGGGCTCTCGAGAGTTAAAGCACTGATTCGTGCAGCGCCTGACTGACGCGACTGAGAATCAAAGCAAATTCCATTCAATTACGGTTGTTAATGGAAGTTGGATACATGAACAAGAGAGTTCAATATATCGAAGAAATTCGTTCTCCGTTCTTGTATTCGACTTTTGGGCAACTAAAAACACCCCACACTCAAATAGAGAATAGCATGTTCATAAGGGAGTTGAGATAGAGAAATGCTGTGAAGCATATGGCAGCGATAATGGAAAAATATTTTGCCAACATCTAATTACTCAGCTGCTAAGCAAGCACTGTATATCATCTTTCATAATAGCTCGTTTTACAACAAATATCTTTTTGAGTAGTGATCATTCGCCGTACCTATTGCGTCCTCATAGAACAAGCAGTGAAAGCATTCTTCCCATTCAGGAGCAAGCTCTCATGGACTAGTCCATGTTCAGAACGTGAAGAGTGTCGAACCAAGTGTGATGATGTGATATCCCTTCATGAAGGCTCGCCACTTCGATTTAGCACGGACCTTCCATTCAGATCTAGCATTTTTGGGCTCGAAACGGATCACCATCCCCGGATCCAGATCTATGATTCACAGGAACCTGCAGCAGGAAACGTATACTCCAGTACGATTAATGTCAAAAAGGAGGGCCAGCTAACAAATCAGTTACTCTGAAACGCCAGTCACCATTCATTTGAATCAGAGCAGCGACGGCGATGACCGGCGTATTGACCCAAGACCGTTGTTTGAAAGGATCTCGTTCTGTGAAGCTGTCTACATGGTGGTGATGTACTGGTAAAAGTAACACTATCACACTTATGATTCTAGAGAAAATCCCGGAATCCCGTACCTAAACCAACCAAGCCTTACGTCCGTTTGATTACGATCGTGCGGCATATTTCACGGGTTTGGGAGGGTAAATGAACTCCCTCAAGTGGTTTGCCAATGCATTGTATAGGCCGCATACGCATTGGAAACACCACTACTATTCTGGATGGAAGTCGTCTGCAGGGTGCACTTCAGAGGCAGGATCGGTTGAAAGATTTGGTTCAGTTGAAACCCTACCCCTGAAAATCTTATGCCGTTCTAGGAGTTGTCGAGCGGCTTCCATGGTTCAGAAACATTAGCAACAATGTTCTTCGTCGTTACTCTGGCCTGACTGTTGCCACTGTTCCTACTGCGAATATAAACAAATGAGTATTTTCCTTTGAATTTTCAAGCTAGTTGTTGCAATCATATTCAGTTGGACTTTGTGATAGCGTAAAGTGGAGGTGCCGTGAAAGGAAAGAAAATCGAATTTCGAACGACTTGGGCGCAATTAGCCCCAATTGTATATCATTATGATAGGGAAATATTACACAGCCTATACGGTCTGCGCATGAATGATGGACAATGGGCAATTGTTTCTTTCTGAGAAGTTTTATCAAGACGTATAGGGGACTGAAACTGATTACTTGATCAATGAAATGGTCTGCAGCCATATGGCATCAGCACCTGGAATATAACCGACCAATATACAATTTTTTACTAGATGGTCCACTTGCATTGGTTTTCACACCAATTCTCAGTGCTTTTATCCATCATATCTCTTAGAGTCACTTCGACGGTAACTTAATTATGAGTTGTTCCTCAAGGGAAACAGTAGAAGAGACAAGCCGTTAAGGGTCTTAGGACAAAGTGAACCTGGTAGGTTGGCCGACAGGCCGGGACTGAGTGGACTTGATCGCAATTATGTACATATATCAGAGAATTATGGCAACATCGTTCTCAAGGAGGGTCACAGCTGCACAATTTCATCAGTGACCATACATTTCTAGCCAGTTGTGAGGTAACGCAGAGCCTATGAGAAGCTTGAAGATCCTAAACAGTCAGGCTTAGAAACAACCATACATTTCTTCAGAGTGATAAACAGCTCTAGGAGATTTAATAAGTGTAATATCACATGGTATAGCCATTTTCTGTCGACTCTGGAGCCTAATCCTGCGGCCTGCTTTTCTCGTAGATCTTCAATGATGCGATAGGAGTGAAACAAGGCGTTCGATATTGGCACGATATAATGTTCAAGAGCCAACTGACAGATGTGCAAGGCTCTTCGCAACAAAAAAGTGGATGGTGCATGATATATCGCTCAGTCAACATCGGTAGGAACTCCTCTTAGATCGACAATTAGGAAGTATTTCCCTACCTCTTTTTTACGGGACAGTAACAACTTTTTGTTCTTGTTCAATATGTAGACCATCTCAAAAGTTCGTGCACATTGAATTCGATCGGCTACGCTGTATCATTGAAGCAAATTCGAAACAGCTCGCTCTTCAGCCATCGCACTCATCTGCTGCAAATATTCGGTAATTAGAGGTCTTCGCTTTTTTTCGGAAAAGCTCTGAATTTTGAAGAAGGATGCCTCATGAGTGATCAGCCCTCAGGAATGGAGAACTGTTTTCCACTTTACTCTCGCTGATGCCGAATCGACTGTTTGTTCATTGTTATCAGTGGATATGAGAAGCGGTGCATTCACGTGACTTGCAGGCGGAAACATCTATAGCTGGAGCCATCAGATGGGGATGAAACGGCTGTGAGTTCGGTTCTGTCCACTTTGAAAATAATGCTGTTGGGGCGTCCGCAGTGTTTATAACGGAAGCTCCTTCCTCCCACGGTTACGTGCGATGTCGACAGCAATCAGCTGCGAGCTTCGGAGGAAGATTCTAACGACCCCCTTCGGAACTCGCTAAAGAACACCTTTCCAACAACAATGACAGACCACGCCTAGTAGGCGATACAGCTTACGATCCAGTGTGCGCAGAGAAATTCCACCGCGGTCTCCATAGAGCTCCAATCAAGCTCATCCCGACTATTACCTACTTCTGCCCTCAGCAGCCGTTTTGCGGGCAAGAAATACAGTTCCGCGGAAGATTCCGGAAAAGACCTTACTCTCTTTTGCGATTCGATACCACAGAACAACTGGAGGCGAAGTATCCACTCCGTGCATAAATGTTGGTATGAAGTTGTTAATAGTGATGGCGCATATAATGTACACTGATGTTGCATTTTTTGAAACAAAAATGAATCCAAAAAAGTTCGGAAATGGTGCGAACTTTCGAACAACCTGCTGAATTACGTCCTCAAGAATGCCCTCTCGAAAGGGAGCAGTCTTGAGTTGTTTGGCAATTCTGCACCGGCAGTATTAGGCAGCAAAACAGGTCCTTACAATGGTAACAGTTACAAAACACTATCATTGATCACTTTGTCATAATCACTTCAAGACAATTAACGTATAGGCGCTATTTTGAATGCATACTGCAGTAAAACTGTAAAAGTGTTACAATGAATGTAAGTAACTTTGTGTAACTGGCTCCTACGGGGACGAAACTGAGTGCAAATTGAAAAAACTTGCTTATGACAGGGAGATGATGAACCGAAGGCAGATAGTTAGATTTCAGAGAATACTGATCATTCCGATTTCTGGCGCCGTCCTGAGACCCCCATAATTTCTGGAGGTCTATGTCACTTGCGCATAACAAAAATCCAATGCTCCTTGATAACGATGCGAAACGATCGTACAGCAACCGTAAAGCAATGTTCTTCACTTTTTACTTGTAACCTATTACCTTGAAAGATGAAGGATAAAGTTTTGAGATGTTATTCGATCCCGTCTGAGAAATGCGCCACGCATTCGGCTTCCATTCATAATCGTAGTGACGTTTTGAATGCGTATGTGACCTGTACAGTGATTTGCGGTGGCCAGCCGATGTACAAGTTAGTGCTTATATCCTCTCAGACGAGTTTCGCACCTATTAATCGACTTCGTAATGATGGAAAACTTGGTTGGCCCAAGCGAGCATTGATCCTGAATATGCGCTGTTCCCCAGATTCCAACCTTTTAGAATATAGGGTAACTGTTCTGACGAGCTTCGGTGATTGTTTCCGAGTTTTTCTCCTTTTCATTTCTTTTTTTACGCGGAAATTTCATCTGCTTATGCTATCACAGAAGGTCCGTTCCAAGGAACTCAGTCGCTCAATGATGGGAGCTGGTACTTCTTCCAGACGCGCACGCCTTCCAATAGCGCGTTAAAAAACCATCTCGAAACATGGCTGATCAAGATCCAGAATTGCTATGATTGTTCAATGCTACTCCAAAAAGGGACTTCGTTGGTAAGCGGGGCTGGGCACGAAGATAACCTTAGCTGTGCGAAATGTTGTTCATGTACTATCGAGCCATTTAGGACAAATATTACATTTTCATTTTCTTGTTGAGGAAATGCCCTCATGAGAATTCAATACCATTTTTCTGGGGAATTTTCGATAGCTGAAGATAGTTGCCCATTTTTTCGAATACCTCCGGGCATTTTTTAAAAGCAAACCTATCACAGCAAATGTTCAAGGAAATTTCAGTTCATTTAATTGAGTCACCTGCATTCGTACATTAGAATGCCGGTTTCGAAAGAGGATTGGTTAAAGGTCGTCGATGACTATGCGGAATTTGATTGAGTCAATCTGGCCAATTGTACAAGCAATGAATCACATCACAAGGTATTTCCGAAAAGCAGACGGCAACAGCCATCATCCACCACGTGGCCACACACAGTCATCCAGCCAGCCGTCCAGCCACCTGATTAATCGGAGGGAAACAAATGTACAGCTGGCGGAAAATAAAACTTTCAACAGCCAGACGAAGAGCTAGAATGTTGAAAGTTTATTTCAATCCACAAAATCTGTCGAGTTTCGATTAGAATGGAGGTGGAGGAGAGCTCAGCAGAGCCATGTATCTTCATCTTCACTTGAAACGATAATAAAGGATTAGTTAGTTAACGATTAGTTACCGATTATCAAGCGGCTCTTCATGTTATCCCCCATAAATGATAGGTATGAACTAGAAGCTTTTCTTAGAGTATCAGCTTGTAGCAGTTCTATGTATCAGCTCCAGTGTGGGAGAAAAAAACTGGAATTAGTGGATGGAACAGCTCAAATCAGGAGTAGATAGTATCTACCGGCCATTGCTACTCCCTAGTCGAAGGCATTGAGGAATTTCCTCTGTACCCTTGTTATATACCTGCTTAACCGGAGTGGTGGAGCTGGATAAGACGTGGAACAACTTTTGCCCCAGTGCGTGGGATTCCCGACCAACCCAAATGAAGCTTATGCCATTTTATTCATTCGACTCACGGATAGAGTCCTTTTTGGGACAGGCAATTTTTTGGCGAGAGTTAATGGCCAAGGTATACAAAAATACTTATATGACTTAGAGACGCACCTTTTACTGTGGTGGCTCGAGATATTCCATCTAACCTTGCGACAACGATGTCAAGAATTTCCAAAATCATGCCCTAGGAATTCCAATGCAAAAAATTTGAATGTAAAATATGCTTTGAAGGAATCCCATTCAGAGTGGTTGAATTTTTTCCAAGTTTCAGCCAGATTGATCTGTTTCTATAGAGGACGTTCCGGGAACGCATTTCAATTTGGATTGTTCAAGAAAGCTGTTTCTGAGAATGCTAGCCGCTTCAATTCTGAGCTTATCTCAATGGCGAATTCTCGAGAGACGACTAAAAACTGTCCGACAGCTCGAATGATGCATTGTTTCGTAAAACGACTGCCGGGGACCACGGTATCATTGCAACGTTGTGCATACGTAAATCTTTACGACAATAGCGCACACCTCGCAGTTGCGTCATCTCGGTTGAGGGCTCCTGGAAGTCGCCTGATAAGCTCCCTATCGTAGTCGTTATGCAGGCTTGTGCAAGCCTTATCACTTTTGGCAGCGTATCAGTCAAAGGCCAGGCGTCTTTTATGATTTTACGAGGAACATCGTCGCACGTAGGGATCTGCAGAAAAACGTTTTGGCAAAAATGATGCCAATTACAAAGCAAGCGGACAGAAAACGGTCTCCCTATTTGGTTCCTTTTTTTGTGGTGGCTTCCGGTCTTGGGCATTCAGCTGCACCTTCACACTTCGCTCAGGTTTGGAATTTCGCTAATTTATTGACTGGGGCCCATCCAAACTACTATTAACCCAGCTAAACAGTGACTGATGCAGTAAAACCGGTAGAACCATTTGAAGTTGCTACAAATCTGGGATATACCGCCCTTGTGATCTGCTAATGGAGTTAGCAATGATTACCCTTACGTTGGTATAGAATGGAGCTATGAAACTGGGCGATTCTAGTAACAACATATAAGCAAACACAAAATATTGCGCCATGCATCCAGCTCCAATTCCAGACCACGTAAGTATGCAGAGGCGTATTTGGTGCTTGGGCCTGGAAGACATGTGCTGTTAGCTGAAATCTGTATATTTCGTCGTTCCTATCTTCCTATCGAAATCTGGTGATGGCATAGCAGGGAGACTCCTGTGTAGTACCCGTATATTTTTTTTATCTACATGAGGGCATTGCCTTTCTGTCCCACCTTCGGAACTTTTAGATGATTATCCACCGGCGAATTAGGAGTGTTTTCGAAGAGTACATGGATTTTCCAATCACCATGCCAAAACACTGACATACAGTACTACTTCTACCCTGAAAAAGCAACGATTCAAAGGGCATAAACTGTTGTGAAGCGTTAGACCCTCATAACTATGGTTGCTCAGAAGGTCAAGGATGAATCCTTCAAACAATCCCTCAATCCCGTAATTGCGATGCCCCTACCTACGCACTCAAATTCCATTGACAACAGCAGTGGCGATTTGAACGCGTGTGTGGTCTTACAATAACTTGAGGTGCAACACCGATAAAAATGTCAGTGCTTATACCCTCCCAGACGAGTCCGATCGGAGAGATGAAAGACTGTTGGCCCAAGCGAGTATAGATCTGGGATTCGAACAGCGGACCATATGTGTGCAGTGTGCGCCACTTGCCATAACACCACGTCCGCTCTAAAAAAGAGCCTTACTGGTTAGTCACTGAAGAATGTTGGACAAGGTATTACCAGAACACCACTGAAGGAGTCGCTTACACTTTCCAGACGTCGATCTGTGCTACCTGCTTAGGAACCCTTCGGAAGGTATTTGGGGCCCCTCTACAATTTACTACTTTGACAAAAGCTCGGCTGTTTCCCCAGTTGGCTAACTCATATACACGCAGCTTGACAAACAAGTGTTTGAACTGTGGGATAGTCACAGCCATCGATGAGATGAGGAATTGTCCTTCTGTCTTCAGACCTGATTAGGGTGCACCATGTAGATTTTCATACAAGTAAGCCCATAAAATTGCACTTTCACGTTGAATTAAAATGATAGAAGATGAAAGGACGTCCATAAAATTTTCTCCTTCTGCATTCCTTTGTTCTCTTTGGATACATGTGATGTTTATTGTAACCTTGAGTATCACCCATCAGAAACCTGAAATAAATCATCGGTTCGTCTGACAGCAGGGGTAGACGACAACACTTGAAACAAGTTGCCGGTGGAGCATGTGGTCACGGGCAGGGATTCCCCAAACCTACTTCGAATCTTGGGTTGAAGGACAATACAGCATTGGTAGGGACCGCAAGATGAAAGCGTGGAAAGAACGCGCTCTCTCTCGGTCATTTTATTTTACATTAAACTCTCGGGCGTGTCTTTCTTAAGGAAATTCAATTGAATCCATCACTGATCGAGTAGTAATTTATCAACTCTGACCGGTCACGCCACACTAGCATAATACAATCATTAGTTATTAGTGTTGTGTCTGGCCCTGCGCCATGGTGACAACAGTTGCTTACAAATTCTTATTGCATGCGATCATTAGGGACCAACATTTTGATGTTGTATATATAACATATATATACAATTTATATTGATAGCCAGGTATACGGAAGGAGTTGGCGTAGTTACATGTGGCGCACTATCTCGCACGCATGGTCCCGTGCTCGAATACCGGATTGATATCCGCCTAGACCAACCAAGCCCTCCATATCTCCGGGGACGTTAGGTACTAAACTCTTCTGGAAGGATGTAAGCATTGACTTCTTCATCGGCTGGTCACCGCAAGTCATGGTATAGGCCCATCCATTAGGCCATTACACTTTGAATGGAAGTCGATTGCATGGACGCATCATTCACACGGAATTGGTTAGCGCTAGAAGCTCTATCCTCCACCATATATTTAGGTATATCTACATATATTTTAATATATAGGCGTATCTCTTCCACTGAAGCATCTCTTCAGTAAGTTGGTGACGGGGCTACACGGCCCGACCCCGGCTGGTTGAAAGGGGATAAATCCTCTACCAAGGGGTAAACGACAATTAGCCATGAACGCAGATGGATTCATGGAATCGACTTCCAGTTTTTGTTGTGATGGCTCGCTCGATATACATACATTCTGTATCCCGCACGCACCATCTATTTATCCTCGCACACGTGTAGGGAGAATCTGTTAGAGCAGTTGCTATCCTGCTCGCTCAGCCAAAAGTTTGTGTTCGATTGACCGGGAAGTATCCGGAATCGGGCATCATTCCTCCGAACCTGAGGAAGTTCTTCGTATGACAATACTTTGTACGAAGGACTCCCTCAAGTTCAAAAGAATGATGCCTTTTTTGTGTTTCTGCTTCTGACAAATGGATCCTCAGGGTGGGTGGGCTGGCCAGTTCACGAGAGTAGTAACTGTTACTAGAAACGTGCGGCAGCAGAGACATCGACATTGCAGAGGTCCACGGTAGCAGACCTATGCATCAACATCAAGCTACGACGAAGAGGAGCTGGAAGCGTTTACATTGACCTGGAAGGTTTCTTTAACGGGGGAAGACGCTTTACTGATAGTCACCGATCCACTTGATTTCGATTTGCTCGCCAAGATCAGCACCAGAAGGAAGGCTGAAGAGCTACATATCGGAATTCACGGAACGGAATGGAATGAGCAGGATGAAAGACTGTCCTTCATCATGTCGACTATACTATCGATGGTCAGTCATAGTTCCAGAATCTCCACATCATCTTCAGTTGGAAGTTTCGCTTGACTGACGTGGCTGTCGTTCTGAAGTTTCCACTGAATGGGGTTATCATCGTCTTTGTGATACGTTCTGTTTTTCAGTGCATGAAGAGAGAGCTGCGAAGTTCAGGATACAAAGTCCCAGGACCATCACACACAGTGTGAAACTTCAGAAACCTGCCACTTCAGTTAGGCAAAACCTTTGATTGATGGTGATGGAATCAATTTCATTATGGAACTGTTCATCTGGTGACTGCCATGCCTAGATCACTTTTGCTTACCTGCGAGTAGTTCATGTGGACCTTTTGTTTTCAGCATTATAAGTCAAGAATACAATGTTACAGATTCGAGTAGCCCTTGACGCTCCAAAAACGTCTTTTCGAAGATATTCGAGCAAATACGCCATCGTGAAATCGCGGGAGCCACAGTCAATCATTAGCAAATGTCCGAACATGCGGAGTAACGCGTGGTTGAACAACTACTACACCACGAGAGGCACGAAGAAGGTCATCTACGACTTCTACTCAGATCTCTTAGACAAACAGCCCACCTGCCTACCTACCTTTCGGACAAGAAAGATATATCGTTCCGCCAGTTTTCTCCTTTGGAACACGGGATATTATCACGTCGATGAAATATAGTACGGCGCCCGCTTCCGAAACGACCAAGCCAAAACATCTGAAAACCTTTCACTAGCTATTGTCAAAGCTCTACTTTGGAAAGGCTGTGTTGCTGTGCATGAGGAGAGATTCAGACGGTATTTGCTACTAACCCCCAACCAACCAATTGAAGAAGGACTCCGATATCGTGTAGACTGAAACGACAATGGAAAGGTTATTCCATAATACATTCGACAAGGGAGTTATTGTCAACATGGAGAAAGAGGTTTAGCAGAATGGTGCTATCTCGCCCTTTTTTTCAGGCCCTCGTAAACATTATTCGCTATTTGGATCCGCTTCAGTAGACGGTATCGTGCTTATATCACCGAACATCGAATGGTGGTCGTATTTGAGAGCGCTTATGAAATGATCGGCTCAAGACCTAGCGAGACGATGTTCGTAAGGAACCTAGTGAAGTGGATAAGAGGGCACAGAACACGAGCTTACCTTGAAGGCGGTGCGCTCCTCCTGCTTTCATGTGCACATAGGGAAAATAGCCTCTACAAAGGCAGTACAGGCATTCTGTCATTGTCATTCGGAGAGCGGATAGTACGCCTCCGGAATTCCCCTTTAGAAGCAGAGGGGAATCCGGGAGACGGGCAGTAGTATCGGTTTTGTGTAATTGATTCGCCGCGCGCGGCAGTCGCGAACCATTCGCCTCGTTATTACAGTTCTAGCGTTCTTCATACAGCTCAATCGGTATGCGTTTATTAATTTCAACATGATTCTGATGTTAGTTTTTATGCTACATCATTTCTTACTTGCCGCTGCATTCTGTTACATTTCTCCCGGAGCTCCGTCAAGAAACTAGGACCAAGAATACCGCTCCTACACCATGGAATCGAATATCAAGTGGGCCATTTTACGCGATATTGTGACGACGTTGGGATAGGACGTTGACTGACTGGATTCCGCGGGACGTCGAACCAATCACTGCGGTCCTTCCTGCTTTCACATATGCCTCGCAGACGGTCAGACTTCTTCACAGAAGTTCTCAACGAAAGCATCGCGTGCCTCTCTCTTCCGAGAGAGGACAATTCACTGAAGCATTCTGATGATATGGAATAACGAAACCAATTGAAGATCAACGGGACGACAGATGGTACAGGCGATCCTTATAATAGGTACTAATATTGCTAGCCCCCTGTTTTCGTTTACAATAATATAGAAGTCTATGTCGGGTAAGGCCGAGAGCCTACTCGGGAGACTCACATTCGAACTAATCGCACCTCGGACACCCATTAAAAAGTAGTTCAGGTTTCATGCCGGTGGGAGTAATGTATTAGTATGCTGCACTAATTCAAATCGATTTATGACCTTACTTCTAATTGTGTTGTAAGGGTTTGAGCAATAAACAGCAAGTACAACTCATAGCAGATGGATAGATAGCACAAAAATGAAAATGTTTTGTCGAAATTATGACCTTGATCGAATGTGTATAGCGAACCAGTGAACTAGTTGGATATGCTTCTCGTTTCAGTTTGTAGGGTGAAGGATGAAGTGTTTTGGTGTTTGATAATTCTTTTCTTGAAAATATTTTTGAAAAGCCCTAATATTGGGCTTTCATTCAGAACCCTCGAATGTGTAAGTTGTATTCATAGTGACTTGTGGTAGCCAGTAGATCCACAAGTCAGCGCTTCTGAGAGTAGTTTGGAGCGAAGGATCGCGAGGTTTGTTCGCCTGGAAGAGTCTCAAAACGAGCTTCGATTACCGAATCGCGAGTGGATGATACTGCGCCAAATGCTACTACACAACCTCTATCCTCTTCTTTCACCATTAAAGTGCTATATCTCCATTTTTGAAGCATGTCAAATCGGTTCTCAAAGTCACAGTGATGTGTCATGGAATTATAATAATTACAAAATTTTTAATTAGAACTGATGAGGATAACCCCAAAAACCCGATTGCCAAGCCAGCAACAGAAAACCGCCTAGCCAGCTTGTACCGTTAGTTTGCTATATTCGCTTGCCCGCAGCCGCGTAATATCTTATTTATCTACAGTATATATTAATCTCGGGCGGAGGTGATGTAGCGGCAAGTGGCGCACTATCTCAAACGCATAGTCGCGGGTTCGAATTCCCGATCGATATACGCCTAGGCCACCCAAGGCTTCCATCCCTTCGGGGTCTGTTAATTGGAACCAGACTCGTCTGGGAGGATAAAAGCATTGAATTGTACATCGGCTGGTCACCGCAATTCATTGTATAGGCCACAGACGCATCCAGTCAGCCACTACGATTCTGAATGGAAGTCGAATGCATGGGCGCATCCCTCAGACGGGATTGATTGACGCCAAAATTTAAACTTTACTACTTGTTGACACACCCTGATAAAACAGCTTACTAAGGCAAACCACCACGCAAACCAAGTCAGCCTTGACCCTGTGAAGTGGATTCTTTACTATACTGTTTTTTCTTTTGCCGCAGATCTATGAACTAAGGAAGCGCTTCAGCTGAACAAACACTTCTCGAAAGATAATCAACCAGATGTCACGAGTCGTATGACTGAATGACACACGATAGCTAACAAACTGAGCCGTTCCACGCCATCCGGTGGAATGATACCGATAAACGCGTAGGTCACATTTTTCATGTTATCAAAGGCTGATAACCGGTACCGAGACAATCTCGACAATATGAAAACAAGCTCGGCGCCTTCGAAACAATTTAATCGTAAGCAAACAAAGCATCAACTGACCAACAGAACATCACGTGAACTGGTAATGCCCCATGAAATTTCAAACGCAATGCACTGTAGGGAAGGGGGGGGGGGGCAGGAGGGGGAAGGGGGTTGCGCAACTCAGGGGAACGATTTACAAATGTGAGACTTCTATATGGTCGAATGTCCCTACCAACACTTCCACATGTTTCAGCGACTACAGCAACCCTGCCGCCTTTGGGTAGACACCACTCATGTTATCCTTTGACCAATTCTGTTGTGGGGATGTACCTCCTCAAACCATGTCCAATGAGCCTGTGTGGTGTTCCAAGTGTGTGTGTAGCCTATACAGTCAACTGGGGAACTAGCCGATGTGCAAGCCAGTGATTTTGTCCTCACAGACAGGTATGGTGAAAACTGGCCGATCGCGAAGGGAAAATTGACCCTTGGTTGCCTTGGACCGGCACCGAGCCAGGATTACATATTCAGAATATGCGAGTGTACATTATTTTCCATTACACCGACATCACCCGAACATCCCATTCGTTTTTCAAAATCTCATTAGATGCATAGTCCACGATAATTTTGATGTACCCTTTTTTAGGTTGAAAAGCGGAAGTGTTGATGTAGAGGAGTACGTTGGTGGCGAAGAACGCGTGGAAATCCGCCTTTTCCAAAGCTTTTAAGAGGTCGCGGAAGTGGAGGGTGTACGGGATAGCCGTGACGAGAATGGCATGTAAAGGGAGTTTGGATAAGATCTAACTTGCTCCCATCGTGCACAGAGCTGACTACATCAAACCATAGCTGCACAGAATTGCCTTTCACTGCCGCTATGGATCATGAGAAGTTGTTCGAACTTCTTACATTGCTTCCTTTGTGCATGGTGCAGCCTCTACAAAGCCGTTAAAACTCGTCCACTATGGGTGTGGCATCTCTGGTTCCTTATTGTGCCCTGACCAGGACGTTTTCGCCCCTATAACGACAAGTATGGTATAAGGGGGATCTTCGGATTCTAGGTTAATCTCAGAAACCATTTTAATGGTGAACTGTGCCTTTACCTCCTACATCTTATAAATCCGGAATGGGTGTGTGTGTAGCCACTGGGTTACTCCTTTTCGTTTATAACGATTCCAAAACCCTTAAAACATGGCGGCGTCTGGATGTGGCTACTGCCAAGCTTGGGTTTCCCTCCTTGGTTTTCACTATTCAGGCCGCTTTCGACCTAAAAAGACCCCATGTGCCACACCTAGGGGCTGAAGATTTATTCTTATTGTGAGGTGTATCCCTAATGCAATGTAAGTACTACGTTGCAATGAACTTGGAACGAGTCCAAATTCTTGCTGGACTGTGGTGTACTCCACCCATTGCCATCTTGGAGTACTGGAAGGAAGACTGACCCATCAAAAACTCGTTCTCGACCATGCGCATGTGATAGGAGACGAGCAGCTGAATCGGTCAGGGCCAGTGACCCCACAGGAATTTGGCCATCGTTACTACAGTAGTTTTCCGACAGATAAACAAAACGTGGTTGATTAGTCATCAGTCATTGTGTGCTTTTTGATATGTCACTCACAGATGATTGTTAAGGAACAAAAGTGTCTCTCAGAACAGGAACTGAAAGAACAAGTTTGATGGGAGAAGTACTCGAATGTGAGTTCACAAATGGGGATAGTTTGAGTTACAGAGGACAGCATAAATTCTACCAACATCTGCTTCTCAGTCACATTAGAGGGTTCGTACTCACCTTCGTTATGTTCCTACCTAGGCACCTCGACCGAAGAGACTAAACTCGGCCGGTACAGCTGCGGCACACCCGGATGTAATCGCGAACTTCACTTATGGAGGCCTGAAACGTAACCCAATGGGCCTTGCCTGCTGACGTATTTGTAAGCTCTGGTCAAGAAGTTTAGAAAACTCTTTCTAGAAATGCTTAGCATGTCATCAAGAGATATGAAACCCACCTTCGCATGGAAAAATCTGCATTCGACTTCACAATGGCAATGCGACTCTAGACCATTTCAATGATGCAACTACCCTTGAAGTAGTTCCTACAGAGATGATCATATTACAAGGGTGCGTTTCGTCCCGTGTGATTGATAGTGCGTTTGTCGGTTCATAGTTCTGGCACTCCGCCAGTCTTCAAAATACCACGTCAATAACGAGGTGATTAGAGTGATTCGGAAGATCAATACCCAAAGGGTGAGTAAGTCTACTGACTGACATTGTGAGTTCGATTGATTTCAGTTGGGTCGATCAGCTCTCGAAAAAATTAAAATGGTCATAGAGTTTAAAAAATAAGAAACCAACCTCATTTGTCAATAACCAAAATCATTCAACTGTTGACAAACACGCTTTGGCGTGCTGCAGCCCAACTGGAAGTCAATAAATAGTTGACGCTAATAAAAGTAATATAATATTTATCTTAATACAATCATATAATTTCTAACAAATTCAACAACTCCTAGATTTTAGAAATTTCCAAGCTTTCAAAGTGCATGGTGAACAACGGGAAAAAAGAATGTGAGTAAACATTAAGATCATCAAACATATATAGTACCTCATCTATGCATGGCCCAGGATGGGCAAAACATCAAAAAAGAAGGCATCTGCAGTAGCCACAACTGAAGCCAACTGCAACTCTCCGGAAATATGTTGGGAAGCTCTACTAGATCAACTTAGCATCGAAGTCCTTGTGCAACTGACATGAAAATTCCAAAGGAGCCACCGGATTGCGCCACAATTTTACCGGTCTGAAACAAGATGCCTTGAAAGGAAATACGGTAGCAAATACGCGACATCATTTTGAAGCATGTAGTTACTCCAGGAAAGTTAGAAAATTATTGGAATCCACGAGAGCAGTCACCGGAAGCATGTCCACTGTGAATCATAACAGAAACTTTCATAATAACCTACGTAACTGATGAAAATAACCGTAATAGTGGAAAACAGAAAATTATGGTAATATATGAATAAATGAGAAAATGGGTTCTGCCTAGAAGCTGAGCATGTATACTGAATAGTGTTTTCTGATTAAAACCCTTCAAATTTATGAAAACTCCTTGAGTAGCCTAGTTGAGGAGCATCTAAAATGCTTCCCTCTTTACCAACGTTTCCCAACAGATTCTCGTAGCCGCATAGCAGTTGCGATTTAGGCCTGGTTGTCCCCCAGCGCACGGTAAGAAAGCCAGTTTCTAACTTCTAGAAAGGATTACAATATGTAGTAGCTATTTGAAAGAGACTCTGTTTCTTATTAAAATCCGATCTCGAATCCGCTTCGAAATTTGCTGAACGTTTCTTCGGTGCACTTATGGAGCTGTTTTCAGCTGAACACTTAACATAAATGGACATGAAAGACATGGATGAAGAAGACGTCCCCATCTCTTTGTTGGCGGCTTGGAGCAGTGGCAAAGGTAATGGCTCATATGCGTGATCCCTTCGATGAGATTAGCGGAGGGTAAAAGGATGGGCAAAAAATTTGCACACTGCAGAGCTCTTTCATTGTGGTCTAGAGAGCTTTAAGTTTTGTCACATTCTACGCCCTTTATTCGTGTTTCAGGTACCTCAATCAGTAAAACCGCCACAATTCCTGTATTCATCGATTCATCTTCAATTCACTACAAGAACAAGAGCAACCAATAAAACTCATCTGGTTGCTTCACAATCGCCATACAGTACGAAAAGGAGAACTATGTATCCTCAAAATCACCAAAGCGGTATGTCATAAGTAAGAGGTAACTATTCTAAACCTAGCAGCATAGAAGTAAAATAGAGAAGTGACAGTATGAGAAGAATTGGGTACCGAAAAAACGTGCAGCCATACCTTTTCTGTATAGGGGATGTGTTTGAATTAGTATACGTAAAAATCTTGTTATCACAAGAAATTTTACCACCTGCTTCATAATTTTTGATCTATTGGAGAAATCCACGAGTACACTACCATCGACATTGATGTTGATGAGTCCAGAGCCACTGCCCACTATGTCAATTTCAGCACCAATCAATTGCTTATCAAAAACAAAAGGTTCCAGATATAAGCAAATCTATTAAAATAAGTTGTTAATAAAAGCATAATAATAAAAGCAAAGTTTTATTGGCTATGATATCCAAGCACATTGAAAACCCTTTCTGCTTTTGAGGTTCTGGCGCTTGCCAGATTCTCATCACTTAGAATGAGGAACGTAAATTCACGCGGAAAATCTCCTGCAACAACCTTGATAGATACTTATTCGAGACTTCGTGATGCGAAAGCACGGGTAAGCACTTTTTTCAGAATCCCATAATTAATGTAGCGTGTGTTCAGGAGCAATAATTTGTGGCGATAATGAATGATTCAGGTGGAGAAAGAACCATCTCAAATGATAGAAAAGTCGCAGAACGAGCTAAAACCAACACAAAGGGTCTTTTTGACCTTAAGATGAAGCCTTGCAGAATGAAAGGCGTCTTTTACAAACCCGATGTAAACTTCCAAGTACATGGACACCCTGTGATCACCCTTACCAGAGCTCCAAGTCTCCGCTTCTATAGTGAGTCCTCTCCTGAAAACACCTTCATTACCCTGTTCAGAGAAAAGTAGGGGATTCTGCAAGCAGTTTAGATATGAGCATAGGAGAACACGTTCAGCAAATAACTATCAACAAGTCAGACAGACACTACGATTTGGGATCTCTCCCTTATCAGAATGGGTTGCAAAGGGCAGTTATCCACTTCAATCAGCCTCAAAAAACCGGAATATTTTTTTTACTAAGGATGACTTAATGAAGCTTCAAACTTTCTGCAAATATGAATTCGTCAGAGTATAATTAAGAGCTAATTTCGATGCTATATATCGTTCTTGCAAATTCAGTGAACATGGTATCCAGTATCCTGCTCTCCTAAAAGTTTTTGGGCACATTAAACATAGCAGACACATTAAACAAGGCAATATCATTCTTGAAAGCCAACTTTGGGAAACCTGCCTGAATTAACATTTCCTTTCCTCTCAAACCCATCCGGAAAGCAGAGAAGCCACCAATGAGCACGCCAGTAGCGCCACCAATCATACAACCCATCATAAAACCCAAACGTATCTGAAGAAATGATAAATGGATAAAGAAATTTATAATACAAATTTAAGCAATATATATAATTAAAACGGTAAAATTTTTGGCATTAGTCAACTACGTTCCCGATCCGGAATTCGACCGTAACGGGTGCGGCAAAACCTAGTTTCGCCGTGGTTGGAATCGAACGTTCTGAAGATTAAAACTGCCAATACCATGTACCTATTCAGATCAGGTGCAATGCATAAGAATGCGAGCGATTATTGATAAGGTGTTTGCTCCGCCTGTCAGGATCAGGCCTGCTCAGGGTGTCCCAACTCGCGATCGACAGGACGCAGCCAGTTCGGCGACCATCCATCTATTTCCAGGCGAGGGATTAGCCGCATACTGCGCTTGACCACCACAAAATAAAGTTCTAATTTAGCCTTTTTAGATGATCTATGTTTGCTCCTACATCTACAACCAATGTGGTGAATACCGAGGAGCGAAGCAGAAAGCAAGGTCGAAATGACGAGCGCCCTCATCAAATTTAATCCTCAAGCATAATCCTGATATGAACAAGAAACGCGATATCGACCACCGCTCAGTTCATGCGTCGAGACACAGCAACGACTGAACTATTTCTGATCGATGCTGCGATGCAGTTCGCATATCGTTGACTTCAAACCATGCTCTGGGAGACGTATTGAAAAATTGCTTAGATTAATGAAAAAGGACTTAAATTAGAAAAAGTTCCAGCAAAGAAACCGACCTTTTGAAAGCATGTTGGCTGATGTCCGCCTGGAACGCCGCCCACAGCTGCCACTGGCATGTCTGAAAAAGCGTGCTTATCATAAAAATCAAAACCCAAATTGGACCTGGCTTGACATTTGCACAATTCAACTATTTAAACTTCCATGGCCACAATCAGTACTCGCTCGCACCCAAACATACAAGGTGAAACTAATGGACGAGTTTTGCGCATGAAAATCAAAGGAGGAGTCTTGTCATCTGTCACGCGATTTTGCGCATAAACTTTCAGATTTCTGTGAGTTGTTCGTTGTGAGGCCAAACCGCCCTCCAGCTTATGGTATATAAACCTTGGAATAAACTGTGCAAGTCCTTGCTTCGCTACAGCCCGCCTTTGTAGGGAAGTGAATAGTTAGGGGACGATCAGAACGCTTCTAAAAGTTTCAGAGGCATACAGCTTCGAGGATTACTACAAGATTACTCCTGGACAGTTCTATCACCTGTACGTTTGTAACATTCATTCAGTAATGAATTCGGTGCTCGCTCTCAAGCTTCGCTCTATATTGTATCTGGCATTGTTCACAGTTGGAAGGCCTACTGGCCTTGCAGCTTTGGATGGCATTAGATACACTGTAAGTTGAAGACTTGATGGTGGGAATTCTCCGTTATTTTAACTTTTCGACATTCCTTTTCTGGTTCTCCTCAGTTAAACGCAATAGCTTCCAATAATACATTCTCCTAACCATGCCGTACGGTTTGGAAACATTTGAGTTCTTCGTGCGCAGTGCGGAACAGAATGGACCATTTCTCTCTTTAGAAGTGAATTCGGTTCAATATGATAGCATGTATCCTGGAGATTATTTTCTGCATTACATTATTTGTTCTTACAAAGCAATAACTCCCACATTATAACATTTCGCCAAGATCTGCTAGGAATCTACCCATGTTCCACTCGGCTGCTGAAATCCACAACAGATACATAGGAAAAGTGAAAGCATCAATAAGGATAGAATCAAAAGGACGTTGGGTTCACCAGCGAACGATTCCCAAAAACAAGATAATACGATGCAGAACTAAATAGCTATGTCGAAAAACTCGTCCGTTAACGTTTTCGGATACATATATTTAGGCGCGGCACCTTGAATGATCGACGGAAATATTTCCTGAGCTAAGAACTTCATAGATAGATTGACAAGATGCGCCTAGATGGAAATCTCACAAACCCAACCACACGACCACGAGTTTAAGTGAAGATTTATTACGCGAATTACGAGCTGCCAATTTTACCAAGATAACCAACAACAAAGAAAGTACAGGCATCCGTCCAAATTCATTTTTCACCTTCATGGTAAAGATGTACACCCGAATTACTTGAGCATTTATTCTTGACCTTAATACCAGCTAAAAACACAAAGAAAGCCCACTTCCAATGAGAAACGTGTAAAGTGAAAAATATTGCACAATGTGTGTCGTCAGATGAAAAATTTGGTACGCATTTGCAGGGATTACGTGTGATCTGTCGACCCAGAATCGCACGAATCGTGCGTCCCCCCTGTAATTGAGATGCCATTTGCTGATCCGTTGCTACGTCTGCTTATGTACCTAGTTGATTCAAAATAATAACTCCACTCGGGAAATGGATGGTCTAGGGGAGTGAGCTCCGTAGTAGGCTGTTATAGGCATAAGTCACTTCGAATTGGAAGCCCTTAGCTGCAGCAGTTCCCTGCCCAAAGTTATCCTTCTCTCTTCAACAAAACCCTGAACCAAAGTCTATCCAAGGTTTGGTGACGATAGTACTACGTGGACAGGTGTTGCTACGTAGAGAACAAGTGGCATTTATGCACTGCGGCCGTATTTTCCCCCATTAGTCGTGTGGATTCATTCCTTCACTATGTTCCTGCATCCCCAAACGTGATTCCAAAGTCTTCAGCTGTCTTTAGTTGTGAGAGTATTTGGGAAAGCACACTTGCCGGGTTTGCCTAAACGAGCATTACCCCCAAATTAGGGGCGATGGGTAGCTGTATCCATCGGGCTCTACGGTTTCATTGCGCTGAAGCCTTTCTACTGTTTTACTACAGGCGTTTTTATATAGAACGATAGAACTGGGTATCTGACTAGTAGCAATAGAAGAATACTAGATCAACTCCGTCATGGAAGTGCCCATCAGTCCCCTTTATTCAGAGTCGTTGTAGAGTTTGATTGTCAATGTGGTCCGAAGGAAGTTTTTCGGGGCCAGCCAACTTAAGAAAGCTTATCCAACCACGCAAGCGTGTTACCAATTAACCTGTTCCGGGATAGATGTCTTAGACCTGGGCCTGGGTGAGTATCGATCTAGGAAGATCTTGTTTCCATCCTCAGCCTTCTGTTCTTCGATAATCCAAGTGAAGGACGGCAGCGTGCTCGGTGCAGGACTCTAGACGGGGAAGCCGTATGTTTGTTTTAGGCAAGATCCACTAAGAAATCTGTTGAAACGATTCTAGGCAACAGCCATTTCCATTCAGACCATTTTCATCGCGAGCATACTCCACCGCGTTTTTCGACCCAACTGCGTCTCTTAGGCTATCTTTCAGAGCCACTTGTTCATAGAAGGGAAAAATCGCAAGAATCATTTTTACCGTGAACTGTGCCTTTAAGTCTTGAGTGGATCGATGCCCTCGTAATTCAGAGAACACCTCAGATTTCAATGATTCGATCGCCTCGACATTGTAATTCGATGATGACTGCAGAAGTCGAAAAATAATCATACGAAATGTATGATTGGTATGGACACTTGGCTGACTGCCCTCTTGATGGCCAAACAGTTCCTGAAGATTCCGTGTCTTTGGAAGAAATTGTGAGAGTAATCATCCGAGGCAGGAGACTTCTCCTCAGCTAGAAATTAGAAATCGAATGTAGAAAATGTAGAAATCGATCGAATGAAAGAAGACAGAACGTTGGAGCCGTTTGCATGCAACAGTTCCATCCATTGGTAGTGAAGGGCCCAAGCATAAGCTTAGAAAATCATGGCGAATGTCTTATTGGTTAGAAATATTCAAAAATTCAGTGTATTCCATTGCAGCTCTCTCATTTCCAGATCACCCTAGTGCTTTTTCTTATGTACGCTTCTCTGGTGTCAGTGAAGCTTACATACCTCCAAGAAGCCTTTGAATATTCAGCATTCTATTTTTTGGGTTTCCATAATCTTAAAATGCGTATTTCATGCAAGTTTTATTACAGTAAATCCTCTCATGTAGGAAGTTATAGAGTCGTTGCTTTGCCACCGCATATGATGGTGACTTGCTTAGCATGTGATGGTCAGCCCCTTGATAGCTGAGATAAATTTGTCCAACTGAAATATGATATTTGAATTCAGCAAGATGGAAAAAGAAAGATGCACCTAACTGTTACTGCTCCTTAAATTTCTACTTCTGAAGAATTGCTAGCCCACATCGCAAAATGTCAGGCGCGTAGTGTAAGGTTATCCAGTTGTCAGAGATCTGAACATTCCTTCTACGCTGAACATTTTCCCTCCCTGAACAGTGAGAAGTGTGCCCAAGCTCGCGTATGCTACGTGATAGTAAGACAGGCATTCGTTTTTTCTGCTCGAAATTCTTCTCGTCAGAAACTGTATAAGAAGCTTTCGAAACCTATCTAGACGTAGTTCTGTAGATCGACAAGTACTTCCGAGCGGAGTAGCAGAGGCATTCAATTTGGGAGCCAATTTCTTATGTTTCTGCTGACTTCGCGACACAATGGCTGCTTTCATAGTCCACGATTTGGCGAGCGACCAGTCGCGCATTCGGTCGCCAAATCGGACCATTGGACCAATCTCATTCTCTAATAGATGAAATAAAGGGAATTTACCTGTGATGGGTGGATAGTTCTTGTAGTAAGTACTTTAAACATGAATTCGTAACTCGATTTTACGAAGGCGTGGAGCGTAAAAAAATCAAAGGAAAGAGCAAGGCTCTATGCGTGCTGGGTATGCACAGAGTTAACGAAGCTCCGCCCGTGAAACCACTTTCAAGAAATGTATTTGACTCTGTTCAAAAGCTTTTAGGATATAGTGTTTCAGAGTGTTCTAGAAAAAGCGATCAGAGTTAGAAAGGAACTTGGTCAAATCAAATACTATGATCATGGAGTTATTCAAGTGCATTCCAGAAAATTGTAAAAACTCCCAAGCCTGGGTTAACCCTGATGAGCTGATAGTTCCGTTCATTTCTAAGTCAGCCCCGAAAAAATGAGAGCCTCAATGATGCCTATTATGTATACGATGTCCGGACGAGTATGAGTCTTTGACGATCCTGGTTCAGGCTCAAAAATGTTTTTCTTTCTCGAAAAACGTCTCATATTTTCGGGTTTCTCGAGACTTTGTGACCGCTCAATAATAACTTTTCTGCATCAGCACTCTCGCATTGTAGCCCAATGAAGTGCATATGCCCATTGCAAACTGCATCTCAAAGTCACCGTACGTAATACCGTAGTGATACCTTTCAAGCCATGCTCTTTGACCTACCCTCTCCTTCCTGATTGTGGCTCTGCTGTTTTCTCTGTTTCGGGTTTTTCGCAACCGAACCCCTTCATGAACTTCGTGATAAAAAGATAGACTTGTTGATGTTTTTAGTGCGTGGTGTTGTTGTTTTCAACTGCAGTAGAATGCAGCAATTTCAAATGATGAATATAATGCTGGTGAAGTTCATTAGCTCCTTCACATCACTCATGAATGCTCAGTGAGTCAACCTTGTTTTCCTTCGGATGGGTTTCTTTCCATCTGATTCGGTTGCATGAGTATGAGAACTGGAGAAGTGATTTGGGGAGTGTAAATGAGGCAATCTGCAGAAGAAAAACTTTGGCGACCGCATAGTTCCACAAACATAATCCATTAGTTGCGTTATTCGCGCAGATGTGATCCTTCGCCTCTCGTCCGCGGAGCAGCAATGGTGAATAAGGTGCACTGCTGACTTCCACCTTCAAAGGCACGGTTCGCCATAAAAATGGTCCCTGAGTTCTTCCCTCAGGAATACTCGGTGGCCTCCATGAGTGTCAAAGCAATACCTTACCTTGAATACCTTGATGTCCGCTCTTCAAGGGTGATTTCTCCAACCTTGCAGGACGCATCTATGCCATTCATTTCGGTTTCTTGCCACTTGTTGCCATCTCTGTCCGAATAGTTTTCTGAAAGGATCACTCCACCTGGCCGGGGGTCTTCCTCGCGGTCTTTTTACTCCGCGGGGATACCAGTTGGTCACACGGGATGTCCAACGGTTGTCACTTAAACGAGCTACGTGTCCTGCCCATCGTTTTTTCGAGTCATAGATATTCTCAATCACATCTTTGACGCCAGTGCGCCTTCGAATTTCATGAGCAGGAATTTTATGCATCAACGTGATACCGCACATCACTCGTTCCATCGCTCTTTGAGTGGATGCCAGTCTTCTTTCTTCATTCAAAATTGTATTCCATGTTTCACTTCCATACACCAGTGCCGGCAGGACATGGGTGTTAAACACACGGGCTCTGACTTGGGCATCAATTCTTTTATCAGTGAGAACATCACGATACTTGTTGAATGTCACCCAGCCTACCCTTCGACGACGACTTATTTCGACTGTCAAATCGTTATCCATTGTAACTGCTTGGCCTAGGTATACGTATGACGAAACTTCTTCAATGACTGAGTCTTCCATGCGTAGACAGTAGTCGCTTGCGTAACTGTTTTTCATCCACTTGGTTTTTCCTGGATGGATTTCTAGACCGATAGAGCTAGCAGCGATTCTTAGGATCCTTAATGAGTTTTCGAGAGCACTCGGTTCGCTTCCGATGAGTACAATGTCGTCAGCAAACATTAGGTATTGAAGCCTTTCTCCGTCTATGTTGACTACGCAGGGCATTTGGGCGTTTTGCATCACTATCTCTAGAGCAGCAGAAAACAGCATCGGGGAGATGACCTCTCCTTGTCGGACTCCGCGTCGTATTTGGATACGGGTAGGGTTTCCATAAAGGTTTACGTCGGTGAAGCAGCTGGTATTGCACTTTCGTATCATTTCCACGTATCTTCGGGGAACTCCAAAAGCTGTAAGAGCGTTTAGCACTGCTTGATGTTCAACTGTATCGAAAGCCTTCTTGAAGTCGATGAAGAGATAACACAAAGGAATTCAGTATTCTCGACATCTTTCCGTCAACTGAGAAATTACGTGGATTTGGTCGATAGTGGAAAAACCTTCGCGAAAGCCGGCCTGCTCTTTACCCGTATTCATATTCAGGATGTGACGAATTCGATTCAGGATTACGCGTGAGAAGACCTTGAGCATTGTTGAGAGAAGTGCTACCGGGCTATAATTGGCCAGGATGTCACGCGCTCCTTTCTTGTGTATCAGGATAGTGTGGGAGCTGAGCCAATCTTTCGGAACGATTCCTGAGTCGAGCATTTCCGTGAATAGGTCAGCTAAAGGCCTCGCGAGAACTTCCTTCAGGCACTTCAAATGTTCTGGCCGTATTTGGTCTGGTCCGGGTGCTTTTCCGCTTTTCATTTGACGAATGGCTTGCATCACTTCCGATTCGAGGACTCTCCATTCTTCTTTGTCGGATTTATCGTTCTCGCCTTCTGATGGTTCCGAGTACGCTTCTACGTGTACTTTGGAAGAAAACAAGTCCTGGAAAAAGGTCCGGATTTCTTCTTCTATATCCTTGCGGTTCCGCAGGACAGTGCCATCTGTTTTCGTCAGGCATTCCGGAGTGGTGGTCTTCAAGCGAGTACTTATAAATGTTCTTTTGATGCTCGTCGCCTTCTCAGCCGCTTCTCTTGCTCTACGTGCAGCATATTCCCGGTAGTCATTTTTGACTCTAACTCGTATAGCTTTATTGAGCACTGTACGAGCCACAGGGGTCATAATTTTGCCTAATTCCTTCCGTGTGGCCAACATCTGCAAAGTGACCTCGCTCAACCGCTCGCGTGGTTTACTCTTTACACGTTGTGACGCATCTTTGACAACAGTTCGGATAGCGGAAGTTACTTTTTCGTATCTCGTATGGACATTTCCTGAACCTCCGGTAAAATCTACAGTTGCCGCTAGCGTTTTCAGTGTTTCTTCATTAAGCTCATATCGTATTCGTTTGGAGTGATATGCAGCTAGTCTCTTCCGCTCTTCTTTTGGCTTTATTGCTATCGTTGCCCGTACTAAACGATGATCTGATCCGATGTTGAAGCGTGATTCTCCGATGACGCCAACGTTGTGAAAAAGTCGTAAACAGTTCGTCAGGATGAAATCAATTTCGTGGAACATCTGCCTGTTTGGAGTATGATAAGTCCATCGACGACCCAGGCGTTTTTGGAAGTATGTGTTAGCTACCGACAGCCGAGTTCTTTCACAAAACTGAACCAGTGTTTCTCCTCGACTGTTGCGTCCTGGAGTTCCGTGTAGCCCGACAAAATTCTCTCCAGATTCTCCTCGACCAAGGTGGGCATTATAATCGCCAGCACAAATAACATATGTTCCTTTCGGGGGGCCGTTTACTGCATTCTCAAGCTCATCATAAAATTCCTCTACAGCATCATCACCATAGGCTCCGGTGGGTGCATATACTGACAGCAACTTTATCGTGCTCCCTCCATCCAGTTCAAGCACTAGCATCGCGATCCGTTCAGAAAAGATTTCACAGTGAGTGATCTTCGTTGCCAAATGCGGCGCGATGATGAACCCGACTCCTCCAACTTTACCGTTCTTTGATCCAGCTCCCAGCATGACTTCGTGGCCGGTGTGCCATTTCCATGTTCCTGCTTCGAATCTCAACGTTTCTTGCACACATGCCACGTCTACCGCACATTTGTCCAATTCGGAAATCAACTGATCAACCGCGGAATCACTAGTAAGACCTCGTACGTTGATGGTAGCAATGTTCAGAAAACAGCTCGGCAGATCGCTCGCCGTGAGATTTCTCCCCCTCTGCCGTTGTCCTCTCTGCCGGGAAGGACGGTGGCCGCACGGGACTGAGGGTACTTCTTGAACAACTTTACTCATAGATGCTGGTGGCCTGGACTGACCCCTCACCGCCTAGCCACAACTAGCGGTAGGTCCACTGCCGGAGATGGACTTGTCCAAGAGGGGGCCCGTTTTTAGCCTCACTCGACACGTCGGTGTCCCGGCAACAACGAGTGCTCTTATCGTCGAGTGAGTTTACACCATCCCACCACTTTGAGGTAACGGGGCTCGGGATGGCGAAGCAATACAGTTTACTGAATATTCGTTCTAAGACCCACACACAGTCAGCTGATCGCCGAGTGATGAGACGATGTTTTCTCCCATTCTTCTCCCTCCGGTATTCTTTTTGCTGCCCGATCCCTTTTCTACTTGTCTACCCCGAAAGGCTGAAAAAGGAGCCATTTTTGTGGTGATAAGGTTTTTGTGTACTTATGCTTATAAGTGGATGGATTTTTGCTTGTCGTAGTCAGATATTCGCACCAGGACCCACACGTACGCAATGACGCGCTGCGCGTAGCTCGTCTAACGCCCCACTCTCCCTCATTCTTCTCGTCTCAATCTCGTCCAGCCCTCTTTTAACGACTTTTCGAAGCTTTTTTTCTTTCGGAAACACCAACGCAGTTCCTTCGCCTCCAACACACTTTTTTCTCTCTTATCTTTCAATTTTCGTCATAATCTGGGTTACCCGAAATTATCGTGATCTGTGCCTTCAAGAAGCCTGTAAATAGACTGTAATAGGCTGATGTTTCAGCGGAATCGCCTTCTTCACAGCTGAAAGAATCGTAACAATCTGTGACCATACGATCAAACGTCTCTTATGCCTATTGAAGTTTGAGACCCCCAGAGTGAATGAATGGAGAACCAAACACTGTAGCTATGTAGCTCAGGACCACCTAACCACTAATGGTGCCACCCGACTACTATCAGCTGGGATAGATCTTCATACAATGTCTACACCGAATCGAGTAAAACAGTAGACATGCAATGTGGAGCTGCTAGTAGGCATGCCATTAAGGTTGGACTCCTTAATGCATGCACTCGTCTTGCTTTCCCATCGAATGCGTCCTACAGCTTCCGAAACAGCTTGGTCTCACTATAGGTCGTCTACAGAGCTCCTTCACTTTCAGGATACCGGAGAATCAAAATTTTGTAAAACATAACCATCGCTGAAAGAATAGATACGCCACTCTTTCCCGAACATTAAAGTTTCGAAATTTTCGGCAGCTCGCTACACTCACGCTAGAGGGCGGTCGACTGACTCATCTGACCAGAGCTATCTTTGAAAGGGATGCGGTCTCCATGTTCGGTCTGCTCTTCAGAAGTGCGGGACACTGTCCGCACTTCTGAAGAACTGGACCGAACATAAAGCTTTTTTTATTTTTTACATAGCCTAAGTGAATGAAAGAAAATGGTAATGCAGAGTAATGCCATGATAGCGAAGGAAGCGCGAAGAATCGTGCAACTCGAAGGCTATGAGAGTCCTGTAGGAAAGCATACGAGGCTATGACGACCGACGTGGTGTGTCAGGGGTATTTAAACGAGATATAAGTTGCAATTGCATGAAATGTTGGCTGCAATGTGCAAAAAATGCATCCCACGGCGTCACGGTCAAACGCTCAAGAGGAACAGCCGTCCGAATTTTCATTAGTGCTGCTCCAGCGTGAATGGTGCAGTCTCTACGAAATCTTGAAAACACGGCTATCCTCGGGTGTGGTATACATATTGACCTATTCGTCCTAATAGGAAATCTCAGGAATCCTTCTATCGTGAACTGTCTTTACATTCGCAGGCAGTCTAATCCCTTCACTCAAACGCGTGGCCAGTGATCACGGCGACGATTTGGTCATGGAGCTCGTGCCTCGCCTCCAACCACATATTCCATGGTAGCCAATATAGTACCCAAATTGCAACTATTCCATCTTTTTTACGATTGTGTGATCGATAAGTTCACTCGACTTTATTGAGCTTGTAGGATAAGTCAGATTTCAATTTCAATTTCAATGTTGTGGCCAATTCAGTGAAGGACGGATGTGAGGCAATGTGGTGCTGGAACTTCTTCTCGAACTCCCACGGCAGGCGGCATGGTCACGTGGCGGCTACCCTATCTTTGCACTGAAAATTCGAAATTTCTCTTCATAGCGCGCGACTGCGCGTGATCGGGTGCGGCGCATGCAACGTTCTTTTCGTAGGGAAGATACCGGACCCAGGGTAATACCAAGTAGTGAGCGGGGACTAAAGCAGGAACGGTTTGAGGGCTTTCAGTCGAAGTGGAGAGCGATAACACACCTTTAAAAGGGAATAATCAGCGAAGAAGTTCCTTCCCTTATCCACTTTCAAAGTAATTAGACTCTCAAGGTATCCATGACCGACTTTCGATGAATCCTGGCATGATATGAGTCTCGGTATGAATTTGTTTTTGTGAAGCCACAGCCAAGCTGGTCTGACTCTTTATTCGGCCAACGTTTCGGCGTTTTCAGAGTCATACCCATCAGTGATAGCCACCCACGCGCGAGCTCCACCGATTCTACTGCCTCGCTCTCACCGGATGAGACCATTTTTGCTGCCCCAAACTCTATCCATGGAAGGGACATTGCTCTCGCAGACCCCTCCCCCGTAGTAGACTACATGATCATACAAGCAAAAGTTCGGAGAAGGATGACATTTGCCTTCCCTTCGTATCGAGCTCCTTCAGTTTTGACATAAGAACGGCTCTGCGCAAGTATGGCCTTGATGACATGGTGCCGGCGATAAAGGATTTTTCTACACATTTCAAGAAAAAGCTGCTTCAAAATCGTTTGCCTAGCCATCTCTGCATTACCCCCAATGCGTCATCCATCCCAACGGGCGAGAGTTGGATTGCATGGCGTCAGGGGTAATCTATTTGATCACATGCGAGCTCCGCGGTAACGAAGACATAGGTGAGACTGGACGGCTTTTAATACGTAGAATTAGGAAACCCCTAGTCGGTCTGAAGAAATCAAGGAAGAAATCGAAAAAACAATCAGTTAGCGTCATTCAATGCGCTGTAGAAGGGACTATGCCTCGAATTTCTCTATACACGCAAGTGCAGAGGGGAATCTGAAGTTTCGAGCTCCCTTGACAACGAAGATCATGGTTGCCTAGTCGAATACGCCAAGAAATCGAAAATCAGATGGGCCGGGCACGTCATGCGATATAGTGATAGGTGTTGGACCAGGGCGGTTGCGGCATGGATCCCTCGGGACGTCAAAAGAACACCGGCCCGATGGTCAGACTCCACGAAGCGAAGGAGTGTTTGTTCCCGTGTATCTCGAGCGAGCACGATTCCCTGAACTGCTCTAGCTTGCGACAGGGACGAATGGAGACGTTACTGCGAGGAAATCGACGATCAACGGGATGACAGGTGACACAGGTGATACCGCAATTCGTAGAGAGCTCTTCAAATGATTACTTCAACAGATTTCATGATAGTGCTTCAGTATTAGGTTTGAAAATGGAAGTACAAATACTGGTCGGTTCGTCAATGAAGTCGGAAACTGAAAAGAGGTGATTAGCACCACAAAATGGGTCCGCATATTCGCAGTTACTCTAAAGAAAAATTTGGATTGCAAAAATGGTTCTTGTCAGGTAAAAACGCAGCGACAGCTTGCTGAAATGTGAACAGACGGACGCACTTAGTCGCTCAGCTGTTTCGAAGGCGGAATCGTAGAAGCTGTTGATGCTAACATTAAAAACTGTTACTTTATTCCTTCCCAGGCTATTTTGGCTGTGATAACGTTCCGTTCCATTTCGAAATGACCTTTTGGAACTGTTGAGAAGGATCGGTTATGTAACTTTTTCCCTTGATAAAAAGTTATAAGAAGATTTATTTATAGACCACTGTTTGCTATTTACATCACATCCACTATGTTGGTACTGAATCTCGATGGTTTTTCGAGAAGAGAAGGTTGGTAATCTGTTTCTTTTGAACCATTTTCATCATCATCATGATAGCTCAAAATTTTTCTTTCTAAATAGAAGAACAGGAAGAGTTGGGATCTTAATAATGTCTTCTTAAGGCACCTGAGCCACGGGATAGGAGACACCCTCTCCGTAAAGCTGAATAGTAAAATGTTCGAGGCAGCCTAATGCGGGTCCAGCAGTCGAGTGGTTCAGAATTTGTGTAACGGCGAATCTTTGGGCCATGTTGGTGAGCAGCAGGGTGAATGAGCCTTTTGTAATGCGACCATGGGAACAGGTGTCTTTCCGACCGAACAAGGTTCAAGCTGTTTTAAGCAAACTTTTGTTTTTCCATTGGTCTTCTGCACCAGTCGGATTGCCCTGTACCCGAGCTTACCTCTCACTGATGTTAAGCATGTAATAATTACCCCACCATTACTTTTTTGATAAGACTACTAAAGTCTTGGGGAGTTAATCAATCCCGTCATTCAGAATCGTAGTGGCGTATCGAATGCATATGTGTGTTGCACAAAGTGATGGCTTGTGGTGGCCAGCGGATGTACCAGTCGGTGCTTATATCCTCTCACCAGGAAAGGATTTAAACTTCCTATGAAATTTTGAATAGAATCCTAGGTATATCGATAAAGATTAGAATGTTATTTACAAATATGGGAATTAAAACTGTAAAATGAATCTATCAAAAAAAGTTGTGAGCATTCAAAGTTTGCATGCTCAAAGCATGGAGGGATAGCGCCAGTTGATAAGCGTAGTTGTCCGGCAAGTGCCGAAAGGGTCACGGTGGCGTATGGTAGTGCTTTCCATCTCCAGGTGAGCGTTGAGGGTTCGCCTTTGCAAAACGTGCTTTCATCCTAATAAGAGCTCCCAAACCGTTTTTTCTCACTAAATTGAGTTAGCGCTTTGATTTGGACATCATTTGCAATCATCTACCTATCCCCTATCACCGCACTTATTTGAAATATTGAGGTGGAGGGGGAAACCCGAATCACGTGAAACAGACATGCGTGAAAAACTGAATATTGATAAAAAATCGAAGAAATGAGTGAAGCAGATATGTTGTTCACGACGAAATGCGAACCTCATATGTACATGCGATCCCTCTACTACCGTAAATAAAACACACGGACGATTCGAGAGCAAAAATTGCACCACGTTTCCTATGCTCATTTTTCGGGTTGTTTCATCGATTTTGAGTTTTCTTCTGTCCAAGACTATTGAGTGTGTGTGTTTCGGAGTTAAAAATGCAAGAGCGTTACAAAAATGACGCGGAGAAATCTTAAACAAGAGCGATGATAGATGATAGATGGGTGATCGTGAACGAGCAGAAACATAGCGCTTACTTAAATTAGCGAGAAAAAAAGTTTAGGAGCTTTTATTTGGACGGAATCAATTTTTGCGAAGGTGAAAGTGACGAGCGGGTAACAAACCCTCATCGCTCACCTGGAGAAGATGAGCACCGCCACTACGCCACGGTGACCCTTTCGGGAGTTGCGAGCGACTGCGCTTATCAACTGGCACTATCCCTCCACGTTTTGAGCATGCAAACTTTCAGCCTTCACAATCTTTGTTGGTAGACTCATTTGCAGTCCCATATTCCATATCTGTTAATAACTTTCAAGCCCTGTCTATACCTACTCTTTATTCAAAGCTCCATAGGAAGTTGAAACCCTTCCGTGGTCAGACGAGACCAGTACTAATCAACCGATCCCGGATGGGAGGAAGGCTTGGTAAGCCTAGGCGACTATCGATCGGGGATCTAAACCCGTGACCATGTTTGTTTGAGTTTTGCCGCTCCAGTACCGCCGCCTAATAATTTCTGAAACCGGATTTAACGAGGGGCACCAAAGGAGGAGGGTTGGCATATACAGAGCAGTTCAACTGGTGTTAAGTATGCGCTCGTACCCATTCCTATGATTAGAAGTCTCGATTGATTACTTTTGATATTAACGATTATCACTTATGAAGGATTTAAACGTTGAACCACCGAAACCTTGAATGCTGCTTACCAATATTCTCTGGTGCTAAAAACACCGACATCAGCCGTCTTATTAGTGCATCTTCTTTTCTTCATGGACATATCATTAGTTGAGATCTTTAAATTACTTGCAGTCGGATAGGATTTGTGCAAATAATATCGAAACAATGAAAAACCGTAATCCTCAGTTGAATCACAAACCGTAGTGGGCCACTTTGTGACCCACATACACACTCTCAAAGGATTATATGAAGTAGGATATAAAATTTTATAATAGTAATTGAATCGCTTGAACCCAACGTTTTTTCCAAGCATCACATTTTCGATTTCCAGAGCATGACATTCGTTTAAGGGGATTCTAAAAATAACTCACTATGTATCGACATTTCAACTAATCCTTTTCGTTTTTCTTATAATCTTTTCTTAGTTATTTTTTGGTTTTTACTGCTCTACAACTATTAGCCCTCTGTTTGTTTGGCATAGTGAAGCAATTATTTGATTAATTAATCGGGTAGCGAATGATTCATATTCAGTGAACAATATTGAGGACAACGGCGATGAAGATTATGGTGATGAAGAAGATAATGGCATTGAAGGTGATACAACAGGGCCGAACATTGAAGGAGACCATACGTTAGGTAAGCGAATGTTTCTTATTTTAATCTCTTTGTGAGAAAAGGAACTACCTACAGCTCTCTCCGTAAGAACTCGAAAATTCACGTGAATACCGCAAACTCGCGCCATTTTCGCCTTCTTTCCGTAATTCAGAGTGGAGTAATCCAGAAGCTGAAGACGCAGTTGAGCTCGGCTCGTTGAGCTCTATAAGCTGATACCCTAAAGTTTGTGAATGCGCCATGCACTTAAGTCTCATCTGAAAATTAATAGCAGACACATTAGGTGCACGCTTTAGCGCTTGTAGTGGCTGATTGGTCCCCTAGGATGAAGTGTTGTTATTCGCTCTGAGGTGCGCCACGTTCTCGACTTTACTCAGCACAGCGTTATTCAGTCTGCAACGTTCATTTCTAATGTGAAGGCTGCAGATGACTGCATCTACCGTCTGCACTCAACACTCCTTCATACAAGTTCCACTGAAAATACGACATCATTTTACGGCAAAGTGATTGAGTCGATTTTGTTGACATTTCCCGAAATTTGGAGGAATTTTTCTCCAAGATCTGAAGAAGTGGCGTTGAGGCACTGTATTATCGTAGACACTGCGAGACTATTATGGTACACCTGTTCATAGATCAAGATTTCTTCCTTGCCTTCGAACTTCATCTAGCCCAAATCATAAGAAAACATTTTTCCCTTTTTCTTGACCTTTTTTCAGCTAAGTTGTACACAGTTAGATTCTTCGTGAAAAACGCTATCGAATGATATATGGGTCGACCTGTGATGAAATTCTCCCTTCATAACTATGTATTTTCTGCCTTATGCCTACGCTAAGCGGGCGGTTTCTTGCTGGGCGTGTTTTTATACTTATGCGACCGAGTACTGTAGTGGCGCGGAGTTTGAATGGTGGTATTGAAGGATTTTGATTCGCACGCGGCCGGTTTCGTATGGGCGGGAGTTTGAAGGCTTTTGAATGATATTTATTTGAATGGGGGATTAGATCTGCAGGTGGCGGGGTACTGAAGTGACGAGAAAGGGAATTGTTTGCATTATGACTATTCGAGTGGGTGGTAAAATCTGCAGAAGAAGGGGTACTGTAGTGGCGGGAAAGTGGTGCAATTCGAATGGGAGGTTTGGGCCTGCATGAAGGGGCGATGGTGAGGTGAGCGAGTTTGAATGAGATTATTTGAATTGGAGGATAAGATCTGCAGAAGGTGAGGTACCGTAGGCCCACTTTCCCATGCCAGGCATCTTCAGACAGCCCCACATCTCACATTCAAACTGCCCCACTTTTCCGTACTACAGTACACCGTCTCCTGCAAATCTTAAAGGCACAGTACACGATAATTTTGGGTAGTCCAGATTATGATGAAAAATGGAAGACAAGATCGAAAACAGTGCGATGGCGGTGAAGAAACTGAGTGGACAGGTGTTTCCAAAAAGAAAAATGCTTCGAAAAACCGTTAAAAAGCAGGGCTAAATGAGAATGAGGCCAGAAAAATGAAGGAGAGCGGGATGGGTCCAACTGCGTACGCGTGGGTCTTGGTGCGAAGAACAGACTACGGTGGACCAAAATTCATTCACTTGTAAGCATAAGTAAACAAAAAAACCCTAGTAACAGCAGAGGTAGCTTCGCTTTTTCAGCTTCTAGTAGTATGAAATTAAATAAGGGATCGCGGCAATGGGAGAAGAATGGCCTCGTCACTCGGCGGTCAGCTGATTGTGTGTGGGTCCTAGAACGAATAATCGCAATCTGTATTGTCTCGACACTCGTCTGCCGTGACATCGATCGAATGGCGAAAAGCCAGTTACGGCAGCAGCAGGGCTTCCACTATGCCCTAAGCGTCGAGATCGCGGGAGCGAGTGGGTCCCTTCTACCACCCATGGGGACCGCTGAGTATTGATAAGGTGAGGACTCAGTAAGCTTTCTTTTCGTGGACCTTGCCTTTGAGATCATCTAGAATAATCAACGTTCTGAGCAAGCTCCTCCCCCCTCCCCCCTTCTCACCTGTTCAGTACGCCGCCAGATCCAATTCCCATTCAAATAATTATCATGCAGAAGTCTCCAACTTTCCGCCCCTACAGTACCCACCCCCCTGCATATCCAGACAAGCTCAGCAGGAAACCGCTCAGCGCCAGGTAGGTAAGAAAATGGTTACGAAGGGGAGATTTCGTCACGGGTTGACCCATATATCATTTGATAGCCTTTTCACGAGGAATCTAACTGTGTACAACTCAGCTGCAAAAAGGCCAAGAAAAAGGAAAAAACATAGTTTTATGGTTTGGATCAGACAAAGTTCGAAATTTGGGCCCATAGCAAAGGAGAAGTTTTGATCGGTGCTAAGGTGTACCACAACAATCTTGCAGAGTCCACGATAATACGATGCTTCAGCGCCACCTCCGGAAATCTTGGAGAACAATCCCTCCAAATTTCGGAAGATGTCAACAAAACGACTCAATTATTTTGCCGTAAAATAGTGTCGTTTTCACAATGGGACTTGTACGAAGGAGTGTTGAGTGCAAACAGTAGATGCAGTCATACAGCCTCAACATCAGAAATGAACGATGCAGACTGAATAAAATCGATCAATCACTTTCTTGTACTGAGTAAAGTCAAATACGCGGCGCACCAGAGCGAAATCTGAACCCTTCATCCTAATGGACCAATCAGCCGCTACAAGCGCTAAAGCGTGCACCCCATGTACATGCAATTCAAAACGAAGCATTCACAACACTCCCGGGTAGCAGCTTATAGAGTTCGGCGGCGTCTGCAGCTCCTGGACTATACCCCACTCAGAACCGATTTATGTAGAGAAGACAAAAAAGGTGCGAGTTCCCTGTATTCGCGTAATTTTCGAGTTCTTACGACGAGTACTGAATAATGTTCGTAGCGGGATTCAGAAGAACTCATCCATTTGGTTTTTGTTCTGCCGACATGTTTCACTGAATATCAATATGTATTACAATTATAACGTAGAAGTCAATGTCAGTCAATTCTCGCCTGTCATTCCTTCTTTACATATTTCCTCGAATGTCTTTATCTTGTCTTTTCTCCGCTCTTTTCTCCAATAGTCTGATCTTCGAAGCTTTGCCCTATCTTGTCCTCTCATGACCTGTCTCGACGTTGTGATAAAATTTTTTCTTCTCATCTTATTCATTGTATACTACTGCCCAGGCATGGGTCATGCGGAGTAGTCTTGGCTTAGTGTCCCCTGCGAAAATCAACTGGGGCATTGGAACCGGGAGATATTCTTGAGTGCCGAGCGTGCTCAACTTCTTTTCACTACCAATCGTTTCCTATTTTTGATCACTCCATATTTTACTGGAAGCACTCGATGTAGAAAAGTGGTCTGGATGGTTTTTAGGCTCTGAAGTTTTGAACATTGTGTTTAGTTGCACCACATAAACCTGAACTTGATTACCATGCGATTCTCTCTCCGAGGCCACGAAAGGTTATTTTAAAGTGGAAGATGGACTGGAAAGAGTCGGATGAGCTAGATTTTCCCGAAAGACGGTGAGCGATTTCAGTGAATTAATTTCTGTTTTGGCAACTAAGCGATGATGTATACGAATGACATTCTAGCCATAAGCGAAACCGCGCGTTTCTTCTTGTTTCTAAAATTATTTGACCTGACGTGTTCTTCATCTAAGACAGAATCTCAAGCTAGTGTTACGGTTTATCAAAACAGCCCTGACATTGCACCCGGCGCAATGGACTGACCGAAATTCTATTTCAGTTGCAGTGCAGGTTCCGATACTTTCCCAGAAGTTTCCATTTCTCTCGGAGATCCTCTCTCTCTCACAAGAGCAGTCTCGTGTGATCGTTATACGTCTCACCCACTTGTTTTATCTTTAGGACGAAATGAGTCTTAGAAATGGTACTTGTGGAGAAGTTAAATAGAGGGTAAAAAGCATGCTGACCCATGAGTGATGGCTGTTCGAATATCTGGACCCTGAATCTCATGAAGAACGAGGGAAATGAGGCACCAAAGGGTCATCCCTGTCCTTGTGACGATCCTAGGAGGAGAAGAAGGTTGCCACCAAGAAACTCGGCTCTCTGTAAGACTCACCTTTCAGCATTGATGTGCACATCCTAGAAACACCTGATGGGAAGGAAATAAGAAGGATTCCCTCAGTGGAACTGAAATATGATGTGAGTTCTGCCTTTGCTTCTTGATTTCGAGCATAGTTCACGGTCATGATTGGATTGTATTTGTAATATCCAGTTGTTGGAAAAATGCTATTTTTTTATTGATTTGTTGTTGTTCTGTATTTGTAGTTTTATTCTTGTCGGTTTCTGTTACAAGGAGTGGGTGGACACGTTTGCCAATCGGCAATGGAGGACGGCTGACCAGCACTGACGTCGTGAGGCGGATTCCCGATGGACCTATCACAGCAGCCCAGTGCCCGATAACCTCAGCACCTAAAACGGGCCGGCGATCTACCACTGATTTTTACTGTTGCTCATGCATTAGCTCGGAGGAGAATCCACCGAATAAAGCCTAATCGGTCAATTCAAACTCACATCGCATACCACGGGGAAAAGATGAGCAGCCCAACCGTGTGACTTATTTTGAATTTACTAGCTCATTTCATGTGTTCTCCTTCCCCCCATATGAAAAAAGAGAATGTGGTAGTTCGAAAACCTGAATTTGAGATCAACACTGAATATGCCAAAAACGTCTTTGCTTACACCGTACTTAAAACTGCTTTAAAAAAATTATCTCCCCAGTACTGACAAGCTTCAATTACATGCGAGTCTCAACTTTTTAGATCAAAAAGTTGAGGTACTGAAGATTTCTCCAAGTTTTGTTTCCAGGCTACGACCTATACGTACACTCACCAAGGAGATTACGGTACTACTTTAGAATTCACTGTAGAAGCTATCGGGAATGAAGAATATTCCACGGAATCTTCTCCCGGTGAGTGATGGGGAATCAATCCGATAGGTGGAATCACTTGTAGCAACTGAGATCCTGAATGAATTGACTTTCTCATTACGGGGAGGCCTTTTTGGGCTAGGACGCATATATAAGGAACAAACCAAGCTGTTCGAATTTGGAGGCTAAAAGTTGTGAGGGAAGTTGCGCCTCGAGCAGTTATGTATGCTACGGAAATCCACCGGTGCAAATTAGATTTAGGATTTAGGAGAGGAAAACTATAAACTGAGACCTGAGCCGCTTGGACGTTCAGTGTAGCTGTCGGGGAAGCAATTGTAATCGATGAAGATAAGGGTTGTAGTTATAAGTATTCATTACATTCTTCTTATTTGGTGTAGGAAAATTCAGAAATTTGTGGTATATAAACGCATGAAGTCTGCTGTACTCTCATAGTTTATATCAGCAGACAAAGAGCTGTTAGATATATCCTTGCCTACCTTTGGTAGGCTCTACTTCCACCAATGGGAAGCAAATAAGGGAACAAAGATGTATGGTTTCACTGAACTTTACTGGTGATTCGAGCTTTCTTACTTGGGCCCCCAATCCGCCCCCTCTCCTCCTCCCACTACTTTCATCTAAACTGCATAAAACTGTGGTTGAGACTACATTCCTAGCACGGAATCTTTACGTAGTGTCTACTCATTTTCTTGCTCAGGTGAGAATCAGCTTTGAGAGAACAATGCACCTAAGTTAGGATGGCTACCAGAAATGACTAATTAGACGAATAGTTTAGAAAGGCACCGATCGAAGATTTAAATCAAACCCTATTTCTACTGTGGTTTGTGAAGTTATATCCGTAAAGGTACTCTCGGAGAGAATACAAAAAAGCCCTTATATTTCTACTTCGAAATCGAGCAAAACTGGGGAAAGAAATATCTGGAGAACGGGGATCTTCTTCTTTTAAGAAACTGATTCAGCAACTTTTTAGTTCAAGTCAAATTCCGAAAAATCAAGCCGATAGCGATAACTGACCTGAAAAGTAGCATAACTAGTGGGAAAATCAAGCTCTCATGGAAGGTAAAAGGCATCAGGGAAAACGAAAATCCCGTTTACGATGTGGCGTGAGTCTTTCAAGAAATAGGGGGAATTTTTGCTATTTTTTCCTTATTTTCATGGTTTCTATTTCACAGACGATGGTAAGATAAACTCCTTGTATATTACTTTGCAAAAGGAGTAAATGATAGCAAAACACGCTGTTCTAGTCTATCTTGTCCACGCATAAGTCGAGTGGCACCTTCGATCGTAGAATAGTTCGGAGCCTTCAGTGCTTAGCTATACATGTTCATCAAATTACCTCCCATATAGCGGGGCAATAGGGTAATGCTGTCTCAATTTTTTGGACTGGGTCAAGGGTAATCCACGCTGGAAGACATATACGACCTATGAAAATTCCATTACAAGTCATGGGTTATAGGCGAAAAGGACATAAGTAAAGATTTACAGGATTATCCTTACCATGTCGTTCTGAAACACGCATGGATATGCTAACTTCTTTATCACCACATCTAAAGTCTTCATTCACTACAAACGTGTAAAAACTTGCATTCAATTCTTTCTTTAGTCTGATGTCGTAAATGCGAGCCTGCAATAGTTTATTGTACTGTGCAGCACCATGTAATATTCAACCATTTATCCTTTACAGTACAATACATAGAGCGAAGAAACGAGTAGGGGTGCCGACAGAGTTTGACGGAGGTATGGATGCAGCAGGAAGGGATTCGATTCCAAGGACCGCGCTTCCTCTCCAGCGTTTCTCTATTCGCCTTTTGTACGGCTCCGCCTATTCATGTAATCGGCAGAAGTCACTAAAGCAATAATCAAACCATGAAGCTCCACTATACCTTATTACGGGTGACAGAACTTCTCCCCGAAATCTCACGCCCTGCGTCAGTGAGTCCCCGGCAACTCTCTGTATCCTTCCACCGAGAATTTGAATGTTTCTTTCACATCGTCGATCGTGAGCGGCGAGCAGCTCCCCACGCCGTTCGGGGAGAAGACACCAGACCTCCTTCGTGCTGTGCTACTCAGCCCTTATACTATTACTGAACGCTTACACTGTACCCTTTCCTTCGCAACAAGGCTCATCGCCTCCAAATATGTTTCGTCGAATACTTTTGTATCGAAGTTTCACTTTAGAAAGACTTTTGTTTGACAGGAAACAAGTGCAAAGTGCTGAGGAAAGTTTAAGTACATTACAAATCGTCAGAGTCCAGGCTTTTAGCTTCCATTAGTGTTTTTTGATAATTTGAAGATATTGTTCGCTTCGAAACATCAGGCTGTTCGACATAAGGTTCCGACGCAAACAAAATCTTCGATCTTCGACAATTTTTCTCGCCCTAGTAAGTTGTTCCACCTAAAAACTTCATGCTACGTAAGAACATAAGTATTACGAGCTGCCTCTACTATTGAGAGCTCAAAAAGACTTTCCCCCACAATCAAGCTCCATGAAACCTACGTCGTCCACGGGCGGCAATCAAATCCTATCTTAACAGAGCCCGATCGATGCTATTAATAAGTGCGAAAAGAGAGATCCCGATCTGAGAAGGGATGTATTGGAGGTCGTCTGTATGGATATCGAAGGAGTCATTTGTGTATCACTACGGCTCAGATCGGTTTTGCTTTACAGTGGGGAGGGGGGGGGGGGGGGGAAGGGGGGGGGGGGAGGGAGAGGGATGAGTGTGTGACGCATCTCTACTACGTGATTTTTTGCTACGAGAAGAGAAGCTGTCTGGTCCAGAAGAATGTATGCATTTCAGCATTTACGCCCGCTCCGATTATGGAAATCCCGCTGCTTCACCCGTGTCGGCTTTGACTTCAGAAAAAACTTACGTAGTAAGTCCATATTGTCTCAGGAAGGTTCAATACTAGTGTTTTCAAGACAAATCTCTTCTCAGATGTTACCTATTGAGACCTTCAGAAAGTATGTAGTGGAAGTTGTAGCAGTTCTTGAAGGCTACTTTGGTTCTCCAAGTACATTGAATATTACTGTTCTCGGTATGGGAATAAATTCATCTTTCTAGTGCATGAGTTGTATTTGATCTCGACCATTTTTCAGATCCTCACAGTTCGCCAACTAATGTTTTGCTGACCTTCAAATCTCCGGAATCTGTCACAATCTCGTTCACTGTGCCACCCCAGATGAACCCAGACATTAAGGATGAAGGATGCGAGGTTGTCGATCTTCTGTCCTCTACAGGGTGAAGAGCTCAGTGTGAATCTGAGTCCGTAAATGCGACACGTCACTAGTTTAGCAAAATCATTGTGGTGTCTGAAATCCCTCTAAATTGCTGTAGCTGGCTGATGCTCCAATTGCATACCTTGCAACCCCATCGAATTTCTACTCCCGATTTGTCAGTCCTTCAAAAGTAGTTAACTTAATATGATTCCGTTATGGCTGAGACACAATTCTGATTGAATATGATACAGAGAAGCGAAGAATACTGGGAAGCTCAGAGCTGGAAAAGTGGTAATATTACAAGTGATCCACCGTTTTCGGCTAAATCTATCCAAGAGATCACGATGCGTTCACGTTTCTTTTGCAACCATATCTGGAAATACAAAATGATTCTAGGTAAACGTATGCCCCTCACAAGCGCTTTCGGAAAGTTGTAGAAAGGAGCTGGTGACACAGGATTTATCGTCGGCCTCATTCAACGTAAAGCATTCGGGTATGTGAGAAAATAGAACATAAATCATAGGAAAGTATATTGTCTACATTTTAATGTAACACTGCCGATAACCCTAATTAAGCACCACTATGGAGACTGTTTGATTGAATGTTTTGGTGTTGGCACTCGTCATTTGAATCGTGGCCACATTTTCAACTGACCACGAGTATTTGTAAATCATCTCGTGAGATTGAGGGTTTAGCTCTACATAGAGGGCTCAGGCAGGTGGAACTGAAGGCTCGCACCTATGAGAGGGTATAAGATTATAGGAAAGAACTTAGACTTACTTGACCAAGGGTCTAGATTTATTGAATAGGGTTTGGACTTCAGTTTCTCAGGTGAAAGCACTATCTTACAAACCTATCTTGCTTCCGAAGGTATCTTCCACCATGAAAAGCAGTAGGCTTGTTTGGAAGGGTAAGGCAAGAGCCAAAACCCCATTTAGGATCTGCAATATGTATTCCAGAGCTAAAAATAAAAGTGTGTGGGTCACTTAAGGATCCGGCTTGTTATAATTGCCGTCGAGTTTGTCCTAGCCAAGATCTATAGGGCTATTAAGAAATGTTTCCTGATGACTGCTCAGTAGCCTGGGTTTCAAAGCAAATTTTGCAACAAGCGATGTCTTTGACTGAATCAGCGTTGATTCCTTGCTTGATTCATATTCATATTTCATAGGCATGGGCGCTGGACTAGAAATTCCTATTTGGAGGCGGGTACACTTCTATAATGTTTATTACTGATTTTCTGCGCTCAGTACATCGTTCGCAAAGCTTTCTCAGAACTTTATTTATGAAATGATGCGAACGCATCTGCTCAGTAGACTGACTGTCTACCAATCCAGCTCTAGCGAGGGAAATCTCTTCAGAATATCTGCCCATGTACTTACATATGTACGGAAGATGTTGCAGAAGCATACTACACGACAGTTGTTTGTAAGACTGATGGCACAAGTGGCCCAAGAAGTCCATGGCTCTTTTTCACAGCGCCAACGTTATCGAAACGCACGGTGCCTGGGGTAGCTCACTATGTGGTGAGTGGTTGACATTATATTGTGTCATCAATGACAAGGATGAAAAGTTATTAAATGGGGGTGGAGCTAGTGTGGTGGTAAGTGAAGCACTACCACACACGCGTGGTCTCGGGTTCGAAAACATATCGATATCCACCTGGGTCAACCAAGTCTTTCCTCCTTTCGAGATCAGTTAAATGGTACAGACCCATTCGGCAAGACAAAAGCATTGTCTTGTACATCGGCCCACCACCGCAAGTCGTTGTTTAGAACACATACGCATTCAGTATGCCTATTTTGAATGGAAGTCTAATTCAGGAGCGCATGCCTCACAGTTGGGATTGATCATTTCTCAAAGGCTCTATCTTTAGCGACCATCATTGACTAGCATTGTTTCTGCACGAAGGCAACTGTGTGTGGTTTTTCTTCAGCTTTCTTCAGCTTCCTAGAGTATTCCTCTGCTTAGGCCGATATCGATCCGGGATTCGAACCCGTGATCATGTGTGTGCGATGTGTGCCACTAGACACTACGCCATCTCGTAGTCGAAAAGTTGTCTCAAATTCTTCTATTGCTCAAAACTTCTTTTTCTTTGTGTGGTTCTGCTCCAATAGACTACATATTATCCACGAGTCTCTGCTACTGTAAATTTCCCATCAATATTCTTGGTGCTTACATTCATAAATTTTCTTCTGCATCTGAACTGATAAGACCTTTTGACATCACTTGATCAGCGACCCCATGCTTACTCTTCACCTATTTTTCAGACCTTCGAACCATTATTGAACTGAATCTGAAGATTCTCGTGAAAGCAGAGCCCTTTTACCTCTGCCCATCCCATCATTTTCGAATACTGTTCATTGTTGAACACATAATGCTGTGCTACTGATGCCCAGAATTATGTCCTTGTGTTTAGGAAAGCGGCATCAACGTGTTTTTTGATGCTGAGGATACCCTAAATTTGGTGCTCTCTTGGAAATTCTCATTCAGTAATGGTTCTGAATTTAAGAACGCTTATGTGAAGTGGATAAGAATATCATCGTATGCGAAGGTGAGCGTTCAGCCGCGGAAACTTATTCCTATTATCTTCGACTGGCTTAGTTGCTATGGAGAATGGTGATAGAGTAGTATTGGATGCTCGGCGCTGCGCCAACCATCACAAGCTGCTTTCCTGAATAAGTTTTCAGTCCAAAACACATACAGCGGAGTGGCGGTGTGCACGAGTGTTAGAGCAAAGTCTAGGCAAGAAGTTCCTACTTCTGGACAACTGCTTTCTTCACCTGTCCACCCATGGAAGGGACTCGTGACAGACGAATGGATATGCTGATCTATTCAGCTCGCCTCTGACTGACCTCTGCCCTTCGATAATCTGTTAGCTTCAATGCGAAAGTGGGCGCTCTCCTTGTATGTGCATGATCCTTGTGCACAAGGGACTCAGAGGATCCTCATCAAATAAAAAAAATCTTACTTATACGCGCAGCTATCGCGTGCCTTATTTATATTCTGAGAAATCCGTTGCACAACTTGTTAGGGTCACAGATTCGTTTTCGTTACTAATTTACTTTAAGTTACTCGGCGTACATCGGTATTCCTTATTTGTAAAAATTCCTCTGCATTTAGCCACGGGGAGTAATCGGAGCACGAGTCTCAAATGGCGTGCCATGCTATGAGACAACTAGCACGTTGTACGAATCATTCTAGATTATGATGAGATCGGGACTACACCGTTAAAGGCCCAGTGATGTGCATGGGACAGACGTACAACTGAAGCGCTGTGAAACACAAAACAAAAAAGTATAAGGGCGTGCTCACTTAGAGGGGACATATGAAGTGTCCTGTGCTGGTAATAGTACCCCAATACCCTACAAGCTACCCCCACCAATGATTTCACGATTACCGAGTGCTGCTTCATTTTTCAATCTTCCTGGACATGTTCTGACCCACTTCCGCGCTTTTCCCTTTTTCTCTTCCCGTGAAGTTATATTCTCAGTTCCACTCAACGGCAACTGAAGATATCGCGATCAAACATGGCGTAATTGGCTATCGTATTCCGCTGACGCCATCTATTATTGCCCCTTCATAGCTCATTTTCTCACGCAAAATACCTTTAAAGTAACAGAATTTTTCACGTGATGTTCATAACGATTACTGTTTCAGGCAAGAAATGGAGTGTACGTCCGTCCGGATGTTGTGTCACAAGATGCAATGGCCTCAAATATCAATTTGGGGGTGTGTACATGTTTCTTATTTCTGACGAAATTTTTGCGTGAAAGCTGTTTTTCTGTTTGTTTGCGTTCCTTCATCCCCACAGACTTCTTTCATAGTCCACGATTTGGCCCGCGATAGGTCGCGGTCCAAATGTTGGACTATGAAAGCAGCCACAGCGTGTGATTGTGTTTGAATGAGGTCGATCAGATCTCAGTCGAAGTACCCTCGGACTGCTTCCCACTGGTACTACTGATTGGTGATTTTTTTCTACTTCAAGATGAGTTAAGCCTTATCTGAAACAACCACGAAACGGATTTGAATGGCCTCACTTAAAGCGAAGACTATCAATATGTATTGGGAGTGGGAGTGACTATTTCCCTTTGTGATACAACCTTCCGTGAAAGTCCTCGAAGGCGAGATAAGAGCGGTTCGTGACTTTTTTCACTGAGACGAATTTCTGGCCTTCAAGGATAGCGCACGGTGTGCTGTCAAGCCGAAATGCTGCCTAAAAAAGGCATACAAACTCTTCATTGTATACTACACCCAGAATCGCTGTGTTTTAACGGAATTGTAGATGCTGCACCATCCAATCAGAAGCAAATATTTTGAAAATGCGAAGAGCTAATCTTCAGGGTCCTAACCCATGGCGATGAAGGAAAGCATCTTGTAGCACTTTTTACTTGCTGTGGCCAGCTCTTTACTCAATCCTACAAAACTAAAATCTTGACCAAATCCTCCTCCCATTCGGCCGTCATAATCTCGTACATCATCTTACCTTGACTAATTCTAAGAACCTCTTCGAATTCTACGAATTTTTGCGCTTTCTTCGTCACCCATGCTGTTCTGCGCCAACAGTTCCCTTATTCAGTTTGACAAAGATACCTCAAAGTCATCGGACTGTGTCTTCAGAAGGTGAATGGGCTTTGAAAAATCTCGATTCCGGGCCTCGCCGTACCTGCGCCCACCATTTTTGGCCATGACAAGATCAAAGATCTCCACTTCATGAGTCAAGGTTCCTATTCGATAGATAATCCGATCCTTATTCGTAGCTGTTTGTTCCATAGAAGATCGGAAGGTCCTTCCCGCTACTCGTTCAGTCTTGTAGTTTTCCCACTCTGTGTAAGAAGACCAACTCACATCCGTTCTTATGTCAGTCAACTTCGCGACTCGAGCTAGGCTGCACCGGAGACGGGGATCCCATTTAGGAGTTCCAACCTCCCCTCAACATGCCCATTCCTCCTGCTGGTTCCACTCAACATTGGAGGATAACCACTACATTCTAGTTTTCAAACATTCGTTTTTACATTTGAATCGTTTAACCATGAGTAAATCTGATGCGATTATCTGTCACAAGGTAGCCTTGAATCACATGGGTTGTAGGGGCAAATTGAACAGAAGCGGATCAATGTCGTCGATCAAGTAATTTTTTCAGCTGTCACCATCACTGACATTCGATATAGGATGCCACTTCTACTCTTTGAATGTCACATTCATTGATGGATTCAGCTCATTTATCAGCTCAGAAGAAACATGCTACGGCTGTGAGTCAGTCCTTTATTTCGTAAAGTGATATAGGGGCTCGATACCATAGGAATGCGATAGGCCAAGAATCTAGTCTTATGGTTAGTTATGTTACGGCATGGTTCTACGTATTTGTCCATTTGCCAATTCAATTGAAACGCATCTGTTACCTCAGCACCCTTACCGAATATAACGTGTTTGGCATCTGTTTATTTGTCGTCTGTCGTTTTGCCACGAAATCCTTTATTACCTAAAGAAGCACGCGGAAGTGAAGTGTGGAATGGAAGGAGTGTAGGACAAGATGGCAGGGGCTCGTGTGTTGGCACTTCCCCCATAAGTCCTTCAACCACTACTTGTAGGCTATATTTCTTTAGAGGAAGGGGCGGGGGGAAAGAGGACTCGGTGTCAGACCTGAAGGGTTTAACTCTGTTGGAAGCGTCCTCTGTTACAATACTTGGCAAATCGTTAGCTAACAGGTACTACATATAGAAGGCAATCATTTCCAGACACATCTGCGAGCTTTATCATTTTGTACATGATAGGAGGTATACTAGTGCTGGTTGCGATTGTCTGTGTCATTACAAGTGGAAGAACAAAGAAATATGTGGTGAGCATTACAGGAGTAGCGTTGTTGTTTCAGGAGAAAAAAAACTCAGCACGCACTTTACCATTAAGAATTAGAACTCAGTTTCAATAGAAGCAACTGTCTCTTATTTTATCCTGGTGTTGATTCCACAAGCCCTCTAGAGTTTTTTCTGCTCCCTCATCGTAGGAAAAATGACAAAGTACTCATGAGGCGAGCCACTTTTGCAGTTGGAGATACACATCTAGGTGATGTAAATGGTGCACAGTTCGCACTTCTCATACATCGCTGTCACATAGCAGTCCGGCAGTTACATACCAATAGGGCCAGCATGTATCCCATCCACACCAGTTGATGCTGAAGGAGCTGGAAAATTATGACAAAACGAATTCCTTTAACTTACATGACGACCTCGTGCTCTCGAATGGATACTGGTCAGGTACTGCAAGCATTAATGACCAGCTAAAAGACAATGAATGCGACTTTTGAAGGTCCAGCTTTTATTATAGTGTCCATAAAGTTCGTTCGCCATGTGTAAACAGCGTCGCGTTACGCAACGCGTTGTGATTTTGCATAATGATTTTTGCAATACTGAAAGTACTCGCGATGGGCTATCTTCTGAGCTAGCTACCTTGAAATTTCACTTCCTGCTCTTCCCACAATAAAACGGTGAAGATGAGTCAGCACCACCGCCAATGTTCACTGGACTACTAACCTGGACATCTATCGACGTCAGGCCACGACCAGGATGGATCAGCAGTTTGGTGATAACACCCCTTCTAGGAACTGATTGTCAAAATGGTGAACCCGCTTCACCAATGGAAACTATGGCATCGAAGATATGCCGAAGTCCGGTCGCCCACCCACCGTCTCTCGCCATGACGTTGTCCACTACAGCATCCTACCCAACAATGCCACAGTGACGGCAGAGGCCCTTTCTAAAAAATTGCGGGAGGTCAGGAAAGTTGTCGCCTTGTCCCAGAAACTTGCAAATCCGTGGTTGCTCTGGGACAACGCGCGCCTCCACAAAGCGAGAGATACTCGGGCCGTCCTGGACGGGCTGGGCATCAAGACGGTCGCGCATCCACCGTATAGCTCGAACATAATTCCATGCGATCACCACATCTTCCGGTTCATGCAAAATTCCTTGGACGGAAAACAGCCGAAGAACGAGCGTGACCCCGAGGACGTGATCGAGGACTGGGCCGAGTCGCGGCCGGTAGGCTTTCGGGAGGATGAAGCTGACTCTCTACCCGATCGTTGGCGAAAGGTGGTGGATATGCATGGCGATTATATCATGGACAAGTAAGTTCAACTTGCTGAGTTATCTTTACAAGCTTTGAAAAAAACGAATAACCAGCGAACTTTATGGACGCCCTAATAATTCCGGAAAGAAGGGATCGACAGGATGTCTGATATGCAGTTTGATTTGGGACGACAACGACAACTCATCACGGTCATTTAATTGATTAAGCCCCAATGAGACTAGCCTCCCAACTTCGAAGGCTTTGTCTATAACTGCTGCTCTTCTCTCCTTCAGACCTTCCTTTACCGCTTCTCTGCATAGCTTCGCAAGTTTGGTGTAAGTTCTAAATCTCTCTGCCTTTCTAGCACAATCGTGTGGATCACGACGAGCGGGTTATATTTCTCATCGTGTTTTCCATAACAGTCACCTCCACCAGCAGGGAAAGCAAGCTGGTTCTATTCAATAATGGTCTTGGAACTTCGTTTCTTCAACTTCACAGTTCTACCTACACGCACTGAAGAAGAGAATCTAGCATTGACGAGACGATGTTCCGACCCGATAACTGCAGAAAAACAGCGACTTTAGTCAAGCAAACATCCGGTTGAAGATAACGTGATCTATTTTATTGTGGAAATATCCATCAGATGACTCCCATGCCCACGAGAGTTCGTGGAACAGCGAATCACCGTGGAGTGTGAGTCGACATGATGAACTCGGGCTGTCTCTTATCTGCTTATTCCATTTTATTCCGTGGATCCCGATTCGTGGATTTTTATCTGTTCTTCTGCGGCTAGTCTTGGCGTTGAAATCACCATAGATGACTATGAAGAGGTCCTGTATGAAGAGCCTCTCAGGTGCATATAGAGTCAAGTTCAGTCGAGTTGAGATTACACTTCATCCTCTCAGTCGCAAACGTCCGATTCGTGTTGTCAGGTTGTCGTGCGGATCAGTTTTCATAGCCAACTTGTATTGACTGAGACACCTACGCCACCGACTCCTATGCTGTCACCTGCTTCAAAGGAGAGCTCGTCTTCGGTGTCGAAAAAGGCGTGCAGCAGACGATGCCTCAACTCTACTGGTCTTCAGCGCCCATATGAACCGATGACGTCGCTTTCGATCTTCCTACGTTGCATAGTCAGATCCTCCATATACGCTTTCGATGCAGTAATCGTGTGTTGAAATTATAAGTTGTCATCTTAATTCCTCTCCTTTTAGGCAGCGTTTTCTGGCGCTCAGATTTTGGCAGCCTCTCCCAGGAACCTACCAAACGCTGCTGTATTAGGGAATGATGACCACTTATATTACAATTTTTCGGCAGATAGTACTCGCTAGGCTATGCTTTAGAGATTGGGCCGACTAATGGTAGTTAGCCAGGTTCTGGAGTGGACCAAGGGCCTTGTTTCGGAGGCGGCCGGATACTTTCCGGTCACCCGAATGCAACTTTCAGTTGAATCGATGTTGAGGATGCCAACTGCACGCGCAGACTCTCCAAGCATGTATACGTGGTTACACTGCGAGATACAGGTATGTCGGCCCAGCATAGCAAACTAGGAAGTTGAATCCACCGGCATCTCTGGGCAAGTACCGTTGACTTTTGGTCAGCGATTTACTCCCTTATCCGCCACCTGGCATCGCCCTACGTAGCCTCCTCAATAAGCGCAAAGAGATCCTCCCTTGAGAGAGAAGTAAAAGCGAAGGAGGTCCGTAGAACTGTTTTCTAAGCTCTAGCGCTGTCTTATTCTGCAATACTTCGATTTCGATCTCTTTCATCTCATTCCATAGCGAGCACTGACCTATTGTCTAATAAAATAACTTTTTTAGGTTCTGCAACAGTTTAATTTCTTATGAGTTAGGGCGTTTTTAGCTGATCAAAGATACTAATAATACTAATAGGAACGGCTACTGAAGCTGTATTTCTTTAAGCCGGATAAGACAAGGAGACACGCTTCCCTCACTAGCACATCTAGTAGTTCCATTATTATGCGAGCACCACATGTCCTTTTACATAGCAGCAAATCGAGAAGGAGCAGACGTCACAGAAGATAAAAAAGAAATAAGGGAAACCGATGAATATTCATAATCATTGTATTCATATTTCGAGCAAATTACAAATTTTTATATTAAAGAATTCTCACTCTTTGTTTTCCAGCGGAAGAGAACCTCGCACGTTGTTTGACAAATCTTGCAAAAGTGCAGGTGTCTTGGTATTTGGTTTGTTGCCTTTATTCCCGGGCCGTCGCAACTTGAGGAAAGTCAGCAGGAAACAAAAAGGGGATGGAAACTGTGAGGAAGGAATCTAAGTTCCTTGACCAAAAATCGATGCGATTCAGAGGATACTAATGCCTGAAACACTCTTCTTAAATTCTACTCTTCTTGTTCTCTCATTACCCGTTTCACTGACAAGGGGTCCACCTTTCCAGTGTACTGATGTCATTTTTATCGATTGAATGCTTGGTCGGGACGGAGGACAACTAGATTCAATCCACATGCAAGGTATGGTGAAAGCATTACTTTGGACGTCTTTCAAGCCGTGCGTCGAGACAGAGGGTGATCTTTCGAACACTGTCTCTGTTAGAAGACAGCTATTCGCGTCAATGATGGTGAGAATTTACTCGATATCCTCGATTTGCCCATGATCTGCCAATGGCCATCTATAGCATGAATATACTCTTCACAATCCTGAGTTTCTATGCTGACATCTGCATAATGAGTAACTTTTGCAACCGATATGACCTTCTTTACCGCCTTCCCTGCTTCAGTTAATTGTGCCATTTATCAGTCGTCTTGACGAGAAGAAATACTGTCAGAAATACAGTAGTATAGAAATACAGTCGAATTTCTTTTTCTCGCGTTTCTTTTTTTCTAACGCAATCTCCTTCTCAGCCGCGCTTGACTCTCTATCTTCAACGGCTAGGCTTTGGCCCATCAGCTGAGAGCAAGCAATTGAGATTATTCATTTGGCGCTCCATTTCATTTCCTTTCCTCGGCAGTGATGACACACGGTAGCTGGATTCGTGTGATTGCAGTAGCCTTATTTTGATTGCCACTTGACTCTCACAGGTCTAATCTCTGTCTCGTTAAGGCGAGTTCAAACTAATGGAAGATGTTGCTCTGCGACGCCTAATGGAAAGCAAAGTCTATTCATGTCCTGGTTTGCCGCTGTAGAAGGTGACGAGATGACAGTAACGTGTCCAAGCTTTGTGGATGCGTGCCAGCGTATCCAAGGATTCGCTCACCATCTGGGTTGCCCATATCTGAATCCAGCGTGACAACTGAAGCGCAATTCGTAGTGGCAACATACCCATTCGGGTCACCTGCGATAACGACAGCTACATAACGACGGCTATACTCTAGCCGTGTTTTCATCGAGCAGAGTTGGGATCAGCGTTTGAGAACGATTACAATCTTCTTTATGCAGTCGCCGGCGCGAATCGACAACCCAGCAATGTATTCCCACGTACGTCGGAAAGAATAACCTCACATCGCTGCTGGTCTTGGGCCAACCGCAAAGGGCTCCGAAGCGGCACCCTATGTCTCTCTCCTCTTGCAGCAGAATCATCCCTCCTCCTGCAAGCCACAGTCTACGCTCCACGTGCCAGCGTTCCCACCTTGCGAGACTTCCGGACCACCATAGTTGCCGCGATACCTGCCGGGCTATACGAGCTCACGTTGGTTCCTCTGCGGATGCCGTATCATTGATACATCTAGCGTTTCAAGCTTTATTCAAGTCAATAGTATTCGTGTCTTTGTCTTTAGTCGTCACTTTTGCTTCGACGACTATGATTACATTAGCCAACTCTGTGACTTACAGAACAAACGCCGTGGACATGGCCTGGATGCCCAATCAACATTCAGAATTCGATTCTTTGTTTGATGAAAGCAAATCCTTCCCTTTTCATCAATTTGAGAAAAGATGTAGAACGGATATAGCAAGCAGATATTTACAACTGGTTTGCTGTGCAAACTTATTATTGTTTTGTATGCCTCACTGACTTCAACTTGTTATGCTTTACTTACTAACTAGACAATTAACTATGTTAACCGCACATTGCGATTCAATGATCGGCAGGTGCAAATATTGTGTATGCCGGTGAGCACAAGCCTTTGTTCAACTAGTGTCTTTGTGCATCACTGAAACTGCAGTGTTTCCACATTCTCCATCCCGAAACCTTTGTACAATATCAAATTCATGGAATCGATCTAGATTTATCAAGGATTGTTACGCCAAATAAGAAGGCTCCTCCTGAACCAAAAAATCGATAACTGCGATAACAATTTTCCTTAATTTTTGGCACGCAAAAAGATGCAGCTAATTACTTTGACGATTCTCCATACACGATCCATAGGAACACCAACGAATTGGAACATTCAGGAGGCATTGGAGTTCGTTATGAAGTCTAAACCAAATAACACACACATTGCTGTGTCCACGAAAGCCACGAGAACAGAAAAAATCTGTTGGGGTATTCGCCTTAATATTATCAACCTTTCTTTGGATTTCTGTTCTTGAACTCAAAAAATGCAAGAGCTTGTTTTCCCAAAAGCCAGGTCACGCGTTGTTGCACTTTTATAGGCCAATGACCAGGTCTTTGTGGATGAATCGTAGTCCTCACTGATGGTACCCCTCTCTGTATTCATGGTGTATCTGGCCCGCCGATAGGCAAATTTACGAGAGACCGCCGAGATTGTTCTTTGTTAGCAGCTGTAGCAAGGGATATAGGCAAGCTTCGCGATATAAAGCCACACTGGTGGTAATTTTCATGTGGTATCCCATTCCTATGGCGCTCACAGAAATGGCAACATAGGCAGTATGAGATTCATCAGGGCACGCTACCCTATGAATGCCAGGATCGCCCAACCTTACCATTAGTCAAGGCAATGTCGTCCTAATTGATCTCTTAGTGCATAGTTGCCCTGTGTTTATCTTCTCGTTGCGCAAACCCATTACAGCGTCTATCATCCAGCAGTTTGTACAGAAGCTTAACTTACGACACTTCGTTACTCATCACATGGGCTGACTACGTAATCCTGTATGCTAACCAGTTGCTGGATACCGATGACAAGCCCTAACTAATTGACTGCCTTTCCTATGGAATAGTTGCTTTTTTCGAGTGCCGAGAAGCGTTTCGAATTGCCTTTGAGGAGTACAGTTCATACAGTATATCATAGGCATAAATTCTCTACATCACTTTCAAAGCTGCAGTCGAAACCGGCAAGGCCCTCGCCACAGATCATGGCAGCCGTGGCATCCACCGGCACGTAAGTCATCGTTATGATGGCGACTGCAGGTAACGCATTGGTCACGCAGTTGAAGGAGTTACCTCGATGTCTGTGGATGACTTCTCTAGCGTAAGGTTGCAATGCACAAAACCACCCAGCAGTGGACAGCGTGTACGTATTAATTTGCATCTCAGTCCTTGTGCGCTCGAAAACGGCATCCGGTCCAACATTCAAATGAAGATTCTAAAGTGCGTCAGTTCGTCAGTGTATTGCAGTGCTGTTATTGAAAACTATGTTTACGTCCACCAAATCAACGTCGACTTCGATGATCAAAAGATGAACGTGTGATAGCGATATATCTCGAACGCTTTAATGCAAAGTCAGGATAATTTTTTCCACACGACGTCCTTTGTCTAGATATACGGCTGATGTTCCTTTCTGAATCTCTCCGTGCACCGATCTACAAGTCTTATGTACGGATAATTCTGAATCTCGTATCAGAACGCGTCGCAGTGGCGCCACTCGCAGCGCTAGGACGCGAGATCATATGAGGGCGGAGCATCATATGTAATTTCAGCTTCATTCGGCGGTTGGTGGACTGTCGTTTCGGCTTCAATATGGAGGACCACAAGGACCGTTCGATGCGTCCCCAAAGCCAAAGAAGACCTGATCTATAAGAGAGGACTAAAAGACATGCTAGCCCAATTGCAATTCTGAATGAATCTCTAACCAAGCGGTAATATATCTATAGGGTGGTTCGTTTCGCCCCTCACTTAGACGAACCACTTTGTTCCTACTGTCCCTTGGGGCTCTTCAATAAGTGAGGAACAGTCGAAACCAAGGAGTATGTCAGGATTCAACGTGGTAAATAAATGTCTACCACAATACTTAAGTGTAAAGGTCAAATAGGTAGAATGGTATTATAAAGAAAAGGAACAAAAAATAAAGTACAGAAACATGAATTGAACGGAAGTGGTTTGAGATAGGTAGCTCAGAGGAGTCCTAAATTTGTATACGAATTGGGTATTATAAGAGAATAAGAAAGGTACTGTATGTGGAGTCGGTCCTATAATCACTGGAGCATGTTAACTGCCAGGGCGGTGAAACACTAACCACATGCAAGGTGATTATTTATGGGATGAAAAAAGGAAGAGAAGGTAACTGAATCAACAGAGCCGTTTACAGCTATCCCTAATTACCTTCTTGTCTTGATGAAAATAAGTCATTAACTAGTTTTTCAATTTTCGTAAATTTTGTGTCCAAGCCGTATATATATAGCTGATAAATTTATTTCTATAGATGCATTTAACAATATTGGCTATTACTAACGTTTCTTTATATTCATTTTGAACCAACTGTTCTTTCTTTCTATGACTTTAATGATAAAATTATGCATTAGAGTACAGGTATTAGCTATCCTAAGAGTCTCTGTATATATAACTGACGCCTTGTTCTCCATTGTAATGTAGGTGTTTCCATGAGGGAATCTGATAACCTTGAAGTTGAAGTCATCTGTTTTGTTATATAAAGTGGTTATAATTTTATTATTTATTATACCAATATCGAGATCAAGATAGTAACTTCTTTTATCCGATAAATGAGTTTCTTTGATTTCCAAAGAATCCCCATAAGCTATATTTAACTCTTCTTCTAGCTTGTACTCTTCTAAATTATGATTAATTAGTAAATCATCCATATACCTATATGGAACAAATATTCTATTACAACATAGTTTATTTCTTTTTGCGTATTTGTATTCTGATATAAAAAGTGTAAGATCTGCTAACAAAGGGCTGAAGTTTCCTCCCGGAGGTACCCCTTTTTGTTGTTTAAATACATTGTCTCCAAATATGCAATAGCTATTATTTAACAAATAATCTACCAGATATAGAAGATCTTGTATAGAATAAAGCCTGTAGTTACTATTTATATTATCACCTGCTGTGCAATAAACTTTATAACCATTGGTAGCTGTCTTGGCTTTATTAGCATTATTGAAACACAAATTTAATAATTCTTTGATGTTACTGAGTATAAGGCTGTGGTGTAAGTTAGTGAACAAGTCTACAAAGTCTGCTGTGTATATTTTTAATTCATTACCTTTTACGTTACTTAACTCTTGACTAATACTAATGTTGTTGATAGCCCAATAGATTTTTATAGTTCTTTCTCGTTCCTTAACCTTAGTTATGTAATTAATGAAATGGTTCTTAAGAAAAGTGAAAATGTTGTGTAGTTCTATTGCCAAAGGTTTGAGTTTACAGTGTTTCACACCTGTTATAAATCTGAACTTAATGGGGTTTTTGTGTAGTTTAGGTAGCGCATATATATACGGCAGTCTAGCCTCCTTGATTTCTAGTTTATTACTAATACATATATTATTTAGTTTATCCATAATCTGTTCTTTATTGATGTTTTGGATGTTTTGTATGTGAAAATACACATTGTTAGCAGTACCATACTCCCATACTTTATTATTAGCATTGTAAAAACACCCATTTCTCTAAGTAAGATAGTAAGCTATAACTTTTTACATATGATACCGTAATTATTGCTAGCTTTGTCTAAAGGACAAAAAATTAACATATTTTGATACTTTTTGATAAATTCTCTAGGCAATTTTTCTTTTGTTCCAACGATGTTATTTTTAAACAAGAGTAGTTTAACTTTTGTATGATAACAAGCCTTGAAGTATTGTTTAAGTTTTTCGACTATCTCACCTCCAATGTTTACCTTATATTTCTTTATATAAAAATCTATGACTTCATTAGTGGTCTGTTCGTATAGTTTCTTTATATTCATTCTACTCATACCCTCATCTATCCTATATTTGGTACCTTTAGACATAATATCTTTAAGCTATTTTCTTTAATTAAGCTTAAGTCTCCTGTGACTATGTGCTCCAACTCTTTACTAATATATTTTTCATAATCCTTATCCATACATATACAAACATTGTCCGGAATTTCATTAAAATTACTGGAATTAATACTTCTTATGAAGCTATTATACTTAAAGATTAGGCTGGAAACCGGTTTGTTGTATCTGTATGTTATACGAATTGGCATTTTATCTTTATTGTCAGAATATTTTTTGCTAGGTAGTATTTAACATAGCTAGAATTATTATTTTTCCCCACGGGATTTTACTAATAATTTGAGTTTCCGCTGTTATCGTTAAATTGTGAAACTTAGTCTTTGTTTTTCCTTTCTTGACCATTTCGCTATTCATATTATAGTGTAGATGAGCTAGGTTATAAAAATTAGTAATTTGACCTTATCATTAACATTATCCAGAAAATCACTTCTACAAGTTAACTTAATTAGACGTTTAATATCTTTATTTGGTGACTTTTGAGTAGTCTATAATAATCTATAGAGGGAAGGTTATTCCCTTCTTCCGCGAAAGTTTTAAGAACTCTATCCACTCCTCCTTCTTGTCTTATCTTGTGGTGTTTTTCATTACCCCTGTTAGTTCTAGGCTTGGTAATCTTGGAAGGAAAAATAGGAGGGTCTGATTTAAATATATTGGATGTATGTGTATCGCTTATATTACCGTACCCTTTAATATAATATTATCATTAAGTCCAAAGGGGTATGAAGTTGTGAGGAGTTTAATCCAAAACAATTCTTTTTCCAAAAGTATGGACTTGTCGTTCCCGTGAAGTAGATCTAAAATGTTAGCATTAAATCCTTCTTGACACTCTAGGAAATGTTGGTACAGTAGAGTCTTCTTTTTGTGACTATTAATATAATATAAATGTTCTCCTATTCTATCTTTTAGTTTTCTAGTAGTCATTCCTACGTATTGTATTCCACATCGTATACAAGATAGACAATAAATAACGTTTTTAGTGTTACGATTTGTTTCTTTATTTTTATATGTGTTGATGCATAACCCTGTAACCTTAGAGTGAATATGGTTTTTGGTGTCAGTAATGCTGCATATTCTACATTGTCTTCCACAAGTAGTACTCTTTTCTGTGTCACCAAAGTTTTGTAAATAATAGCGATTGGCCTCTCCTCTTACCTTTGTAAATTTATTGTTGAGGTAATAAGTTTCATTTGCATTGTTTTTGGACCGTTTATCTAAGCCCCAGGGCGATCCTTCCCTTGACGCAGAGAGGGGTCTCCTTGACGGTTAGGCAGGGCTGCTCCCAGGGGTTGGCGCTCCCTTTATAGATCCCTATGGCTGGAGGCGCCAACAATCGACCCCTCGTGCCATTGCTGACTTGTATAACCCCATCAGCCTTGGTTCCTGTCCTATCGATCCCATCCAATAAAACTGATGTGCATTGCCTATCACAAAATTCCTATAAAACTGGTTACAAATTGGAACTAGTATGAACGTATCAAACCATGCATAGACCAACAGAAATCTATTAAAGAAGATAGTTGCTTAATTGAGCATGAAAAAGGAAAGGAACAGCCTTAAATTTTCTATGCCATCAGTGTCAATTAGCATAAGAGTATCTCAAAAATCTTCCTGAGCATCAGTAATTCATGAATAATATTTTTAAGGCTAGAATAGCTATAGGGAATGCTACCCAAACCAAAAAGGTCGCTTTGTAAACATAAAGCTCGTTATATTAGGTTATTAAACATTATAGATGTCTAATAATCGTGTTGTGCAACTACGTACTATGTTATTACGCGTGGAAAAATGCCTTTAAAGGTCTACTCTCACCTCGAATGTATATCTGATTAGCCATTCCAACATGGTGTAGATCATAGTACCGTATCAATTAGGAAATCGAAAAAACCTCCTCACCATGTTTTCCGGTCTAGTGTTATTCACTGTCCGTGTCTGCTCGTCATTAAATTATTTCGTTTCACTCACATCGTTCACTTCTTGTTACTAGTGCTCTGTAATCGATATAAATCTCGGTGAAAATGTAGTTGGGGGGTGCCAGCGCCCTTTTGCGCTCTGCGTCTCTGACACCATTCCGCACATTGCATAGGGACCGTGCTAGGGCGCAGAGATGGTTTCTTCCCCCGAATGAAAGCTAGGGGATGAGCTCCGGGGTGGGAAAGATGATTATCTCGTGCAAGAAGCTGGGATGGGGTGAGAAATGAACATCCAAGTGGTTCACCCACTCCGGAGCTCCTTCCCTAACTTTTAAAGGGGAGAAGGTCCGGGATGGGTGAGATGATTAGATGGGTGAGAATTGAAGAGACGCACAGAACAAAAGGGTCCGGTACCCCCCCCCCCAACTACATTTTCACCTAAATTTCTTGTTTAATAGTTAAGTCTCTATTTTCAAATGTTCCGAATACATTCCTGTACGAAGTATGATATTCTAAATCCGCCTATACAGTGTGAGTTACACGCCCTCACGCCAGCGGTCGCCATACTTATCACTACTACGATCCAAGTCTTTTAGTCACTTCAGTTAAGGTATGTATATTTAGCTACTACCCTTATTTTTATATGTTCATATCGGTAAACTTTCTTCATTATATTACTAACAATATAGTTATAACTATAGAAAAATATTATAACAATACCTGGTATCGTGACCGTGTGTGTATTGGAACTGTGGGCCAACATTTGATCATTTGTTCAGTTTTGATAGGTATGTTTTAATGTTAAAATATATTGCATTTCCATTTTATGCATATTGTTTATTGCACGTTTTTGATATAAGTTTTTGGTGTTAACTTTTCCGGTATAATTATTTCAATGCAACAATAAATAAAGATCGAATGTTTAAATCCATGTATTAAGTGTGAAGGAAACGCTCTTGTGCCACGTTGTTGTTGTGCTCACTTGAACCGTGTGCTCACTTGAACTTTGGGGTACCGTTTGAACTATGCTTCAGTTTTGCCAGGTTTGTTTTTTGATTAACTCATATTCAAAAAGATTAAGATTCCTTATTGTTGTTTAGAACTATGTTTCAGTCTTGATAGGTATATTTTATCCTTAAGTATATCCATTGAATAAGATTATTGAATAAAGATTCCTATGTTGTTGTAAAGTTAATTGTATATAACAGCCTTTATATATGTAAAGAAATGCACCATACATATTATTATAAACACCTAATTTTACATAGTCATTGACGTGTAGTCGTTTACTTTTTGGTAGTATAAAGAGTTTTTTATCATTTTGAAAAATTTTTTTCGGCATTGATCAATAATGTATGTTATCGGTACTTATATGAATGATAACAATATAGTTTAAACATAAGTAGATTAGTATAGCAATTGTTTTTATTAAGCAAGTCAGGAGAGCTGCCATCGCGTCCGTACATAAGCGGCCATCGGTCTCTACCGGCGTAGGCACTTCGGTAGAACCGACATTCAAAAAGACAGGATTACCCAGACAGTACGAGTCAATATGGACTCATAGACATACTCACACCGACTCATCGCAAGAAGGAGAAGTAAGAGGCAATTTTAAGTAAGCGTTAACGCAACTGCATCCGAGGAATCAACTTTTGGTCATAGCTACTCCGACCACGGAATTTTCGAATTTTTCGTTCAACAAAATAATCATAATCGTAGGCGTGATCACTTAAGTCGACTAATCCCATTCTCGCGGCGTTCCTGCTTATAATGAATTCTCAGACAGCTCTTTCCAGGATCGCGTTTTTCGGGGCTCCAGGGCAGTCAGCCCTTTCATTTTTGGAGGGGCGCCATGGGCCCGCACCCTTCAAGCAGGCGTTTCCGCCTTTCGAAGTCGCTAAAGTCGAGCGCCCGGAAGATTCCAGCAGACAGGCAGGCCGAGAGGTATGTGTTTCAGCTGCGGTCGTTTAGGCCGATTCGCTCAAGAATGCTCAGGAAAGGTGGACAGTTCACAGCAGGAAATGACATTTTAAGCATGATTTTAGCATGTCCTCATTTATGAAAAGGTCAGTATTCGACTGTTTTATCCCTATACTGAAGGGAGGTTGGCACACTAGCTTTGAGAGGTCCATTTCTATCTCTGCTTATGATCACAGCTAGTTCGTCGATGGTGAGATACGACATATGCTACTCAATGGGGCAGTTCAAGAAGTGGGCACAGGGTCCGTGGATTGTTTGAGGATCAATCCATTATCAGTAGCGGTAGATACGAGGCTAAGATGAGGTAGCTAATTGATTGTGGACCTTTCGCATCAGAGTAAGTGGATAGAAAAGTACAAGGTCAGGTTGAAAGATTTGACTAAGGTACTTCCACTACTTCCCAGAGTGGGTTTTATGGGGTCATTTGACTTAAAATCGGGGTACCACCACCTAAGGAATAAAGCGGATCACACCAACCTTTTCAGTTTTAAGTGGCGAGGAACGTGTTACTTATACCTGGTCCTTCCAATTGGTCTCAATTCAGCGCCTATAGTTTCTACAAATTAATGAGGCCTCTTTTGGGTATACGGAGGTTGCAAGGGATTGATGAAACTATTTGTCTGGATAACGGCCTGATAGTTCCGCACGCGAAAAACGATACGGCTGATTAGAAGTGATCTTATATTTGCCGACTTCTTCTTGACTGGAGACGAACATTCCTGGAGCCCTTCCCAGAAGCTTACGTCGCTTGTTCACGAAAATAATTCGAGCGGCTTCACTGTGGACGTTAACAAGATTAGAGGCTCATTGCTCAACTTCTCTTCCTTAGCAATCGCGGAGATCAGAGGTATTGGGGCATCCATGCATCTTATTATTCCTACAGATCGGAGACGGCAATGGAAAGCGGTCCGCGCTTGCTGAGGAAGAAAAGTTGAGCATCGAGCACTGCGTTTTGTATAGATAGCCTCTTTCGAGGGACGAGTGATCCAACATTGAACATTTGTTGGAGTAGAATTCTTCATTTGAAAGTTGTTCCATCGGTAGCTCTAATGAGCTTTGTAGCGCACTTTTGACGGATGCTTCGGAATTCGGGATAGGGCTTCACCTCGATAGGAAGTTAAAGAAGATCAATACAGAATTAGATGAAGCATCACGCTCTTTAAACCTAGATGATTGACGCACAAGGGACAAAATTTGTAGAATGCTACAGGAGACCTGGGGAGACTAGATGTTACTCACGCACTGCAGTAGCGATAGACGCTTTCTCATCGAGGGCTCGCTCAAAATGGAAATCTGAGTCTATAAGTTGGGTTTCTCCCATTAATCTGGTACTTAGGTCAGTCAAAATGGCTGGCTTTAGAAAATAATAGCGAAGGCATCTTGGGTTCCCCATCCTTTGCTGAGCGTCCACAAGAAAAGGATAGACTCCACAAACTGAGAGCGTTGAAATATTCCCATCCGATGGTCCGATGCTTGAGGAGAGCTCCATTTCCCACTCTTTTAGTTCAGAACGGGCGCAATTTGACTTTACCTTTTGTAAACATGAATGTTGAGTATGTTGAACCCCTCGTGTTACATCTTTTCCGTTGCACTGTCGAAATACAAAACTATTTATTGTAGGCGAAAAAGTAGTTTTGAATTTCGTAGCAGTACGCGCCGCATGGGCGCCAGTCGCGCCGCTGGGGCGCTATATATCATATTAGAGCGTAGCCACATATCGCCAAAATTTTGGGTTAAGATAGGTCCTCAAAGATTAACCAGGTAAGAGCGAGTAAGCAGATAGCCTCCCGATTCGAGACAAACTGATAAGCTTTTAGAGACAGTTGTAGAGGATTAATTTAGATAGTAGAGCGGGGGATTTCCTTTAAAGAATAATTCACGGGAAGGCACCATATGGAGATTTCGAAGCTCGCGCGATAGGAAGAAGATAGAAGGATCAAACAGTAGCTCCGCTTTGCTGATCTGTGTTATAAACACAAAAACAATTTAATTAATCTCGCATGCGCAAAAAAATTGCGAAATGAGCACAGGACACAAAAAATGAAAACAGCGCAGGACACATGTGTCACGCCCTGTAACACGTGGGACATTTTTGTCCTGCATTGCCGTCAACATGTTAACAGTTTCCATTTCCAGATCATCCTCTCTCGTGTCAGATGACTCGGACGTTCCGTCGAGGTCCGAAGACAGTAATTCGATATTTTCTTGAGATTTGGCCTGGCATCATTTGATCTTCGATCTTAAGATCTATTGTAGTTTTGTACATAGTGATAGGTCACCCATTATCTCATAATTACAGCTTTTTTTACCATGCATAGATATCGGCGGACAGCTCAATTCTAATCCTATCAAATTTATGAAGCCAACTAAATCTACAGATGCCGTCCGTGGCGATTTGCGGAATTCGCCGACTTTCGAAATCATTCGCTGTGGGATCCCTGCTGGCATGATGCCACGCCCCTATTTCGGTCAATGGTAGTGCCCGCCAAAATTGAGTGCCTGCATGAGGGTGCCTTGTTCTATTCTTTATTCAGTGATTTGTGGGTGTCCTCCTGCATTTATTCTTAAATTCTTTTCCAATGTTAGATTTTTCGGTGCTAAGTGGGTTGGGGGAGAAGGCCATGCGGCGTTGCGGCACTCTGCTCGTCTGGCGCTCTCTCCAGCGAGATAGTACTGGGCCTGAGTGGGGAAAGTTCACGGGTTTCCCGCTATAGTTCGACGGGTAATGGGCTCAAAATGGGGAAGGGTTGTACAGGGAAGACACCAAGTAGGATTCTCATAGAAAGGCACGGTTTTCGCTTCAAATCTGCTGTTGTTGCGCAACTTCACGCTGGCCGCAGTTGGCTGACGAAGGAGGAGTTCAACGACTGGCTCGCTTAACAAGGACTCCTGTGGAAGGATCGCTCATCTCCAAACTGTGGAAACTCGAGGAAGGTCACCAAGCAGAAATGAATCAGCGGCGAAGATGGGAGATGGAATTCGTGTGCACCCTTCGCTCGTTCCGGCATCCTGTAGTCGACAGGAAAGTTGGATACCTCAAGGGCACATTTCTCGAGTCCTTATATGGAGATCAGAAGAAAACTTCTTTAGTCAGCTATCTCTTCGCCTACGACCTAGGCACAACGAAGGAGATGGCTTGAACTCTCGAGGTGAGCGAGCAAAACGTCCAACAATGGAGTCAATAGTTCCGAGATGTGCTCGTCGGGCACTACATGAACAGCGTTGTACAGTTGGCGGACCGAACACCATCGTGCAGGTCGACAGTACAACATCGTGCGCCGCAAGTACAACGTTGGTCGTGTCGTCCGCAAGGATTGGATCGTCGGTGGCATCCAGGACAGTATGAAGCTGGTCTTCATTGAAATTGTCAATATGCGCGACGCAGCCCCCTAGAAGGAGTCATCCTGCAGCAGGTCGCTCTGGGGGGACCGCTCGGAATGATATGTGGAGTAATTACAATAAAACCTCCAATCTCGGTTACACGCTTTAGACGGTTGACCATAGTGCCAATTTTGTGGATCCAGCGACCGAAGCCCACACTCAGCGTGTTGAGGGGTTGTGGTCTATCCTGAATGACAGGATCCGCAGACGGCACGGCCTCAGGGGCGATCTCTGGGATGACCACTTATCCGAACTGCTTTGGAAGTGACAGTATAACAGCGGAAGCCTTTCGTACGAACAATGGAGGCTTATCTCCCCATCCACTGGAAAAGCTAACACAAAGGCGAATACGAACGTGTGTTTTGATGCATAAATTAAAATATTCAACACTCTCGAATCTCTGCCTCACTTATTGAGGCACTTCAAGAGATAACGGCTCAGAAGGGTCTCTTACTAAGGTATAAAATCGGCTCAGAAGAAGAGTATCCATTCCATTACATATATGCTTGCATATCAACATATGCCGAGAGTTAGTTTGCTCTTAATCAAGAAACTCATCAGTAAAACCTCACCACCCCTTCATACACTCAGACCCAGTACTGTCTCTCCATCCCAACCCACTTAGCACCGATTTTTCTATCAGTGAATCTGTTGGATTTCGTCAGTTCATCAGTTGAGATCTGTCGAACATTCTGTGTTTTACTCCCGTTTCACTTCGTGCTGATGTACATGACCACGTACACTCAAAATTACTTTTATTTGTCGATCTCATATGTCTGAATTCATTTTTTTATTCACAAGTATGTGCTTATATGATTTTTTGTCACTTTATTCTACGTCGTCACGACCAGCTCTCTCGCTTGACTGAGCTATTCTTGCGGCACGGCTCTGTTTGCGCTGAAACTTGATTTTATCAGTTTAGAAATGACCAGTAGTTGGTAATGCGCTCACCGTGTAAAGCTGGACTTTTGATAGTTTCGGCTTCCCTTCACTTCGCTTAGCTCTGGTCGGACCGCAATCCCTTTTATCGCTGTCAGCCCTATTTTCGAAGCTCTGCCTACTAATTCTTTGATTGCGGTGGGCATTTCCATTGCCTCTTCAGTGTTCATTGACAAGGGCATTCACATTAGCTTGCAGAATCGATATCTTCCGAAAAATGCTATATTTGCGTATCATGGTCTTTCAAGGAATCAATCACCTTAATAATAGTGCTTCTTAGTTGACTTAACCGCTTTAATCGTTCTTGGGCACCGCTTACTTCTGCCAAAAATGACGGTAGAAGTGGTTGAGGAGGAGTAAACGTTTTCTTCCGCTAAACTAATGCATTCGCTCCGCAGTGCGAAGCTCCCCAGTTTGGATTTTGTAAATCTCCCAGTTCTCGTCGTCCAATTGCGTCATGATCCTGGAGCTGCCCAAATGCCTTCTAGCCCGACGATGCAACCTGGTGGTCTGCAGCGTGCGTAGGACTATGTGGCCAGTCGACGACTTACCTTTATAACGAGTTGAAGTCTTCATCATAATGTGATGAATGTGGTCCTCGATTTCGACTACTGTGATGTTTCCTCTACAGCTTCAATTAGTAAGTCAACCAGGCAATCTGTTCTAGTGTTGGCGTTTCTATGAAGAAACTCCGTTTGAGTCGCATATGTCGTCTCTCACTTATCATCGTAGCTATCGCCGCATCTTAATCCGAGAATGAAGCCCGTGTGGGGATCCTTGCTCGAAACACTATCTTTCCTGGATCCACTCAACGAAAACTAGTGTCGATTCCAAGTAAAACTCACCTAAGTGATTCTTGAGTAGTCTTCCATCCCACCCTGGCCTTCTTCTCGAAGCGAAGCAAAGATTTCAGCTAACCGCTGTTCCAACGTGGTTAAGTCCTCCATGGTCAAAAGTTCCCTCAGCATCTTCTTCGAACAACTGCACCACCCTGGCTGAAAATTGAGATCGGGAGAGGGGGATCATAGGTGACCAACCGCGACCAGTTTGTTGACGATTCTTTGTCAAGTTTTCTCAATGTGCCACCTGCAGTAGTGTAGCTTTGCCCTTTAGTCAGGAAACACTGATCGAAAACCATTATAAAAACATGGCGCCTTATCGGTGGCTACTTGAATAGGATCGAACTGAGGTGCAACACTTCCGATTTCGAGGGAAAAGTTTTTTTTCCTCTGCAGTCACTGATGCGCTAAGCGAGAATGCTCAAAAATCGTCATTTCAGTTCTTCTGGTCCTTTTGATGACAACTGATATCATCACCTGCGAGAACACCTGTAGCTCTTTCCTTCAAAACCATCACCGCTGCCAGCTTGAGGTCGTACCTGGTAGCGTTGTCCGTGCCGTCGATCGAAATACTTCTACCCGAGAAACCCTTCAGCCATTGCACCTGTTGCGGGTGATGAAGACTGAAATTTGAAACAATCCTCACTCATGCGAAATCCTTTCCCTGTAGGATCTTCGGGCAATTTTAGTAGTGGGAGGATTGCTTCTCATCCTTATGGCGAAAACCGCATCTCAATTCGAAGCGGTTCGCGAGACTCCAAAGATCCCCTTTACTGACATAGTGCAATCGTGATGCATTGGATGGGTAATCTCTCCTGAGCATTTATGAGGTAGTCGTGTGTGAACTCTGGAAGCATTTGTTAGAGGCTAGGATTGATTCGGTCGCGCTCAAACGCATTCTCTAGACGTCCCTTTAGAAATTGCTGCTGACTAGAAGTCAGACGCAAACGAGCTCTATGAACCTTTTGTCCAACATGGCCCAAACAACCACCGACATGCACTGATCCATTATTTTCAATTTTTTAGAGAGAAAACAAAAACATCCAGCACATCCTTCTCCGACTTCGTAGCCTTGTTTTCTGTACTTTTGACATACTTTCCTGCTCTATTGCATCTGATATATTTGAAGCGATTAAGTTGAGTTTTCTGTTTCAAAAGATGAATGGTCGATACCTAAATTCCATTAAACCCATGGAATTCGAGCAGCTCCGTGTATAAAAAGTCGTTCCACCCTCTTCTTGCTGTTCTTCCAATCATGTCTATAAAAGTTTGATCACAAATAGTGCCATTATTGGAACTGTAAGATAAACGTTCAAATTTACGTCGAGTTCTTACTTGTTTCCGAAAATAATCGTGAGAACGGTAAAATCTTGCAGCTCCCCTTCTGCCCCTTCATCTGGGTGTTCTTCTTCACAGTGGGCTGCTAGATGCTTGTGGCTCGCACAGTGGACAGATTACATCTTCTCTTTGAGGTGCCGCTTGTGGATTGGCGAATTACTTCGTTCTTCATCCCCTCTATTTCTTCTCTAGTGTAGAGATGTACTACTCGAAGGTGGAAGAGAGATTTTTTCTCTGCATCACCTTCTTGCATACAAGGCACGACCACAGAACGCTTGACGTTATCTTAATAAATAGTTATAGAAAGCGGATTTGAACAAACACAAAATTTGTGAAAAGAAGGAAATAGCACCAATGCTACAGGTTGCTATGTCGAGAAAGTCTGAGAAGAAGCTTGCGAAGTATCATAGATCATGAGTGTTTCTCACAATTAACCGTATATTTCAGTAACTCTGTTCGGGACCCAACTCTTCTCCCAGAGAAAGAATGTCAGAAAATACAAAAATGAATAAGCAACGGAACTTCGGTAGAATACACAAAAACAATTCTGTGATTAATGTTCGAGTGAAAAATTTTCACCTCTTATCCCTGCTAAAACACTAGCCACAGATTATAAATACACGTGAAGGGCAGTCACAAAACATAATAGATTAGCTGCGAAAATCCAACAGATGTGAAATCAACGGCGAAATGCACTATTCAGTAGTGTGCGTCTGCAATTTTCGAAAGAGCAATGTAGTCGTCCAACGGTAGCAGATTGATGAAGTACTAGTTGATTAAAATTATCAGAATACAGCGAATGCAGGGGCAATAGTGGAACATTGCGAAGTCGAAATATAGCCGAAGAGTAAAAATTGAGGTTTTCGAAGCATAGACAAACGATAAATAGAGAACACAGTAAAATACAGAAGATAGTAGACTAATGGAAGTCAAATGTTTCTTTTGGCGCTCTCACTGACGGATCATTGAAATAGGTCTAAGGCCTTGGGATCGTGCCAGTAGAGGTCTCGCAGCGAATGATTTCAAAAGTTGGCAAATTTGTACCGACAGCACCTGTAGATTTCGTTGGCTTCCTGAATTTATTGCGGACAACTAGTGCCTTTTTATAGACTTAAAATTCTTCACTAAAGAAGTGATTTTTGCCGTTTGATTGTTTTCGCCATTTAGCTGTACATAGAGTAATGACGGTGGCATCGACGTATTAATATGAGGATGTGGCGGCGACAGACGTCACACCCTCATGTTAATACATTGATTGAATAAGACGTTGATTGTTACTGGCCAATTGCCGAAATGAAGCCTTCACCTCCCTGCTCTACTGTCGAAAAACGAAACGTACGTTTTGACGTAGATATCGCAGGCAAAAGCTAATTTTTGATGGTTCGGCAGCCTCAGCAACCGCACTCCACTAACACGGATGGTTTTTGAACCGGCGTATCAGCGGTTCCACTACCTCGCGAATCTTCGTCCTCACCCTGTACTGAATTTTTCAGAAAGATTACACTGAAATTTTTCTTCACTATGGCGATGCACTGTGCCACCCGCTGTACATATATGCTCCGCGATTTCATTAACTAAGCCATAGATTCCCATTAGATCTCAACTAAATGCACAACAACTTTCTAAAAATACGTACAGCATTACGTACAAATCAGCACAACTAAGGCGGACTCCGGCGCAGTGTGTTATCTCCTCACTTTCCTCAAAATGCTTTCTACGCAAAAAAAAGTGTTCTAAACAAATATCACAACCTTACAGCCAAACAGTTCCCTTCCAATAGAGAGTATACTTTCTCTTGGCACCATCCTATCCTCATATACCCATTATCTCCTGTAGTTACTCGGAAATCAGCGCTGAATTTTGAGCCACGGTTAATAGCGAGGTGGAGCATTTGTTCAACCTCTATGTCTTTATAATATGTATTTGTTAGGAGAAAACGTGAGAAGAAAATAGTTTTATTGAAATTTGGGTCGCAAATTGTACAGCGTTGAAACGTGATAGATCAGTGACGCCTGTGTTTGAAGCGCCAACGCCGGAACGGCTGCGCCTGAGGTTGAGGTTGAGGTTCCACTAGGTTCACTTGACAGATCGAGTGGTACTGCAGGGAGCACGGGTAGAAGTAAACGTAATTCGATGAAGACATCTCGATGTTGTAGAAGGCAGCGCATGTTGAAACCGTGGACCATCCGTTGGACACTGACGAAAAGGGTCTTATAAGCCAGTTTCTGAAATTATCATCTGTTTAGTCAAGGAGGCGTGTCGAAGTGCAGATATGTACTTACACTGCGGATGTGTCCATTGCTACGGCTTCCTGGAAATGTGGTACGTCCGCCGAAGTATCCTGGGTGATGCCAGTCCATGTCCAGAAGTATGGTGGGGTCATTGCCATCACTTCATCCTAAAATCATTGTAAATGGAATCGGCATCGAGTTTAAGACGAAAGAGTAATTAATGGAAGTCATGCAGTCACTTACCCACACAGCCTTGGACGAAGGAGCAAACATAGTAGCTCCTTTTTGTTTACATCTCATTTCAGCCTGATCATAGCTGAGCTTATCCGTCTCAATATAGAAACAGGATCCGTCAATCTGCTGGAACCCTTCCGGGCATGTCTAAATGTGCAAGAAAATTATTTTTAAAATGTTTCTCTGAGGAGAAAACATGAAAGCCAATGCCAACCTTCTGCGATTGGTCATACGGAAGCTGGTTGACAGGCTCTTCGTATCCTATTGGCACGGGGGCTGGGTTTTCTGCATATCCCAGCTCCTCTGCTTGCACTGCTTGCCTTACAACGCACCCGCAACAGCCAACTCTCACTAAATTTTCTTCTTTTTCATGATGAAAGACGATATTAAAGTGATGAAAAGTTGAAAAAGCACGTAATCGCCATGCCCACCTCTACGATAGACCTGTGTTGTGGTGGTTGTGGCCATCGTGGTGGTAGTCGTTGGATCGTACTGCACTTCCTCAGCACAACAGCAACAACAGGGCTGTGGATCTAAACCTTAAAAGTTACCTTCTACACGGTTACCACTTCCTGGTAATAATATTGTAAATATCTGTTGAGGAAGTCTCGTCACAGATACAAGGTAATATTACCTGCTTGAACAACTTCAGTAGTGGTAGGTGCTTCAGTGGTAGTAGTAGTTGTTGTAGGATCTTCTTGAATTGATTGAGTCCCACAACAACAACAACCGCAAGCGGTACTCTGGGATTGAGCTACTTCAACGACCATGGGCGGTTCGGTTGTAGTTGTGGTCGTGGCCATGGTCGTCGACGTGGTAGGATCTTCTTGAGCTGGTTGGCATCCACAGCAGCAACCGCAGCCAGCATTCTGCTCACTGGGGTAGTTGAACACACCAGCAATCAGAACAAAAAATATCAAGCCCCTGGAAATCATTCAATAGGGTTACATATGGCTATCAATAGGTGAATATAGTCATAAATGTACAACAATGTAGAATAAAACCTGTAAGTAAAAGCAAACTTACTTGAGCACCATTCTTGATTGGCTTCGTTAGCGTGTGTCTCGGGACGTTTATATAGGGCTCAGGTCAGACTCATTGAACCTCCAGGCTTATCGTATCAATAAAGGTAGGCATTTGATCAAGATTGAGCACCCTGGGTGCTGACACCTCAAATCATTGCCGCCCAGGCACAGCTAGGCGACGATCGCGGCCTCAACCTCTTCTTAGGCTGATTCCTAATTACAGTAGCGCTCAAAAGTATTCGGCCAACTTTAACTTGCCGTAACTTTTTTCCCATTGAAGCAAATCGCATGAAATTTTGATATGTTTAACTGAAGCATATTTCACACTATTCAACACTATTTGACTGCAAAGCAGCAATGCTCACATAGCAAAGGGAAAGGCATTTGTAGACTATGTTTAAAGGAAGTTTGTGACGTCTGCAGTTATTCCGACCTTATGTACGTTTTTCTTCACTTCTGGGTTCGACATTAGCGCTCGTACACTTAAGACATGGCCAAAAGGAAAGGACTCCTAGGCTTTTTGGGATATTTGGAGCATGATCAGATCGCAGGTTAATTGTGGTAAATATTCACACTATACCCATGCTACACATATTAAAATTTCGCAGGATTAGATCCAGTAGGGAAGGAGTTATGACTGAAAGTTACAACTGAAGAAGCATTTCGCCGAATACTTCTGAGCGCTACTGTATATCTGTAGGGAGCCGAGAGGGACATCAGTCAGGTTTTACCCTCGACTAGCATCGAAATATTTAACAGGTAAGAAGCATAACAAAAGGATAGAAAGCTGGTTTTTTAAATCTTATTGGCTATACTCTAGTGCCTAGCATAGTAATCTCGACCGATGTAAGAGCTCTGAGCACTGCATTCGGGCGAGGTAGCTTAGCGATGTGGGAGCTGCTTTTCATTGTAACTGCACTTAAAATCAATGGGAATCAAAACCACAACCACCAAAGATTTCAGTCAACTAGTAGTTGTAACAAATGATATGAATCTTGTCGATCCGTTCTGAATGAACCAACAAGGTTCGAAGACCACACTCTTTCCGACTATACAGTGCTGTTCAACGGATTACAGCCGGTACTGAATAATGTTAAGGCGAAGGCTTTAAGATGGGCAGCTAACTAAAAAAGACTAAATTCTACGGCCCAGATAAAAGGAGACAACTTCGTGCCCAATCATCAACCCCATTTTAACTTAAACTGGCAATCACTGTCAAAATAAAAAACGAGTTCCATGTGTCATGCCATCAGTTGTCTGAACGTTTAGAGCGTGCATGGCATTGTTTTGGCAATAAAATCAAAGTTTTTGATATTACAACTGAAAAAGCACTATTTAGTCCGTAGTTGATTTCTACCGGGGCCCATCAACTGCCTAAAATGAGTCGAAGTTTCTTCCTACTTCTTTTCTTTTATTCTGTAGTCGTCTATGAGTGTGCCATTTTCAGGTGAACATATTTTTTTGAAGATTCATATGCTCAATTGAACTTTTTATTCACGCGAAAAGCCAGAACTGTCCTGATTTTTAATTTTTTTTGTTTTCCTTTGAAGGCACATTTGGCAAACATCCACTGCCGGTTTAAATATTTCACCAGAAATGCTTTTCCAGTTGCGAAGGATGTTTTCAGAAGTGGCGCTAATCGAACGCGCAAAATTGTGGACTAGGCTGAAAACGAATTAGATGGTAAAATATCCCGAGTGATAGCTCACAAATTCATTTTTTCACGATCAGATTGACCATTTTTTCTACTGAGTTCAAGCAAGGAGTAATAAGCTCACTTTATAGCAGCTTCAATCTAAAAGATGATATTTTTGTTGTGGACCATTTATGATTAACCTCCATTTCAGGCAAACTCGTGTGAAGAGATGTAACACGTGCGGATACGGTGGAGGGTTCTATCCAGCGGGAAAATTTGGTCGTGGATATTTTGGTGGGGAGAGTTACGAAAGCCGACAGTTTTACCAGTCCCAAAGATTCGGTGGAGGCTACGGAGGAGGAGGTTTTGGTGGTGGTATGGGTATGCGTCCTTATGGTCCCATGGGCATGGGTCCAAGAGGTCGAATGGGAATGGGACCAATGGGACGATTCGGTCCCCGTATGCCTCCTCCTCCACCTCCACCCCCTCCAGCTCCAGCTTATGGAGCTCCATGTCAAACTGGATGTCAAGGAGGAATGGTTCCTCCGGTAGGAGGTAAGTGTAATTTCAATATTAATATGGCTGTTAGATAAAGTAGATTAGTGCTCTATCATAGGCTCAGCTCTCAGAAACTGGTTATTACATCACTTGCAAATGAAACAAACCAATACCCCTTATGATCATGATTGAGGGGAAGCTCGTGTAAAGACGTGACTATTTCATGGCCTTCAGTGCTGCATGAACGACAGAACGTTGGTAATGGTAAACAGATAGAGGCAATTGATATGGGCGAAGATAGTCTGATGTCAAGTAGTGCACACTATCCCACGCATAGCATGGGGATCGAGTCTGGGATAAGCTTTATTCGCTTAAGCCACCCCAGTCTCCAGCGTCGCATAGCTGGTGCCAGACTCGTCTGAGAGTTCTAAAACACTGTCCTGTGCATCGACTAACCACCGTAAATCATAGCTTACTCCACATATGCATTCAAAACGGTACTACGACTCTGAATGGAACTCGAACGGAGCGCATCCCAGAACGGGCTGGTTTGCTCAACGCTCCAAGACAACATCCTTCCAAAGCTTCCTTTATCGACAGTATGGCCCAAACTGTAGCAGTGTTGTCGCTATGATCACATTAACCTAGGTCACTTGCTGTTACTTGCACTTTTTGGGATTCCTCCCCACTGTGTGCATCCCATCATCAACTGGTAGTAATGTTTTTCACATCACAATAACGAAAGGGAGTTTTGCGGACAGGCAAACGAATCAACCAACAAATTCACCCACCAATTTGCTACCTTAAATACCAAAGCGCTTATGTTGTGTTACTGCTTTCATAACCTGTATATCAACTTGAGTTACCTGTACTTTGCTGACCTTCTACTTTGTATTGAAAACTCAGATGATAGGGGTTGAACGTTTTTCAAATTACTCCCATAAACAAAACCACTGGGAGTCTTCGGGACGGGCAAATAGATCGACAAATGGCCAAACCGTCACACCAGATTGCTTTTTTTAAAAAGCTGACTTTGTAGGTCTCATTGTGAAATCCTTACTCCATAGTCGAACATTTCCAATGGAGTACGTTATATTAAACCAGTTTGGCTATGCACGCTAACGCGCGCAGTATATGTCGACGGCCACTTATCCACGATGGAGTCATTCAGCGGAATGTTGGATAATCAGAATAAGATAGTTCTCTCTAGATTCGAACGCTGAACTGCTGAGAGCATCACGCTCGATATATTTGAGCAGAGTTAATAGTGGTTGATCATAGCTCCGTCCACCCTAGTGCAAACCCTACATACGGTAAACTTGACCACCCTTCTTTTGACTGCTCTGAACCATTTCTTCCGCATTCCAGAAAGTTTTTGAAGAGATGAACTTTTGGTCCTAGCCCCGCCTTCCTGTGCCAGCTCCGCCCACTTCGGGGACTACATTTGTTCCATTACCTCTATCCACTTTTTTCCCGTATTCTAGGACGTTTCTGAACAGAGTTATGAAATTTTGATCTAAGCCCCGCCCACTTTAGTGCCGACCCCGCCCACTTCGAGAATTTGACCACATTTGTTCCATTACCTCTTCCCACTTTTTTCCCGCATTCTAGAACGTTTCTGAACAGAGTTATGAAATTTTGATCTAAGCTCCGCCCACTTTGACGCCAACCCCGCCCACTTCGGGAATCCGGCTACATTTGTTCCATTACCTCTTACCACTTTTTTCCCGCATTCTAGAACGTTTCTGAACAGTGTTATGAAATTTTGATCTAAGCCCCGCCCACTTTGGTGCCAGCCCCGCCCACTTCGAGAATTCGGCCACATTTGTCCCATTCCCTCTCACCACTTTTTTCCCGCATTCTAGAACGTTTCTGAACAGAGTTATGAAATTTTGATCTAAGCCCCGCCCACTGTGGTGCCAGCCCCGCCCACTTCGAGAATTCGGCCACATTTGTCCCATTCCCTCTCACCACTTTTTTTCCCGCATTCTAGAACGTTTCTGAACAGAGTTATGAGATTTTGATCTAAACTCCGCCCACTTTGGTGTCAGCCCAGCCCCCTTCGGGAATTCGGCCACACTTGTTCCATTACCTCTTACCACTTTTTTCCCGCATTCTAGAACATTTCCGAACAAAGTTACACTCATTTTTTAAAAGTAGCTTCTATCTTAACGCACGCCCCGCCCACCGTGGGCGGGGCTTCGGTAGGCTTACACATGCCTAGCACGCATAGGGCCTTGCTCACCCCTTTTGCTTTTTTTCCTGGCCTCGATTCCTTCGTTGAACCGAGTTATGAATCTCTGTGGAAAGTACCGCCCACTGCGAGAACGCTCCGCCCACCGCCGGTAAGATTCCCTTATTTTAGTTGTTGACCCATTCCTCACCTTTGCACATTTTTTCCCGGCGTCTGGACTGTTATGAGACCGAATTAGAAGAATTAGTCCATGACCCCGCCCAATCCTGGCGCATGCCCCGCCCCTTGGGGGCGGAGCTCCGCCAAGCTCACATGTGCTCTGTTGCACTTACCCTATGCTCAACCTATTCCAAACTTGACCCGACTTCTCCAGGTGTTACTTCAGGTTATCTCGAATTTCCGTACAAACAGACAGACAGACAGAGCGCTTTATATATAGTAAGGATGTTGGGAAGGGGGGGGGGGTCAGATAGAGCTTTTTTTCAAATATTTTTTGCCTCCGAGCCGATACTGGTTCGAGCATGGCTTTTTTTGACTAATACAGTAAGCCAACAAAAGCATCTTTCAAACGTAAATAAACAAATGAGTCATATCCACATTATTTCAGCAGCCAGTTCAGCAAGTCAGCAAGAGCTTTCCATTTCTACCAACTTCAATCTTCGTTCTGGAGCGGCGAGCACTGTAATTGGACGCTAAAGCGCCTTCCGTTTTGCAATCATCCATTTGTTTCGGAAGGGACCACTTCGTTTTGTTGTGAGATTATTAAATATACATATGTTATGGATGTCTGAATGTTCCAAGGCATAGTTTGCCCTATGGGTATGGATATCACGTTTCGCTGCAAATTTTAGTAACTCAGACAATGAAGAGTTTGAAAATTGGCAGCCTTTCAAATAATCGTCGAAAAAAAGGCATCGGAACGCCTCATCTACTCTTTGAGAGCACATACTTTCTTTATCTGGAACCGTTTATATTAATGTTAATTAAAAAGTTACACATGATACTTGTTGAAAAGCGAAACTGAAAATAAACTTCAATCATATTCTGTAAAAAGCGTTTATACAATAAACGAAAGTCTGAACACAGCTTCAAGGAGACTTGAAGAAGACTTGAACAGTGGCCGCAATTGGAAAACTTACTCTTCAGAAAGAAAATCGTTTGCCTCGAAACTACATTAGTTGGAAAGAAATTGGAGGGATTTTAACGTTCCGTGAAAGTGTAATACAGTAACCCCCTAGTGCCCCTTTAACTTGCCCCCTAGGCTTTACCTGGGGTACCTTTCTAGCGCGTCGTATATGTGACGGTGTTGGGAGGCGCTTGTGTTTGTGTTCAAGTTTCTGTGTAACACATTCACGGGACGATTAAATCCGTCTTGTTGGAAGGTCGGTTTCGAGTGGAAGTTACATTTGTTAGAAAATTGATGGACTTGGTCTTCGGCGAATGGGAAATAAGGAAGTCTCCCATCATGCACCTTTACGCCGTTTTCACAAGGAAGTCCAATCACCGAACCGAGCCAGGTCTTGATATTTGCATGACGCCATTAGAAATTGTCTATGTGAAGGTCAACTAAAGTTCACATCACGTCTTCCGCCTCTTGATGTGCGATTACTTAGCTGGTGCTGGTCACCCTTTCTTATTTTGTTGACATGGCTTCGGAACCTGATTCCCCATACAGATATGTGCACCGTCTAACTCCAAACTTTGCACTTCCCATAGCGCATTGAATGACTCTAGCCATTACTAACCAAGCACAATCACACACTGTCAATTTTCGTCTGGGCTGATCGTTCGGTGTTATAGGCACATTGTGTGGCAATGTAACTGCTTCCCATGTTTTCCAATTCTTGCTGACGCACGACTTTTCGAAGTTCAGCTGCACTGGAAGGCTTAGATAAGATAATATGGATCTCTTTTGACCCTCCTTTCACATTGAAGACGATCGCAATAACTGTGGAGCTGACGGAGTCGGAGTTGTATTTTGCTTGATTTGCCACCTCTGTCTCAGTAGCGTCAGAGGCTCACTGCAAATTCGCGATCGTACGACATATTGACATCCAGTTCCCTCGCGAGACTTCACTAAGTTTAGTGACCGTAGATATATCACCGATGGTGCAAAAGCTTGATTGAAAACTTTGCGTGCTCGCATGACACTCTTTCATTGCCAATCCTGTCTAGTATGAGAGCTGTGAAGAGCCTGTAGATCACCGCAAAAGGGTAAAAATTTTTTATATTGTCTCGGGCTTACTACAAACTTATACTGATACAGGTAGCATCTGAGCCGAGCTAGAGCATTGCAAAAATTTTCAGCCTATGATACCTTAGCCATCGTCATTTCTTTGAAGAACTTCAAAGCTGCAGTGCAATCAGGCCGGCAACCCTTGACAAATTCACGCCGAAGGCAGCCTATATGGGCTGCCACGTAATGATTGCCCGTAATTTGCTTATATCATAATCTTTTTGAATATTCTCGGCATCGACTTAAGGGTTGGCGTACACGTGATTCCCGTTGGCGAAGGAAACCTCAAATATAAGGTCTTTATCTAAGCAAGTAACAACCGCATTGTTTCACGCTGAAACAAGCAACAAAAATTCTTTCAATCAGAGCATTTGGTTTAAACTCTGGTAACACCTTTCCTTGCTTGTTCTCTTCCTGAGTTAGAACTTGTGCGCTGGTAGCTGCCATAACATTTTTCTTGGCCAACGCCGTCCAACGGGTTTGTCCATCATTTCAAGTCTCCTTTTTTGACATCGAGTTGTATCGTGTATTCATGTTCGTCGCAGTAGTGTCATGGATTCTTACAGTAGCAGATTCGTGTTCGAGTAGAGTGGAGCAAGCTTTTTCACATCAGTAGACAGCTGTCCTTATCAAGACCACATCCTTTTGGTGCGTCAACATCCGATTCTTCTCCATCGTCATTGACAACGAGGACACCATTGTAATCTACTGCAAACTCTTCCAACTCCTCGTCACTATGGAGCAATAAAGCGTTGGAACTCTGATTAAGTTTTCGTCGTTCATAGTTTCCCGTTTTCTGGGCTCTCATGGACTGTTACTGGGCCGATGCACCGCAAGAGACTTTGGCCTTCCGGGGGGGGGGGGGGTAGTGGAGTAAGTTATTTTACCAATGGGATCCCTTCCAAGTGTTTCCCAAGTGTCAAACGGTTTTCCAATTTGTACCTGATGTGGAAGCTTTTTGAGGGCGATTTATATATATTATATTTTGGTTGTCAAAGAGATAGACTGTCAACTTTCCCATCCCCCCCCCCCTCCCCCTGCCGTTTCTCATCATTACGTGACTCCAACGCGAAGAGTCAAGGCAATCTGGTATCGTTGTAGAGAGTAACTTTGAATATAATGAGACCTTCTCTGTACAGATCCTCTGGGCCGCTTCGAATTACTTCTAGTTCGTTCTTGTGAGATTGAAATTGCAAACCATCCCCACAGTCGGTCGCGACTGTCCTACTCAAATATCAGGTCTTCCAACTAATCGTTGTTCATGGCTAAGTGCACGGGAACAGCTACACCGCTGATTACCCTTTCTTCTCTATTCAGGTAAGCGACGTTCAGAGAGCGCTCCAGATCGTGCTGCACAGGACAACGTATTCCTTTTCAAATTCGATCCTCGACCTTTCAGAAGAAACAAATCTTGCCAATCTCACTCTTACACACTAAAAGCGTTATTTTCTACTCAAAAAATCCGATGTTGAAAGTGATGGATCTTAATTCTTCATTCCATCGGTTACTCCTCTGGATAATGGATGGCTCAGGCATAACTGTTATTCGGTATCCTTCCGAAGATGAAAGCGAAAGGTGATTGTCTCACTGATATTCTTCGGAAAGTATCTACCGGAAAATTCCGCAATTTTATGGACTTCATGGAATGTTCTGGAAGTTCCATGGAATTCCTATGAGGGCACTATTCACTTGTACGCATGTAGCAACATTCGGCTCCCACTTCCTCGATCGTACAGCTTTTTAACTCTCGCAAAGGTATAGTGGCAAGTGGCGCATTTCTTACAAGCATGGTCACGGGTTCGATCCCCGGAGAACTATCCGCCTAGGCCAACCGAGCCTTCCATCCTTTAGGGATCGGTTAACTGGTACCAGGCTTGTCTGGGAACATAAAAGCACTGAGTTGTACATCGGCTGGTCACTGCTAGTCATTGTGTAGGCCACGTACCCACTCAATGTGCCACTATGATTTTGTATGGGTGTCGAATGAGTGGGTGCATTCCGTGGACCGGTTTGATTAGTGCCCCAAGATTTTATTTTTTGTACATGACTTCAGATATCTGAATGTCAATATACTTCCTTGCTCTAGAAATAGGATTTTCGAGATGAAAAGGTACCCTTTTTTCCCATTTCTTTTGTACCGTAAGTTAAGACTACTCCATTCCGCATGCTATCGTTCATTTCGTTAACGACTGTATCCTGAACGCTACTTCATTTGTAGTACATAATCTGTAGTTATGAGTTTGCTGCTAATCATTTGAACCTTACTTATCAATATACAATGAGGCCATCCTTATCAATAGAAAACCGCAGGCCAAAATCCATTGAGCTCGTGTCTGAGCGTTCTTCCGCTGAGTCGATGATGGCTTTCAAGATTTTGACTGTAAAACTAAATACGTCTTCATAGAACTTTTTCGAAATCATGAAAACCTCTACAATAAGGGGAAGCGGTGAACTCAAAGTACCAGTTACTAAAACTAAGCTTGAGTGCAATAGTTTCCTATCACAGCTGTTGCTCGTCTCAACAGTCCTTGTGGCCACAACATATTTGGTTTGCCCATGACTCATTCCGAGCGATTGTTCTCCTACTTGCTATTATGCATGTTTAAATGATTCATTTGGACTTCTACGTCCCCAATAAGTAAGTAAAAAAAATAAATTTAATTAATTTGGAGAATTGCTTCCCTGTTAAATGGTTACGTATACAGAATTACCCTTTTCCATCGTCGTCACTAAGTGAAAGGGGCAAGTGTTTGAAGTGAACTCCAGAAAGCCAGTCCACGGACTCCTCCTTTCACTACCACGGGAAATTGTGAACAGTCCTAAGAAACTCTAATGAATAGCGAATATAGCCATTGAATCGTGCACTCTTTCCGAACAAGCTTTCAAAAACTTCCAAATTAAGCTTATATTACAGGCGAGTGAAAGTGAAAGACTTCACTCTCCTACGATTTTCTATTGATCAGAATTTGCCCCTATCTTCTCTATCTGTAGGCCTCCTTCCCATTTTTTGTTTCAAAAACATATTTTTATCTGAACATATCCTCCCATGCGAGGTAGGGTTTCACTAGCACTGTCATGGACACATGTCTTCGAAAAGACTCGCCGTCAAGTTTCCCTCGGGAGGTATCGCTTATCGATCTGAGTGGTCCGATTGATTTACTGCCTCCTCTCAGCGTGCGCTATCAATGCGCTCACCGCCTGATTACTGTTCCATTACCTTGACGAACAACTGTCCTGTGTTTGCTATATATCACATGCTATATTCCAATGGATATTCTGAAATTGTTGGCTGTCATATTTACAACCTTTACAATTTCGTAAGGAGTTCACTATAGTCTTCCTTCCTACAATAGTAATTCTGTGATAATAAATCGTTTTCCAAATGATCCCTTATAAGTATCATGGAGCTGATTTATAATATTTTTGTATTTATTTATTTTTTTTATTTTTTTATTTTATATTTGTATTGTATTTAATATTTTTGATTTATAATAATTTGTTTCAAGTAGGTAATGGCAAACCAATAATGAATAAGGCCAAAGTTGCCCTGATATTCCGGGTATTATAATGATTACATTGGGTCAAACGACGACCTCTAACGAATGAGAGGTCGGTTGTCACCTGACGGATGGGCTATGGTTGCTCCCATTCACCGTCAAACTTTACCCTTTTTCCAATTTCGCTCATTTCACTTATTGGTTCGTCCTCCACAAGGACGGGCCAATAAATGAAAAGAGCGGAATTGGAATGATTTCATTCAAAACAGTTCTACTGTTTCTGAACACAAAAAACATGCTGGATGTAAATCCTACCGGCACATTCGAGTGTAAAACTGAAAGGGGATGGTGAAAATGTGGTTGAGGGGGGGGGGGGGGGGGGGGGGAAGGGGCACCTTCTGACACTGATTGCCTTCGCAGCAATGGAGCGTAGCCGGCTTTGAGAGCCCATAATGGTGCTGAGGAACTTTTCCTAGTGGTTTTTAAACGAACATATTCTTTTTGATTTAAGCCAAGGAGAGAAGGAGGACAGGGATGGGGAAGCCAATCAAATGTCAAACTGCTGATACAGTAGTAGGTCATTCAATCCATCCGGTGCTCCTTCTCTTTTAGGTGTTAGGTAGAAACTATAATACAATATTCCTTCGGCTAAGAACCTCCTTCAAGGATAACTAAGATCAGAAGTCATACCCCTTTTTCTTTGCGGTCTAGCGTTCAGTTTTGGAGAAGAGCAGTGTCCTTCCCTCTTCTCCCCTCCTCCCCCCCCCCCCCCCTGCACTCCCCTTTCCCCCTTTCTCCTGCCAAATACATTCTCAGTTTTCGTTGAGAATTGTAATTCAGCGAATTTCTTAAGGGAACATGTGATCCATGATTGAACTGAGTAGGGCATGAATTTTAAGATATCACTACATGAGATTGAAGGAGTTTGGAACGACAAACACTTAACCTTCACTGAACGGAACCTTTTTCCTACGTGTTATGCTAACATTGACCAAGTCACAGTGATTTTCCAGTAGAACATGAAGCGAAGTGTGGCTGTGGCCGCTTCAAATGCAAAGTCGGTGCTCAATTGTCCGATCAGCGCTTCCGCAGCGATTGCAGTACAGGAGAGTGAGGCACACCCTTTCGAAGAAATCCCAGGTCCAAACCTTTTCAAGCGCCATTTTGGTAGAGACCGAACAGTATTCAGAAGTAAGTTTTCGACACATGCAAGAAATACCCGAATCTACGATTAAAGAAATTTAGGTAAACGATCTATAGCAAACTATTTCCAATGGCTCGTCGATTTACATAAACGATACGGACCAATCGTCAAGGTAGAACAAGGGTTTGGTCGAGGTGCCGTCGTGCACGTTTTTGATCCAGGTTCGTACTACCGTAATGCTACTTACTCAGCTATTCATTTCCTCTCTGTTCGTGTTTTAGAAATTGTGAGGAGTTCAATTTCCGTTCCTACCATTTTTGTTTGAAACAGTTGCTTTTTTCTTTGGCAAGAATGGCAGGGGCACATTTTTTCTGTCTAAGGAGCTAAAACAGAGTTTATAGATAGTCATTGTAGTAAAAAAGAAAAGAAGAGGGATTTGAGATGACAAAGCAAATTCATCAGGTGTATAATTAAAACTCGAAAGCTTCACTATTTTAATTAAAAGCGAGGTGAAAAAGTTGTGGGCACACATTTGCAAAAGATTAGTATCCAGAATCGAGGTTTGGGGCTGTATCTCACTTTGGAATCATGCTACACTTCGCTCGTAGACTGTTCTGTTCTATGGCACTTATCCTTTGTTTTTCCTTATGTATCAGTTTTTGGTGCGATGCTTGTTTCAAGAAATGGATTGTTTGCTAACAAACAAGGTTCCACGCATTTCAAAAGTGGTGGAATACAGAAGTTTTGGCAGCTATTTAAATGAGTGATCCTGAAGGTTGTTTCCTTAGAGGAGAATGGTTTCAGAAAGAAGGCGATATGAAGCCAAAACATGTATTCTCAGATGGAAAGTTTGAACCAAATAGGAAAATGCAGCGTCTAACTGAGGAGTAAACGAAAATTCTTTGGATTCAAAAAGAGCTAGGCCGCTCGAAGTCTGAAATTTCCTTTCCGCCTGAAACACCCTTGTAATAATCACAATAAGAAGCGGCACAGATAGCTCTGCTCTTGAGGATTTTTTATGCCATATCCTTAACCAGCATAAAAATATGAGGAGGTCAAGCTCATATTTTGGACCCGAGGTTCGCTGCTGGATTCATAAGATACTCTGTCTCCTGACAAGTATTGGGTTGTAACATAAGTTCGTAGAGTTTTTTCCACAAAGATTTATTTGAGCAGAAAACAATAATTATAATAATTAATTAACCAATGATGTATCCTCCCTTACTGTTTACGCTCTCCTCCCCTCTCTCGATCAATTTATTGGTACCGTTTCGCCAAAAATGGGCCGGTCTGGTGTCGAAGAAGTTGTTGAGCCAGGTTCCAAGAACCTCTTCGCCATCGAAGGTAACACCCCTCATTTGGTTCGACAGAGAGCGGAAAAGGTGATAGTCGGCAGGTGCAAGATTCGGATAGTACGGTGGATGCTGAAGAACCTCTCATTCAAGCTCTTGGAGTGCTGTTTGGACGACCTGGGCAACATTGGGCCTGGCATTGTCTTGGAGCAGGATGACTTGACCTTGTCTATCGGGTCTTTTCAGCCAAATAGCCTCATTTACACGGATCAGCTGGGCAAAGTAGACCTTGTTGTTAGCAGTGACGTCTTTTTCGAGCATTTCTCTGTGCACCATGCCTTCCCAGTCCCACCAAACGCAGACCATGACCTTTTTTGGGTGAAGATCTTGTTTGACTCTCAGCTTCAGCGTCTCTCCTGCGGCCATCCACTCCTTTCAGTAGACACACCTAAGACACCTTCCTCGTACACACTGCATATGTCCCGAGCGGCTTCAGCTGCTTTTTGGACCTCGATGAAAAAAGCAGATGTCGAAAATGCTGATTTTTTCCTCCTGGATATTCCATTTCTACGGCAGAAAAAAGATGAACAATTGGATTATCCGAAAAAACAAGTTAAATAGTTTTGTAGAGAGGAAAGAGCTCTTTCGAAAGAATGTATACACTTCACTAAAAATCAAAACAATTCGTTGTAAAATAATTCGAAAGTAAAACTCTACGAACTTATGTTACAACCCAATACATCGTTTCGAAATCCTCTTATAGTCATCTCCTGAAACAAATATCTGAGCAAAACAGTATGAAAAGACGTTTCGAAAATCAGTTGCACACTCGTACGTTTTCTTCGACCTCTTCACCTTTATGTACTGCTTGATTGGTTCACCTCAAAAGCTTATAACACTCGTATTAGGATATTCTCAATTCACTGAAAAGCTTAATCTTACACCCGTTTTGAATTATGAGTCGGTTCAAAGTCAAAATCGAGAGTCGAGCGGTTGTGTCGGTCGGGGTCAGAGAGCTCACGGCATTTCAGCAATTTTTTCACCGGCTCAGTTCAGCTACTTTTAGACAAATGAGCAAAAATGTGCCGTATTAGTTGTCGGTGTGCGACGAAAATGTTGAGGAATACTGTGCGATTATTGGTGAAAGGTTGAGCTTGAAAGGCTGTCAAATAAGCGGCGCTGTAGTTCCCGCAATTCCACACTTTGACACAGTTTTGTTAGCAGCCGCACGCCAAAATAAGTGTAACGAATCTCCTTGGCTGTGTGAAAGTTGGCATTAATTCGTCGTCATCTGAATTGGGGTTCACCAAAAGTAATAAGCGGAAGTTCCCATAAATTCGATAATTTGCGCTTCTTATAACCTGGTGGAAGGCATATTTGGGACATGAATGGAACGAAAAGCGAAATGAAATAAAGGAACATCTCAGCCAAACTCTTCGGCTGATTTTATGTTATTGCTGAAGATCATGTGTATCTAAGGGAAAACTTTGGTAATTTAGATACACTAGAAACTAGAAAAAATTGAATTTCAAATCCCAAACGAAAGCTATTTGTTCTTCAAGGACCGGAATTTTGTAGAATTATCACGGAATAACGGGCTCATTGTGATGATGAGAATTGGAGTAGAAAGTAAAGCGGTAGAATCCCTCCATTGCATCAAAACCTTGTTGGACCCTGAAAGTAGTAAAGTAATTTTCTAGGCAATTTTCATTCAATACGACAAATTTGTCCTCATTTACAGAAGATGCTCGACGAGTGTTTGCTTCGGATGGCCGTCAACCGTTTATTGTGCCTCTACAGGAAACAACCCAACGCTATCGCCAAATGAAGGGAATGAATCCAGGACTCGGAAATCTGTAGCTGTTTTTTGATTGTTTATTAAATTTTAAAAAATCGGCTCCTGACTAAGCAGCTGTTGGCTCCGTCAAAATTGTTAAACTGCTGAGCACGAATTGTAAGAAAAAAAAAAGACTGCCAACGTTTTTACTCACTTTGAAAGACATTTTTTATTTCTGCCATGAAAGACATTCCCACCAATATGAAGCAAGAAGTCCCTTACTTGGTTTTATATTTTCGCATACGTTTTTTCGCTGCTACTACATATACTCACCGCAGCTCGCAACTTGAAGTTCATAGAAAGATTCATCGGTTAAACGGTCCTTTATAAGCTCCATAAGCTCAAGGGATAATGAACAGCTTTGAAAGCACCAGTACATAGCGTCATAATCGGGGCTTTTGGATTCAGTATGGAAATGGAATGCGTGGGTGCATCCCTCAGACAGAATTTATTTTCTTCGAGTCTTTACCCTTAATCCTTTTGAGGCTGCTTTTTTGGGTGGAGATGGATGATTGTTAACAGATTCGGAGTCAAATGGGTACACTGGGGCCTATGAACGGTAGAGCCTTGATTTTTTCACTCTTGAACTCTCAAGATTTTAGAAATGGCGATGAATGGTACAGACTCCGGTCGTCAGTTCAACAAGTAATGATGCGACCTCAAGCGGTGCAAAAGTGAGTTCACAGCAGAGCAATATTACATCCGTTCATTACTTTTTCATTACTGATGGCTGATTCTTTTTATTTTGCACCATTTCGATGTCCTAGGTACCTACCGTACACAAACGAGGTGGCTCAGGAATTGGTGGATCACGTTCGAAGGGAGAGTGAGACTAGCACCAGTGGCGAGGTTGATGTGTCCAAAATTGCTGGCAGGTATTATTGATGTGCTTTTATGATCAAGAAATATATAGATACCCTAGGAAAATGAGGCGCTTTCCAGGTGGGCACTGGAATCGTCTGCTCTGACAGTATTCGAGAAGCGAATTGGTGCCCTTACTGATCGCATTGAATGGGCTGATGGATTGGTCAATTTGAATAAAGCGATATTTCGCCTATCTGCCGTGTAAGGACTAGGATGAGAAAAGAAGCCCTCCGAACTCATCAAATAAACCACTTCGAATTTTCACAGGCTCAAATTCGCTTTTCCTCTCTACCAATACTTCCCAACCCCGAAATGGAAGAAGATGGTCGAACTTGAAGATCGTTTCTATAGGTTTGTGCCTTGTTTCACCAAAAAACCCGGATGAAGTTTTTTCGAACTGTTAGGTTTCCAGAGAAGCCAACTTATTGATCGATCAAGCAATCGATAAACTGCGTGGATCATCAGAGTTAGAGAATGAGATGAAGTTCGCCAGTTTGTTGATCAATCGTAAGGAACTCAACGTGAACGACGTGAAGATCATTCTATTGTCGATGTTTTCGGACGGATTGAGTACGGTAGGACGAACAGTTGTTCATATTTAAAGAGGGAAAAAAGGGAACACTTTTATTATCACTTACTTTGCTATGAATAATAAGCAGCGGTTTGCACAAGATGTCATCGAGTGATTTTGAGCCTATGGTAGTGAGAAATTCAATATTTACAGCTTGCGTTTCGTGACAATTACATCATAATTTGTTGAAAAGACTGAATTCATTCGATTAATTTTTTTATGTACCCCATGCTACTTCTAAGCGTCAATTTCAGACAGCCCCTATGCTTGTCTACAACCTGTTCAACATCGCCACCCATCCGGATGTCCAAGCCGAGATTCGCGACGAAGTAAACGCAGCTGTCCAACGAAATGAAGGTTGGTCAGTGAGGGTTACACCTTTCTTGAGAATATCGAGTTGAGGTTTCCAATTTTCTTCTCCACAATTTGTCCCTCTTGAAACCCTGGCTCTTTTGTTTTTGGTATAGTGACGTCGTTCCTCCCGAAAAAGAGTCGGGAGGAACGGTCGATCAACCTCAATTCCTCATGCCGGGTAATGAGAAAATTTGCTTCAGTCGTAACTAAGCCGTTTTCCGGGATCATCGATGCTGAGGCCAATCTTATAGACACTGTTTTTGCCCGTGCATTGGGCATGATAGTACCAACGAATGCGGTTTCGCACGAAGAAGAGGTTACTCCAAAAGACTAAACTATTGCCTCACCGTATTATACATACTTCAAATAAAAGACCCCAGCTGCCCAAATCTCCGATTATAAGTCAGCTCTTACAACGATCATTTAGATATTTGATGTGAGACGATATTGTGGTTTCTTGTCGCAGAGAGCTCCAGTCATTGAGCGCCGTCTAGACCAAGCCGCACTTACATGAGCATGCATATCATAGCCAGATTGTCGGTTTCGATTGATGATCCAAGAATAAAAGGATAAAGAGTAAAGTCTTGGGGCGTTAATCAGTCCTGTCAGCAGGATTTGTTCACGCACTCGACTTCCAATCAGAATAATAGTGGCGTATTGAATTCGTATGTAGCCTATACTGCGGTGGCCAGACTTCCAGCATCTGTTCTCTGGCCTTAAGCAGTATCTGATCTCTAACAGTGTAGTAAAGTAGGAAAAGGAACACAGAATCATGTTAGGCTTTTCTGCAGGCCTGTTGACGATCTTTTCCAGTTGTGATTTCTCCGTCAGTGATTTTACCTAGCATTGAACCCTGGTTTTTACTGCAGAAACTTGTCCCGGGCAAGTTTTCAGTTGCTCAATTTTGTGCTTTTGAACAACTGAGGGGCATATTTGTGCTCCTTAATTCCGTAAACTTCTACAGCATCTGCTTACTGAGAACTGCATTGTCAATCATTTCTTCTTCGAGCTCCATCTGGTTCATTATAGACGAAAGCTCTTCACACAGTTTCCGTTGGTCCTCCAGAACTTTTCCTGCTGCCTTCGCTTTTCCATGATTTCTCCTATGAGGAGTTGGTATTTCCATGCTCTTCCTCCAGATGTCTCACTGCCGTTGCTCTCCCTCTTCCGTTAGATTCAAACTAACTTATTCAACTAAACATATCCGAAGGTTGGTGTTCATGATGGCTAGACTATACGAAGTAGCGTATCAAAGGATTCGCTCAACATCGACCTTACACGACCCATATCCAAACTCACGAAGACATCTGTAAGCGCCTTTCATAGTGCAATTTGTCCATGGAGTCACCTGCAAAAAGTGATGCTCGACAATACTACTACACTGGAATGCTGATGCTCACATGAGCCTGCGGCTGGACTCGGCTGGATCGGTCAGAAACGAGGACACCTGGAAGCAGCCCCTAATAAGTTGAAAATGAAAGAGCAGCGTCTGAGGTATTGCACGTGCTGGAAAGACCACCAGACCACCTGATAAGGAATGCAAATGAGTTTAAAGCGGTAAGAAAGCGAACTCTTAGAGTCCCAACTAAGGAATAGAAGGACACGATTGCAAGGACCTCTTCAAGACAAAGGTCAAGGCAGAAGATACCGCAGGTAGATAGAAGTGAAGACAACTCATGAGAACAGCGGACCCTGTGGCTAAGCGGGACTTAAAACTAGACAGAATAAGATTCATGGCCCGACTTTCGGCTGTAGCAGTAGTCAGCAGGTCACACTCATACCCCTGCTTACACATCCGCATCAATTACCTAGAACGGCCTGAGTTTGCCATAGGTGACTTTGAGAATACGCATACCCTCAGCTCAGGATGAAATATCGTACAAGGTTTCGTGGTTAAGGCCTCGAATATGCATTTTTTTCAACGAATATTGATCACTAACTAACATTTGTTTGTTTAGATATCACTCCTGCCGTACTTTCTCAGTTACCCTTACTTCGTGCCTGTATCAAGGAGACATTTCGGCTGTTCCCGATTGGTACGGAGATATCTAGGATCCCTCAAAAGGATATCGTTCTTAGCAATTACCATATTCCTGCTGGCACACCAGTAGATATCAATACAAATGTGTTAATGAGGTAAGAAGCGTTTATAGCGGGAAATTTTTGAATACCCGAGATGAAAAGGCAAGGCACTGAAGTAAAAATTATCAAAAGTCCGTGAAATATCTGTAAGTTAGGGGTAGCGCACTTTCACTCCTATAGGTACAGAAAGTAACGAGTTGTAGTGGATATTGCTGCCATAGAACTTGTTTGCGAAGTACCCGTGACTTCAGAACCGTCTAAAGTTTCGTCCTTTGCAGGTCCCGAACATGGCTGCTTTCATAGTCCGCGATTTGGCCCGCAAACGAGCGAGCGATTGAGCGATTGAGCGATTGGGGCGGCGCTTGCCCGGGAGAACGTCCGTTGCGCGCGTCCGTCGAAACTAGGTCACGCCGCCCACTTCGCGCGCGGCGCACCACACAGAGGTCCCGAGGTGACATTACAGTACCTCCAAGTGTCAGTGGAGCGAAAGATTGGCATTTGTCTGTGTTATCTTCTCTTTGAAATGACTGTCGTGGACCAAGCGCAATTCTATGCCCCACTGACAACTGCGACGACTGTCAAATATCGCTCGCTAACTCGCCGCGTGCGACGGCTGCGGCGTGACCTAGTTCCGACGGACGCGCGCAACGAAGCGCACCCCGCTTGCCCGTGGTATCGACCAAGATTCAAGGGCCAAGCGCCGCTTCAATCGCTCGATTGCTCGCGCGGGCCGAATCGTGGACTGTGAATGCAGCCTATGTGGTATCGCGTAAAATTTCGCCAATTAGGGCCACAGGATGGTCTACATTCTTCTCACTACTGCATAAAGTTCTCTGAAACAAACCTTTTTTTGTACCTATAAGCCCACCCCTCCACCATATATAGTTCTACCGGGCTTCCGCACACACGGTCTTAAAAGCTTAGCGATGTAGAGACTCGACCTAACAACGCACGCGCCACGACAGACGGGTCGGAGCCAATCGTTCGTTACTTTTTCATTCCTTCTCATAGGCACCATCTCCGGGTAAACTGAATAATTGAAGTAAGAAGCACTGCAGTCCGCACATCTTTGCCAAAGGCAGACATTGGTAGTGTGGAATTATGGAATCTGACAAGCAAGGAGTTTGCCCACCTGGATGCTAAGCCGAATCAAAAGTCTGCCCTTACTCGACCTTTGTGTAGGGGATAGAGGCGAGCGGATCATTTCGAGTGTTCCCATATGTGTTGCCATTTTGAAAGAGGATTCGAGGGAGCAATCTGACCGTATCGTCTGAATAGTTCATTTGTGTCTTGAAAAAAATCAGCACCGCAACATCGTTTTTTATCTACAACCTGAAATCAGGAGTTGTTGTAAGTTGGATGTGCTTGAAGCTGGAGCTTCCTCTGGACTCCTAATTGTTCTTTGTCACCTCTTATTCCTTTAGATCACCTACCTTGTTCACTCATCCACTCGCATTCCAACCGAGTAGATGGCTTCGCGATGCTTCTCGCCAGCAGGATTTCCATCCATTCGCATTCCTACCGTTCGGTTTTGGACCACGGATGTGTGCGGGTGCGTTCTATTAAATATGCATTTATAATATGGAAATTTTCATGGAGTGTAGACCCATCATTCTTCGATGACATTCAACCTCGCGCTTTCAGGTCGTCGTTTTGCCGAGCAAGATCTACAGGTTGCGCTGTGCCGATTGTTACAACACTATCGAATCGTGCACCAACATGGGTCGATCGAACAGACCTATGAGACACTTCTTTTGCCGAAAGGCTATTGTGAATTTCGATTTGAGCCTTTATAGATTTATTTTTCCACATTTCATTTCCATCTTATTAGGGTGCTCACTTGTGTTTTTCTTCATAAACCTGTTTATTTGCTTATTTATTTATTTACTCTTCCCCCAAAGGACGCGTTTCACCTAGACAGGTGGAGAAGTTCAGCGGTCGACAGTCATTTCTAATAGAACTGAATGACGAAATAGTAAAAATGGTTACAAAGTATAAATAAATAATAAATACAACAACAACACACGTAGGAAAAGCATATCATAGAAGCGGTTGAGCAATCGCTGAGTATGGATGAGAAGGACGAGTAGGTGAAGAAGACCAAATAAGTTCCAAGTAACATGACCACTATCGATAAATGAGTTTCAACCACAGGAATCTCCCATCAGACGTCGTTCATAGAAGCATGATCGCCAGCACAAGTACGGGTTCGAGTCCCGTCCAAAGCCGAAAATTTGGCCATAAATCGCCAACCATGCGATATGATCTAAGAGTCAAATTGGACTTCGTTCTTCAAATCTTACCGAACTTCATTATGGAACGTTATTTTAACCGCAGCTCTTAAAAATTCGTAGATAAAGATGGGAAACCGTTTGGTTCGCGTCGGCGTGTTGCATTTATTGGTAATTGCATGGAACTTCATTCATGAACTAGAATTCGGAATCACTTCGAGCAACAGACACCATTACATTACATCTTGGACCCTCAGTTGTTGAAAGATCACGAGGGTACAAACCTTCTTTCAAACGCGTGTTTGGGTAACTCTTCGGATGTTTTAGAACTGAGTTAAGAACTGAGTTCATAGGTGGATATCGATCCGGGATACGAACCCGTGATCATGCCTCTATGGTAGTGGGCCATTTGCCACTACACCACCTACGAGCACCCCTGGTGATAGCCTCCGTTAATCTTTGAAGAATATGCTCTCAATAAAGACTAACAAGCATTTCATAACAAATCACGAAACAATGAAACACAAGCTGTACCTGCATTTTTTGATTGAGACAGATGTTTACCTATGGAAACTCGTAGCCAATCATTCGCTTAATTTCCAATCTTGGGTATGACGATCAAATCAGCAGGGGAGGTATATAGAAGCACCTTCGATCCCTTTTATTCTAGGCAGACGACGTATGTACTGGGCGTTTTGGAAAGGGTTTATATTTCCACGATTTTCGATCTAAACGCGATCTAAACTTCCACGTGTGATCGAGGGCCTCTTATTCAGTAAAGCTTTGAACGGTGGTACCATATGCTCACAGTGTTATCAATGTTTCCGCAACCCGTGACTAGTCAGCTCTTCTCAGAATTCCATTAGTATTGAATGATCGACATGCGCGAAATTTCCCACCTTTCCTATATCGCTTATCAGTTTGAATGATTTGTTAATGAATGGAGAGAAACTATGAATGCCCGCTTACTCCCTGCAAGTCGACGTCGGCCAGTATTGACTGACAGTTTTCGAATGGTATCATCAATTGGTATTCTATCATCTCTGTTCTTTTGATGTTTGATGAACGCCTTACAAATTTAATCTTGCTAATTATTTGCATATACATAGTTAGATCATCAGTTATAGTAAGCGTGGTTTCTTCTATGACAACAGTATATTTATATGATAAATCGAAGTTGAAGATCGTTTTTCTCAGTTGTGTGTCCCTCGCCTCGAAATAGATCGGCGAGAACTTTAGCACTCCGTTATCTGGTCAAGTATCGAAGTGCGCGTAAAATGGCCGCATCACGCCATTTTTCCCAGCAACAGCAAAAGTCTGCATTTTTTCAAGTCAACTGGGTCGTCATCCACTCGAGATAAGGTCGTATTCGTTAGCTTCAAATATCATAAGTGTGAAAAAGTGCAAAGGATTTGAGTTTCCCTAACCAGTTTTTTATGAATAATGAGCGAATTGTCGATGTGAAGTCTTGCTTCTTGCAACTGAAAGCTTCTTCGTCCGGTGATTCAAAAGACCTTTGTTGTGAGTTAAATAGTTTATCATTGAAAAAGGGTGCACGCCAAGACAGGTAGGTTCTCAAATGAAAGCTTTTTGGTCAGGCCGCAGAGCTATAGTTGGTAGAGAAAAGCTGGGTTCCACAAACTCCACTCACATGGTCACATCTAGTTGAACCAATCAATTAATTACTCCCTTTCTCAGTTTAACTCCTACCTTTCTTACCTCCATGGAATGAAAAGAAAACAGAGAAGAAAATTCTTCAGAAAAGGTTTTTGGTTCCTGTTACAAAGTGACCTCCTTTGCTGAATTTCTGTCTTTCTAAAATAAAGAGAAAGCGATGGCGAAAGGGTTGGATTTTAGTCAGTTCCACCTATGATCGTGCGCATGCCCGGCTGTTCTAATCTGAGCTGAAGTTTTGTTTGGGATTAAGGTCGGAGCCTTGATGGGTGGGGCAGAGGCACAGATCCTTCCAGTCCTCATTCCATCCACGCCCAAATTTAAGTGACCAAACTTCAGGGTCAAAGCTATTATGGCAAAACTAGCCCAGTAGCAAGAGATCGCAAAAGATTGAAAGCGACTGTGGTTTCTTGCCAAGGATCACTCAAGTGATGCAGTTAGGAGACTGCTGTTACAAACTCCGATTCAGGATACAGTTCACCAATCAGGTGATGGCATCGAACCACTACTTTTTAGTGAAATACTGTGGTAACAGATCAAACTAGAATACATCCGGCATTATGATTATCACGTATAGTAAATAAAAACGGACATGAGCTGCTCATGAAGTATAGTTTGGCCGGGACCGAAGGCTTTCATGCGATAATTTTCGAAAAAATCGGGTGAAGATTAGATCTGATTTCTTTGAAACTAGAAAACACGGGTATGGGAAGTGGACAATTCCAACAACTGATACTATCAGAAAAAATCTTTTGACCCGAGATAGTGAACCCCTTCATTTTCCTAAACTGAAGTGAATGCATCGTGTCTGGGACGGATAGTTTGAAGATGTTATTTTCAGGTATCCAATCTTCATTCAAGACCTGTTTTTAATGTCAATAGGGGAGTCTTTGGCTTCTGATAGATAATGACGTTGATCGCTTGATTTCTTGCTCTCTGAAATGACTTGAAAGTGATATTTAACCGATAAATTCGTTTCAAATCAATCACACAAGGAACCGGGCGCATACTTGGCTTTTCCTAAGCTGAGTTGGAAATTGCTTCTTGCTTCAATAAGCGACCAGAGTCCTAATGACATCAGACTAGTCGCGGCGATTACATTTTTCTGCGAATTTTTACGGTCCACGGAAGAAATTTTCTGTTGGTACTGCGATGATAAAGAGAATAGCGAGATTCCTGGTTGGTCTCTGCTCCCACCTTCTCGACCTTTCCCATCGCACCACTCTTGTTTTTCTGCTGGTTTATTTACATGATCTTAACACTTTTTTCTTAAGATTTTACGTTTCCATTAACATAATAATTTGTTAGGAGAGCAGCGGTTAGGGCATGAAAAATTGGATTCGAAAAGAATTTTTTCGTTAAGGTGGATTAAGGATATTCATGGATTTCAAGCAATGGTTAATGTTGATCGATCTAAAGCTGCTATAATAAAAATTGGTATCAGAATGTGCACTTAAGATTATTCGATCTTTCTAGTTTCCCTTGATACTGCTGAGTACATTAACAGCTCTGGGACCAGAAAAACGGACGATAAATAGAGTCTGCGAGCAGTTGAGCGAATTGCGACTCGAAAGGGTGTGGTGCGTTAGGAACGAAATGGCCGTGGCGCGGTGAGAGGGGCGTCGCGCGCGAAAGAATGTAGCAGGTTGCAGCAGTAGGTAAGAAATACAAGAACAAAAGTACCAATAGTAGAATTATGCATAAAATAATGATCGCATATCGATTGAGCTGTATAAAGAAGGCTAGAGCTGTAATAACGGCGAATGAGTGGTCCGCGACAGCCGCGTGCGGCGAATCGATTACACAAAATCGTTCCTAACGCCCGTCTCCCGACTCGAAAAGATAGGTCTTGAATTCTCTTTGCTGGAATTTAGATGGAAAACTGGCTCTTTGAGCTCCGAAATGAAAATATGGCTGACTAATTGCAGTGGTATGCTAGTGCAGTCTAGCGTATGATGATGTTGACATACAACAACATATGAAACATACACATGATGTTACATATGATGTTTAACGGTCCAGCAAATCTCTTCAGCAATTAGAAATGGAGGAAAACGCTTATGTAGCTAGTCTTTCTACGTGAAAAACAGATACAGCAATCTGGATAATGGGTTGCAGCACTGATACTATACTTTTGCACAGGCTTTTAAGCTGCAGCATCATTTCTGGCGAGCTTAAAAGGATAAGGATGAAGTCTTAGTTTGTTCACCGTCTGAGGGATGCGCCCACGCACTTGACTTTTGGTCAGATTCGAAGTGGCGTATTGAATGCGTATATGGTCTATACAATGACGTGCGATGGCCAGCCGATGTACAAGTTAGTGCGTTTATCCTCCCAGACGAGTCTGGTATTAATTAACCGACCCCGGAGGGACGGGAGGCTTGGTTGGCTTAGGCGGACATCGATCCTGGATTCGAACCCGTGACGATGCGTGTGTGAAGTGAGCCACTTGCCACCACACCACCTTCGTCTAGAGCACGTATAGAGATTACTTATACAGGGTGTCCCAAAATTATTTGCGCCGATTTATAGCAATATATTTGAAACTTCTCAACTGCGAAAGAGGATGGAATCTCTATGCACGCTAGCTAACATTATGTGGTACAACATGCTAAAGTCGCATTCCAAAATATCCCCCGTGAGCGCGAATAGAAGTCAAAGTTTGCTTTCGACTTGATCCCATGTGGCACGCAGGTATCCTTCTCCATTTCTTCCCAGCCGTCCTCCAGCTTTTGCATTCTAGGACTCCAAACTGGGACTGCAAACTCGACAGGTCCTCTTCTAATCAGGGACCGTTCGTGGAGTTCGAGTGAGTCAAGTTCTGGAAGATAGGATGAGCATTCCTCTTCACCAATGATGTCGGGCAGCTGTCGTCGGCACCACTCGCGAGCAAGCTTGGATCTGTGGACTGGAGTATCGTCCTGCTGGAAGGACTATGAGATGTTTCAGGAATTGTAGTTGGACCAACCCTTCATCACACCCATCAGTACGCTGTCTTGGTCAATTTTCACGTCTGCACCGAAGAAACCACGAGCGGCTTACCTTTGCCAGTGATTTCCTCGAAAAACATCATTTTACTGTTCTGATAGCAATCTTTTTGTGAGATATTATACGCTGGATGTTTCTTTCCAGAACGCGAACGTTTTGGTTGTTGAGGGATGGATTTATCGTAAAAAATTTCTTGGCCAGAGAAAACGACGAAGGGTTGCGTGTCATCACTCAAGTGGTTCTGTGACTTTCTGCATTTTTTGGCCCTGCAGAGTCTGTTGAGATCGGGATTGGAGCAAACGATAGGAATGGTAGTGAGGCTTCTGCATGACATTCTTCCATCGCGATAACTCCTGTAAACCGTGCCCGTTGACTTCCTTTTGATGGCTCACCCAGGATCCCGACCGATTTTCAGACGGACCATTTTAATAGTCCTATCTTCAGGAACATTCTACCTTTCTATCTTTCCTGGTTTGTCTCTGATTCGATCTTCTTTTCTATATCGTTTCATAGCCTCCTATAAGGTTATTAGAAAAATCCCAAAGAATTTCATAACGCCCTCCAACTTCTCGCGCGTCAATGATTGCATGTGGCATTGAATGAGCCTCCTCCATCTGAAAGATATTGGGAGTTCCACATCAGTAGCCATGCATATTGCAAGGAAACCTTCTTATGCAACTAATTAATAGCAGGTAATGTGAATTGGATGGATTATTTCTACCTTAAAAATTACTGAACTTTGGCGCAAATAATTTTGGGACACCCTGTATATTAACGGCTCTCATGCTTCAAAGAACTTCCATCAAACGTTATATTCATTGATACCCTTGTTTGACATGGAACAATAGAGACATCAGGTGATCAATATATTATTGTATAAATAGAATGACGGATGGTCAAGTAGTTCGCTGATTAGATGATTCCGTGTCAATGTCGATGATGATTTAGCATTGAAATGATCATTTCGCACATTTCGTCGACAGTGTCAGAAAAAGCATGTTTATTGAGAGAGTCGGGCATAGAGGGGTCGCCCCCGTCCCACCGTTTAGCAGCATTTTGTCAGCCCAGCTGCTGAGCGGAATGCTTTTACTGCGGCGTGACGTCTGTCGGTTCCAACATGCTCACGTGGATACCTTTATCATGGCCTCCTGATATATCCGGTTCCTATACATTTCCTGATAGACTTCTGATTTGTTTGTGAATTCATTTGCTTTTTACAAAAGTCGCAATTTTTTTGGTTTAGTCAGGAAGTGAGCGAATTCTGTGGGAAAGACTCGGTTTCAGCTTGTAACAGGAACGCTACATATGGGGTAATTATTGTTCTATGGTGCTCCTGTATGGGTTAGTCAAGGAATTGTAGATGTGGCCTGTTTTCACAAGGTCGCCAGAGCTCATGCTTTACTTTCACTATTTGGCCTTTTCCGTTATTGATGTACTATTACAATTCTATGCGGTCTGCGACGTACCTTCAAGCAGGGATTCTTCAAGAGAAGAGATACTTTTTTCAGTAGCCCCTTCTTTATTTGGTTTTCGTTCTGCTGTGCTCTCCTCAGTACTTTCAAGCGAACGACGAACTTCGACCTAGAAAAAGTTGTCACATAGTGCAATCCTTTTTGAATCAGATTTTTGTTCCGTCTCCTCTGCCTTCACGTCCACTCATTACGGAACAAAAAACGGCAACGGTCTGATCACTGGTGCAAAAGACTGACGGCTTGCAAACCGGTTTTTTGTCTTGAAAAATGCCTCTGTTCGGGGTGCTCGACGGCCTTTTGCATTTCGTTGACTACAACCTTATTTATCGTTCCCTAGTACTTGCCTTCAAGAAAGGATGAAGCATGATACAAGAAAAACGGTTCATTCAGTGTGTCTCTACCAGACCTTCCTGCGAAATATGATTTTAAACTTATCCGTATCATCCTTTACACGCTGGTGCGACACGAGCTCAAAACTGATTGTGAGTGTCAGCTCACCGTTCGCAACCTATCTACGATTTCTTTACTGATTTACGTCTAGTGCAATGATCCGTTGGCTGGAAGAAGGAGCTTTCAACATCTCATAATTTCATATCGAATCGATATTGTTTGGCGTCGACTGATCGATATCTATCGCTATCATATTATCAACGTATTCACTGTACACCTTCTACTCTCGCAATGTTGGAAAGCTCTAGGTTCAAAGGGAAACAGACTATGAATAGTCTGAACATTGTCCAAGAAGTTGATACTGATCGGTATCGAATGATATTTGTTCTCCAAAGTTTTTATTAACTCAAACCTTGCATTCGTGGAAATGCTAGGACGCTCGACTCTTTAAGGTAGTATAGGAGGTGATGTAGTGGCAAGAGGCGCACTATCCCACACGCATAGCCACGGGTTCGAATCCCAGATCCATATCCACCTTCCCCAACCGAACCTTTCATCTTTCTGGAGTCGGTTAATTGGTACCGAAGTTGATTTGGGAGGATAAAAACACTAACTTGCACAGAGTCTGGCCACCGCAAGTCATCGTATAGGCCACATATGCATTCAATACGCCACAACGATTCTGAATGGAAGTCGAACGCGGGGCCCACTCCTCAGACAGGGTTGACGCTCAAAGAGTTCATGTTTTGTCCTTTTTCATAGAAATAGATTTGAATACACATACATATGAACATACGCCTCATGTATACACATAATTGAACATACGTGTGTGCTCATAGAACACACATGTACACAACTCAACACATGCGCACACTCCTCACATACACAACAATACACCTTCACAAACAGTCTAGTAAATTACATTTAGTACAGGTAGTAGTTGTTTGGGGGGGGAGAAGTTCTGTACTAAGAGGAATTCTACATGGCTCTACTCCTAAAAATGAAGCAAAAGTAGAGTGGTAAAGTCATTATGTGAACGTTACTAGCGCTGCAAATCTTTCTGTACATTATTCGATAGGGTTCGCCTTTGCTGAGAGAGCGTTTGAACACTTCCATGGGTATCAGTGAAGGAAAGCATGAGAATGACCTTCGAATAAGAGTATTTTCTCATAAACCATGACAGCAGTGATCACCTCTGCTAAGGTTATTACACAACCCACTGGCCTTGACTGACGGCTTCACTCACCAAAGTGACTGGTAGTCCAGCATTGGATACCTCGATACAATGCTCTTTTCTTCAATGGTCCTTTATGATGTTCACGGAGAGATCACTTATACCTACTGTACTGCAGATTTCTCATTAGATGACTCGGGTATTGGTACATTCACCCAGAGCTGGCTGGACGCCGCAACCTGCGCGGCGAAATTCGTGGCAATCAAAATGGCTTTGGCGCTTATCATTGAGGCACGGGGTTCAAGTAGATTTGATAATTAGGGCCAGCTGATGCTACTTATATACCCTACTTCAAATTTATACCCCAATGATAAGCACCAGAGTCGTTTTAATCACCACGAATTTCGCCGCGCGGTCCGCCGCGTCCATTCATTTCTGGGTGAATGTTCCGTCCCCCTAAATGACTCAGTATGGTTTACTTTTGTTGGAGCGCGTTTGATCAGTTTCATATGTATCCGTGAAGGGAAGCGTGTGTATGGCTTCCAAAGGAAAGTATTTTCTCAAACACAAATCATTGTACACCATGATAGCGGTAATCGGCTTTGCTAAGGTTATTACACAACACTCTGGCCTCGACTTCACGGCTTCATTCACCCTAGCGACAAGTAGTTAAGTCGGAAATATCAAGCATACTTCGACATATTACTTTCTCGAAACTTTGGCTCTTACGATTTCCCACGAAGAGCTTTGTGCGTCCATTTATCGAAGTATGCTCCAGCTTGGGATTATCGGATTATTGGGTGTTGGATCATCCCTTGTTATTGTAGAAGGCTTCTCAACAGTTCGACCTCTGTGCTCTCTCTATGAATACTTTCATGAATCTAACCTTGAGACGTTTGTTGTTTGAGCTTTCTCAAGAGCTACCACTGCAGTAACAATTGCGTTTTCTAAGTGTGAGCCTGACTTTTCAAATCATCTCGAAAGAGAAACATTAATGATCATACAAATGTGTTTTTCCAGTTTTCAAAAGTCTCGATTAAGGTTCTGACCTTCAGTCTCTCTCTCTCTCTCGATTGAGACTGAAGTCATCTGTTTTCTAGTGGCACATTCCCTTTGGTCTTTGGTCCTGAAACGCAGCGCTACTCCTCCATCGAATAGGGCGGAAGAGTAGCAACCGACCCCGCTGATGTCATATGACTAGGATTTTTTCTGCAGCCCTCTGAATGAGCTTCTCCCACCCTATCACCCGTTCTCACAGTTTCCTATCTAGAGAAAATTGTTGCAAAAAAAATTGAAAATCGGCTTCATTCTTGTAAAGGTCTGCTACTTTTCTGATTTCTTCTCGTCTACCCTCGGCTTCCTTCTGAAACATTAATAGCGAACTTTTTTAAGGCGAACTTTCGCCCATACCCCTCCCATGAAATGGCACGCTACCCCAGAGACTTATCTCAGTTGTTGTTTTTCTGTTGAAAAGCGGCGTTTTCTCTGTTTTGCCGTAGATGTTATGAAAAGTGCAGCTCGCCCTAGCGCACGGCTTCGTGCAAAGAATGCCTCCGTATCGATCAAATTCCTTTGCACATACTCCGCTGAATCTATAGAAGTACACTCAAAATTCATCTCCCGATTATCCTCCTTATTTTCCCATTTATTCGCCCAGTGCTTCCACCTGTTACCTTGTAATCCTCGTGTCCTGGTGTTTTTTGCATTTATTCTCTCCCCTTTCACTAGCCGTCCCTTATTCTCTCCCCTTTCACTAGCCGTCCCGTGGAATCCCATGGATTCAATTTTTTTTTGCCGTCGATTTTTGAACATCAGGCTCATGTTTTGAGCTTGATGTGAAAAAGTGGAATTTGCGGCTTTTGAGAAACTGGAGGCTTTGAATCTTGCATATGTTGTAGTTTGGTAACCAATTCAGCATTTCAATCTACATTACTAATCGTAAGCATATTTATTACCCAGGCACTCAGCTTTGACCGATCCCGCCAGGTTAATGGGTGCCTACTGGATTTGACTCCTACTGGAAGCCATGGAGGGTTTCGAATGTGTTTTAACCCAGTGGGATGAAGCTGCCCTCAGGCCTTATTCGCCCTGTTAACAGCAGATGCAAACATCAGAGAGCGGAATTAAACTAAATTAACCTCTACCACATCCACTCCTTTACTCTTATCCCTTTTATTACCACTACTTTAGATTTATTCGACTTCCTACTGAGTTTTGACCTCTTGCCGTTGCTTCTTCATCTTTCACTTATTTATACTCATGTTATAAAAGAACAATGCACTCATCATAATATGTGAACGAATGAGCAGGACTTTGTCCAGTCCGAAAAGTGAGCGTTTGAGCCCACTTCTGATATTGCTGAAAGCAGGGTGCACGTTGAATGGGCAGCTGACACTCCCCTTTTTTGATAGTTTTCCTCTTTTTAGCGAAGAAGCTCACAAGAAACAAAGGAGTCGTTAGCGCCGTCAAAGCAGCTACTAACTACCATACCATTAGTTTCGCCCATACCCTCTCCTCGTTCATTTCCCTCTGCTGGCCCTCGATTTTTTGATAGCTGTTGATTGCTTCTTCGCGTTTTTTGATGTTCACTACTCTTTCCGCTCAAAATTTCGGTTTCTCAGGAATGTTGTCGTGCATAAGGTACCTTCACGAGAAGGATTCATTCACCATTCTAGGAGCATAGGTATCATAACACCCGATAGGCATTAGAATTTCACGTATCTGGCACTAACTGTCTACCCGGTTTTTCTACTATTGCTATGCCCATACAAGCCCATACATTGTATCCTAGTCATTTGTAAATTTGTTGCGTGCATTAAAGCGTGCTCACGATAGTTTGAGGTACCGTTTTAAGTCGAAAAGGGAATATTGGTTGCAAATAGTGCATCGACGGCGGAGAAAGCGAGAAAATCTGGCGATTCAGTGAAAAACAAAGCTTCCCAAAAAGCAGTGAAAATAGACGACCATCATTCCGCTCTTTGTGCTTGAAATATGCCACACACTACCCTGCAGGCGCAAAGAGAATCGCTCAGTCGTCTGTTTGCTCGGGCACATTAATGTTGTGACACACGACGTGAATAGAATAGGTGTTGAAAGAAGAAAGGCTTCGATCATCTCGAGCTGTCCCTAGTGGTTACGGCAGCGATCTATAAAAAGTAGATTGCTACGCTATGTTGCTCAGGATTATGATGCAGATTCGAATGAGCCAGGAAAATTTCAAGTGTCCTCTGAGTTCCGGGAATGATAGTGGTAGCTATCGATATAGGCTCTACACGGAAGTTTTTTTCAGTATTGGAAGCAGCGTTGATGATCCCTAGAAATAGGAAATTAGTTCGGCAGCCGTGACTTTTTAAGGCACGGTTCACGATAAAAAGACTCCCGCTAGGATAAATCTGTGGCCCCCACCTATATCATATGCATCGTTCATGGGGAAACCCATGTAAGAAATTCGAAAAACTTTTCATAATCCATAGCGACAGTGAAGGACAGGACCCCTTCCATGTCTTTTCCGTCATGTTAATCTCGTACAACTTCTGCGGGTGTCCCAAAATTATGGGCGCCGAAACTCAAAACTCTCTGGTGCGGGAATAATCTATCAAATTTACTTTACCCACTATTTATTAGTTGCATAAGAAGGTTTTCTTGCAATATGTATGGCTACTGATGTGAAACTCCCAATATCTTTTAGATGGCCGTGGCTCATTCAATGCTATTCGAAATTATTAGTATGCCAAAGGCGGAAGGGCATTATGAAATTCCTTTTGATTCTTGTGATATCCTCAGAGGAAGCTATCAAACGATACAGAGAAGAAAATTCATTCAAAGACAAACTAAGAAAGGGTGGAAAGGCCAGGGTTCCTGACGATAGAGCTATTAAATGATCCATTTGCGAGTCGATCGTGAAGTTAGATGACCCATCAAAAAGACGGCAATGGAGCAGGATTGTCGATGTTGTCGGTAGGGCGAATTGTCGAGCAAAAGCATTATTGCCATTCCTATTGTATGCAGAAATGTCACTTCAATTTCTATCTCAATAGACACCGCAGGGCTAAAAAATGCAGGAATTTGCAAGCTCACTCGAGGTAAGACATGCAGCCTTCCATCGCCCATCCCTCAATAACCAAAACATACACATTCCGGAAGGAAAAACCTAGCGTGCAACCTCTCATAAAAAGGTTGCTATAAGAACAGTAAAATGATGTTTTTTGAAGAAGTCACTGGCAAGGGTAAGACGCTTGTGGTTTCATCGGTGCAGCGTGAAAATGGCCAAGACCCTTACTTAAAAAACATGCTGATGGACGTTATGAAGCACTGATCGGACTACGTTTTCTGAAACATCTCGTAGTCCATCCAAGCTTGCCCGCGAGTGGTGCCGACGACAGCTGCGCTGCCCTACTTCATCGGTAAAAAGTAATAGCCACCCTATTTTCCAGATCTTGACTCACTTGACTCCTCCGTATGGCCCATGATTAGAAGGGGACCTATCGAGTTTGCATTCCGCGCTCATGGGGATAATTTGAAATGAGACTGTAGCATGTTGTAGCACATTGTGTTAGCTAGTGTTCATAGGAAATCCATGGTTTCTCATAGCAAGGAAGCTTTGATTACACTGTTATGAAGCGTCCATATTTTTTGGACACCCTGTATTTTCGCTACTTTTGAGGAGCCTTGTTTTCAGCAAAATCAGCGGATTTATTCGCTTTCTTTACCACAGATGCACCACTTCCAACCAATACTTCCGCAATTCGACTTGAAAAGACTAACCTCAAAATTATTGTGAACTGTGCCTCGAAGTCAATTCGCAATGGAAAAGGGACATGTAAGGAATACTTTCTACCATATTAATCCATCATAGGGTTGACACAACAGTTTTTCGAAGTAGGTCCCTCCCATTTTTGCGAGAACGATGTGAATTCTTGCTATCTTCGTTTTGATCATGCACAAGAGTGGTCGAATAACTGATTTTTGTTTTGTTTCATGACACTTTGGATAACTTTAAAATATACCTTCACAATGTGCTTATGAAACTGACTTCCCCACATTCTCAGGACACTTACTTAGGGAGCCTTGGGAATCTTGAACTCACTCACTTAGGAAGCCTTGAAAATCCCAAATTTTCCTGGCCTCGAGATGTCCAGTACGTCTTTGGATCTTTTGTAGCCTCTACTACTTTACTATACCTATTGTATATGTACAGATCAATCCTGAAGCTCTGCTTTTTGTACATTTCAGCAGCTTTCTTCTAGCTCCTCTTTTTCAGCAGAAAGCTTTTTCTTTTTGTTAAACGGTTGTTGAGGCTTTTCGCACGACAGCCTTTTCTACTCTTTTTGATTCTTCCGCTGTAGTACTCCTGTAATGCAGAACGAAAGATGATTTTGTGATTGTGATTTTGTGTAACATCGAGTTTCCTCTTTCCCATGTCACTTTCTTTTCTAAAAACTTTGTCTGTGACACCTCGATAGGTCGGTATCCAGCTACTTCCAACAACCATTCTGACGATTTTGAGTGGATAGACTCTGTCTCTGCACAGATGCTGACTGTCTAATTGTCTCATCTCTTGTAGAGCATCTTAGGTACTCGTAGAGCAATAGTTTAAATAGAGAGAACTACGTCTTTTGGCTGTCACTAGAAATGATCTGCCACAGCCGGTGAAGCAGCTCGGGCTGAACCGGTTTGGGTCGTTAGTAGTGTTTCTGATAAACATGTCATCGCTCGTAGCAATTCACTGTAACGACGTCTTCCCTGACTTCGTTCAAAGGTAGGAAATCAACTTCTCGTCGTTTTCTGTTTTCATAAAATACCATACTGGATATAGAATCCCTACTCGCTTTGTTGATGGACTCCTCTAAAGAAGATCGCTTCATGGGTCATACATCGTTAACTCTTAGATCTTTGAACTTTTTTTAACATTTCGTTTAAGCCATTCGTATGATTGTTTCATGAGAGGACTGACATGGTGAAATCGTTTGAGGTTGATTCAAAAAGTTTTAAAGTTAGTTTTTGGCGTCAATCAATCCCGTCTAAGGGATGCGCCCCGCACTCGACTTCCATTCAGAATCGTAGTGGCGTAATGAGTGCGCATGTGGCCTATACAAAGGCTTGCTGTGGCCAGCCGATGTACAAATCTACGCTTCTATCCTCCCAGACGAGTCTTGTACCAGTTAATCGACCCCGGAGGGATGGAAGGCTTGGTTGGCCTAGGCGGGCATCGATCCGAGATTCGAACCCCTGACCGTGCGTGTGATGTAGTGCGCCACTTGCCACTATACCATCTACTCCGCCCATTTTAGGTTGAATGGATGTAAATTACATAAAATAAGGTGCATGAGTTTCTCACTGTCAATATAACTTCGTATATATATATTATAAAAGAAGAAAGACGGAAAATTAAAGCGCCATATAGCGGGCGGCGATATGTTAAACGCAGTGAAAGTTGTTTTTTCGTTCGTTTTCTCAATTCGTTCTCTTCTTATTCGTAAGACCGATCTGTCGCCTCCGCTGCACTTACGAGTTTCTTACTTGCTCATCTCCCAGTAACTTTTTCTTTTTTTTTCCATACTTCCTACCCACAAAGGGTTTTCAAACATTCTGTCATAAAAAATGTCAAGAGTAGAGTTTTTCCACCAGTTCTAAAATTTCTGAAGGTCTGCTGCCGTTCCCTTTACTTCAAACTGTCCTGCGGGAAAAATAAGATGTGGTGCGACTCACGCGTCAAAATAATGAGGTCATCGGGCGAGATGCGCTATAAAATCATGCCTGCCATCATAATGGGAGAAATAAGAACTTATAAGTAGAATAAGTAAAGTAATGACCAACTATGCGCGTTTGCAGAAGGGTTGCGTTTTCTGGGATCGAAAAATTTGAAGTTATTCTTATTTTGAACGATTGACAAGTAATTGTTTACCTAAGAGGTGAATTCTTAATCTCGAAAAGAATTCTCCGCCTTGCTCTAATTCATCGTGAAGCCGTGGACTACTGCAAATTTTATTTGATCCGAAAAATGTCAAGACGCCCTCCTTAATATCTGAGTTTTTCCTGGAAGGAGTATTCACTTTTAGTCATGAAAAGTAGTTCTACACTGGCTCTTATGAGGCAAGGAGAACAAACATTGGGGAGTCACTGGAAATGGTCTGGACAACAACCTCAGATCACCTTCAGTGGTTGTCCAAGAGTTTGATTCTTTTACAGTTTATGTTCCCGAAGTAAAGTGGAAAACGAACCCGGAAGATGTCTACCGCGTAATTTTACACTCCCGTTGATCTAACCACGTGCTCTCACCAAGTCACTTGTGCTTGTCCTTGACGTGATGGTCACCTGTCCGTGTTTTCTCCCCGGCAACGGTGACTAAGTCAACCATAATTTGCCCTTTTCTCATCTTTTCTCGTTTTTTTTTGTTTTTCATTCCTCTTCTGGTCATAATCCTTTTCTATCGTCAGCTTATTAGGTTTATAGCATCATAAATTAAAAAAAAAAACCCAGAAAGAAGTCTGGAGAGGCTAAGGTGGTGCTGCGGATGAACAATCTTGCAGTCGTAGAAGTCCGAACTCACACCGTCACGCAATAATCATCGTTTAGCTCTACAGCGGCGAGAATCCCATTGGTAAACCTGAGCCTTCCCATGGTATGCTGTTCTTGCAAACTGTCATCACCTCCTTCCACTTAGAGCATCTTCTGCTTTGGCTTTTTGATCAAGTATTTTTTGATCATTTCTTTCCAAGACTCTTTGCTGCTCGGTCTCTTCTCCTGAGCTTCGAATTCCACTGCTTGTCTTATCGGACGATCTCGTGTTCTCCGCAGCACATCGCAGACGCTCTTTCTCATCTTCTGCTGGGCAGAGGCTGTTTTCTTGGCCGCCTTGACGTCCTCGTTCCTGACATTGTTCAATGATGTCCGACTTGCAAATCTGATAATGAACATTCTTATTCCAGTGGAGTAAAGTTGTCTTTCAAGATTTTTCCTAACGGGCTAGTATTCGTTGCCGTAAGCATCGTGAGCCTCTCTAGTATTCTGTATACCTGATATGAGCAGTTATAACTAGGCGAAATTTCCTGCCCTTTCAATTTTCATCATGATCCCTTATTCACCATCACCGCTCTAACTCACAAATGATATCACCGCTATTCGTGCTCTCATATTGTACTGGCCACATACATATTTCACAATTTTTTATGCGCCTTTACTGATTTCCTTTGAATGCTTATTTCTTCTCTGCATTATTCAATACCAGGCGGGTCGCCCGGCTTACGCCGGGCCTCACTCATTACTTTCACCAGGTAGTAAGAAAGTGTAGTTAGAGGAGGGACATTGCTTTTATCCAACACCGAGGTGAGGGCCAGAGGGCAGAGAAGAGGGAGCCGACCTGACCTCTACTTAGAACGGTTCTAGGCGAAGGAATATTGTTTCAGGCTAAGCCTCAATAGGGGAGGAGGCGGGGTGGGCATTGGATGATTACCTCGTGTAAAAAGCTAGAATGGGGTATGAGTTGAATATTCAAGTGACTCATTCTCCTCGGTACCTCATCGAAAAAAAGGTTCCTCAACTACATGATTACCTCCAATTTTTGTAAAGGCATACACAGCACGATGCTAGTACAGGTCGAAATCACAGTTTTGAAGTACCCACTCCATTCCACATCACTCACTTCACTCCGCAGTACTCACCATACTCCATCAACTTGGCCACCGACCTATATATGAGAAGGAAAAGTAGAATAGAGTCAGGTTTTCCATATCCCTTTATCGTAATCATAAGTTTTGCGGACGGACATACCGACACACCGACAAACCTACAAACCGACAACCTAGTTTCCGCTTTATAAATGGAAAAGATTATATTTGAAGCGTGTGTGGTTATCAGCCAACATAAGGAACAAACGTGATAAGCAATACATATACAAATAAATAGATTTTATAGTAAAAAATGAAATAGGTTCGAGCATATGAAAAGATATGTTTTGATGGTATTTGGAGCCTTCAGAGATCAGAGTGATCCGCTTGAAGTTAGTCTTATTGATACCTTCTGGATGGTATGGTTCGGAAAAGACTGCTACTTCAAATCTTGGCTATTTGGCCTCAGAATATTTTGCAGAACACCACCGCATATCTCATCCTCGCCCTGGATAAGAGCGTATCGGAGAAAATGCAGGTTGGTTTCGAGAAGCGGAATCATATACCATTGGGTTTGGCAGCTATAGCAGCGATGAATCAATTTCTGCGTGAAAATTTCTAAAACCTTTTACTGTCCGACGAATTGAACACTGCTGTGCTGTACGTACGCCAAAAGGAGGTCGCCATGGATCCTATTAGTCCCCTAAATCAACTACTTTTCTCCCTGACATCCCTTTATCCGGCTTTTCGTCAGGTAACAACGCAAAACTTGGATTGCATGCTGAGTTTTCCAATGCGGAATATTCAATGGCTTGATCGGGGTCCATGCTCATTCCCGAGCGATTCTGAATGGAAGTCGAATGCGGGGCGCATACCTCAGACGGGATTTATTAACGCCCAGAGACCTCATTATTTTTATCTTTATCTTAACTACTCTGTTTTATATAATATCTGTCCTTTTTAACCCATCATCGAGTTTTGCTATAGAACAATGTACATATCTTAGCGATTACAACGGCTTTACAAGTCTTCGTAATCATTAGATCTAGTGGGGCAAAGTCTAATTCATACAGTTTATTCTAGCAGAGGGTTACAATTTCCATGTTCGGGCTTCTTGAAACCTTGGCGTTTTACATAACGTTCTTTACTGCTCTGCCGTACAGGTTTGCTATGGCTGAACCGCTTTATTGGTCAACGTTTCGACTGAATCGTCGTCTTCAGGACCTGAAAATAGTTCGAAGCTCCAAATCTGTGACTTACCCGACCAAGTGCCCAAACACGCTAGGCAACTTGCAACAACTCCCGGGAACTCGAACTTCGAAGTGCTCCCAGCAAAGTGACCAACCTTCTGCGGTTCCACCAGCTTACGTCCCACTCTGTGTGAACAACAGGGGACATTGACATTGATGATAAGAATTATGCGGGTGATCTCTAGGCCCACAAAAGGGAATGAATGGCAAGAGTTCACTTGTTACGGCAAAGAGTTACCAGATTCAGTTGTCTAAAAATTCCTTCATCTTTTCTGCACTCTGCTGAAATGTACGAAACGAGGTTAAGAAAGTCATGGTGAACTGCTAGCTTCTGTAAAACCCTTCCCCACCCAGTCCATCAATTCATCAATTTCATTCCAAAATCAGCAGCCTAATCACCCCCATCTCTACTGATTCTTCTCGTCCTACAAAAGCAGTATTGTTTAGAACTTTTTTTTACCGAAATCAATGATTAGCTAGATCGCGTTATGTGTGTCGGTGTGTGTGTCGCGTGTGTGTGTGGGAACACATCACCCCTGTCCTCCTGGATCTCAAGCGTCCATAAATTCATCACTACTGTATTCCTGTATCTTAAGCTTTCAAATTTGAAAAGGATGGCAGGATAGGAGGATGGCAGGTGAAAGGATGCGTTGAAGGCACCGTTCGCGATAATTCAATGGGCGGGTGTGTCGATGACGTGTCCGCCTCTCATTCGACGCCACGTCAGACTGTCTGACGTGACATCGAATGAGAGGCGGACACGTCATCGACACACCCACCTATTGAATCATCGCGAACGGTGCCTTTAACAAACCATAGGAGCTGATAAGGAGTCTTAGGGCAGGGCAGCAGTATATATCCGTTACCTCTTTCGTGTTAACGGTGGAGCCTTGGCTCTTCAGTAGGTGGTGCGGGTTAAGAAGGCACCGTAGATGTTTGCTGATGAGGATTGATAAAGAAATGATAAGGCAGGAGGCAAGAACAACTAGATCTTTAATGTCCTTCATGTTAACAGTTTAGTTTTTGTACTTTAGTGGGTGGTATAGGGTGTAAACAGTTACCTTCAATGGATGATTATTTTTAAGATGAAGAGCAACAATCGGGACTTTTGATCATAGGCATAGATTCTAAAATCAGTTGCAGTAATCCGTTAGTTCTGTTTCAAATTTTGTGTCCAGAAAAGTATCATTTGTTCCAAGGAAGGGGTGACTGGCTGGCCGATAATTACAACTTCGTTAGAAGAAAGAGGGGAGCCTGGCTTTTGCTGTTTGATCAGACTGGTGAAAGCAGTCTTTAGCTGGGCAATCAGAATGGTGGAAGTAATAGTCGAGAACAGTGCAAAAGTGGCGAAGGAAACCCGAAAAATGGCATATTGAGATGACTTTATTCTGCGGTCCTCTCTTATTTGCTACTTCTCATTCAGAATAGTTATCCTACTTTATATAATTCGCTAAGTGTGTCTGTTGGTGTGTCGGTGTGTTTGTGTTTGTGTTTGTGTGTGTGTCGGTGTGTGTGTTTGACCGGAAATTCATAACTCCTGTCTCCGTGGACCTAGAGAGTTCAAACTTGGTAGGAGTGAGGGGGACAAGATGGGAACACCTATGGTAAGTGGCAGAACCGGACTATGTTCACAGGGAGCGCGGCGTGCGCGTTAGAAGCTTTGGGCCGCAAATTCATAATTCATGTCCCCGTGGACCTAGAGCGTTCAAATTTGGTAGGGGTAAGGGGGCCAGGATGAGAACACCTTTGGTAAGTGGCAGGACCGGACTCCATTCATAATGGGCGAGGCGTGCACAATAAAAATTTTAGGTCGCAAATACATAATTTCTGCCCCCGTGGACCTAGAGCATCTAAATTTTGTAGGAGTACTGGGGACAGGATTGGAACATCTATGGAAAGTGGCAGGACCGGACTCCGTTCACAGGGAGCGCACCGTGCGCGCTAGAAACTTTGGGTCGCAAATTCGTAACTCCTGTCTCCGTGGACTTAGAGCTTTCAAACTTGGTAGGACCACAGCCGACGGGACGGGAACACTTAGGTTAATGGGTGGCAGGACCGGAATCCGTGCACAGGGGGTGGGGTTTTGCGCCGCAATAGTCAGTTTGGCCTTAGGGCATTCAAACTTGGCAGGGGTAGAGGCGGCAGGATGGGAACAGTTATCGTAGGTGGGAGGACCGGACCCCCCTTATAGAAGGAGAATTTTGCGCCAAAACTTTCAGTTGGCCTCTAGGGCGTTCGAACTTGGTAGGAGGCAGTATGGGAACACTTATGGTGAGTAGTAGGGCTGGACCACGCCCCCAAGGAACAGAATTTCACGAAATAAATGAGTCGAATCCGTAACTCCTGATCCCGTGGACTTGGAGAGCAATCAATAGGAGGGGGCACGATGGTAAGATTGACAACAGAAGAGGCCTTAGAGAAGAAGATCCACACACCAATTACCTCCTAGCGCCTTTGTTATTTACGATCTAGCTTTGACTTTTTGATGTGTTCCATTCGACAAGAAGGGTAAGTTGTGCGAGATGAATTTGGTTTACTTCTTGCTACTAGATTACGACCGCTACCCAGCAGAGTTTGCGACTGAATAAAAGATCACGGTTTATCTTTGCTTTGATATCATTCTTAGCAAAATTTATCCGACCGGTAATAATGTTGGGTTCACATTTAATGATGTATCTGTGGAGAAAAGGAGGTACATCTTGGAGGGATTTGATAGTCTACACTCTCGCTCAGCGAAAAAGCGAAATAACATATTAAAAAGGGGGAATTTCATTAACTCGACATTCTTCGGGCAAAGTCCCTTTGCCTCAAGAAGGAGGAGAGCCCTTGGTGATGGCATGGAGGAACATTGATGGTAGCTAACATAGTAGCCTCAGCCGTGATGAAGTCTCTGGATACTTTTCCCTCTGGGTAACCGCCTTTACGATATTAAACGATGTTTTTTCGGGCACAGAGAGGTTGGCTTACAGCAAAAACTGCTCCCAATTCGGAGCTAATACTGAGGATGTAGAGTTTTCAAAGCAAAAGGTGAATCCGACGTGTTATTTACGCATAGCAAATTTCTCACAGGGAGAGGGAGCGCCCGGCGTAGCCGGGCGAAACCATAAGAAGGAGGGAAGCGGCGTTAGCCGGGCGGCCCGACTGGTTATATTTAAAGCATATTAGTCATAAGGAGCAGCAATAGAATGAGAGAATAGTCCAAAATATAATAACTTACGCTACGACGATGAGCTGATTGCACTGCCAGCAAAGCCACTCCAATGTGAACAATGATGGAAGGCCAAGGGTTTTAGATCCTGGCCACCGGTGGGTATGGTGTATAACCGGTATAGGCTAAGCTCTCATAACGCCTCATCTGAGCCGATTTTCCATTCGGTTTCGTCTCATATGCTGTAGGTGAGGACCAAAGACTCATTCTTTGGGGATATTTCGAAAACTAATATTTGTCAATTGAGCAACTGTTCGGTGTTGGAATTGACGTAATGGCTTGTTGGACTCTCCTTAGTTGGTAGTTCATCGGTCTGAGTTGCAACTAGTTAAGAGCTGGTCTACGTGAAGAGTGATAGGTAACACTCTAAAGTTACGATACGCTTTCAGGCCTTTGATAAAGACGAGATTGTCGAAACGTCAGGCGAATAAAAGAATTCCACCATTAAAAAACCTGTATGGCACAGAAACATTGACAAATATTAGTACAGATGCCCAGGTTTAAAGAAAGGCAAACATGGAAGTTGCTTCAAAATTTCGAAAACTATTTTTATCGTGAACTGAGCCTTCGACTGCATTCAGTTGATGCTTTCCGCAAAGCTCTTTAAGCCTTAGTACGCGATCTAGCTAGTCATTGGCCTGGATTGATGGTGACCTAGGCGGAATATTAAGTCGGTTTCGAATAAATTGTTCACGGACTAGAGCCAGAAGGTCTAAGGATCAGAAGAGTGTAACAAAACGCAGGTGGTGGCTGATTCTTATAAAGAGTTCAATAAACCGCAGGTGTTGTTGAGCTGGTAATTATGAACAGCCTAAGAGTGGTGCATGCAGAAACGAGTTGAGAAGCAGCCTATCGCTTCGCTAGTAGGATCTTCCAAAATCAGTTTTATTCCATTGCTTCCGATTTCCTGTCTTGCTTCCATTGCTCTCAACAAGCTGCAAATTATCTCGGAGGTCAGGCGCTTAGACCGTTCAAAAGAGGTTTCACCTAATATGGTGAGACCACTTCGCTCCTTTTTTATTAGTATAGCTTTAATCGGTGAAAATGTCGTTGAGGGACGATTAGGGGCGTCGCTTTTCTTCAACGTTGAGCGCTGCGAGAGGAGTAGCCTATCATGGTTCCCTCATAACTATAAAGTAGAGCTTGAGCGAGTGCGGGAATATGCTTGGAGAGAACACACTATAGAAGCAATGCTCCGTTGTCATAAAAAAAGCATGATCTGGTGGCAATTATCGGCCCTTATCACTTGTTATAAGTCCTTCTCACCTACTCTACACAATTCTGTCGAATCCACCATCATTCTTCAAATTGTCATGTTTCCACTATCGATCCGACGCATTCTCAGAAGCTTTTGCTTTTTACGCTTCTGATCAGCTCTAATCAGTTGTTATTAATCCCCCCTTCAGGTATTCAAGACCCCATTATACTCTACATCATTTACCAAAGTACCAGTGATTCAGTAGCATCAGGATGGGCTTCATAGACAAGTGCCCCTGACCTTCTATGGCCGAACTTGAACGCTCCAGGACTAGGGGGACAGATGTTATGTGTTTTTTCTCAAACACGTGCATTCACCCTACATACATACACCGACATACACTGCGAATCACATTAAGTAGGATCGTCTTGTTGATATCACGCTCAAGGTATTGCTGGTGATTCTATAAACATTAACCCATTGACGACCACGTAACCCGCCGGCGGGCCTCACCATTTCGTGCTCCTGTAGTACTTATATTATTTATCAAGTGTTCTTATAATTTTTCACGTTTCCAAGTATCAGCTGAGCTAACAGCCATCATGAGAATCTGGAGGCACTGTGGTTCAGGAATCCTTCATTTCCAAATACAGTTATAAGGGAAATCAAAGGATAATGCAAGAAAAGTATAAAAGGCGCGTTCGCCAATGGGTTAATTTTCTAAACTAGCGACTAGGTATATACGAGGGCCATGGTGTTAGTTGTGTTCTGAATTCACAAGAATTCGCCTTTCGCTTCAGCAGCGGCAGTTCCGAATTTTAACGAAACGGTTCAACTCTTTTGCATTGAAAATCGGATTTTAGTCGCAGCATTCAGTGTTTCTTCTAGACACGAGCCTTAAGAATAGATGAAATGAAATGGAATTCCACGGGGAACAGAACAGCGGAGTTCTATTCTACATAGCTAAAGGTTCTCGGGGGTGGATGCGTCTTCTTATTCTGGCAGACACTTCAGAAGACTAGGAAATAAATTTCGATTTCAGATAGGAAAAGTCAAGAAACTCGTGGCCATAATACTTATCTAAGATGATGCTCCCAAAGACATTTTTTCATTTCCCTTTTCCCTGATGAACTCCGCGCTTGCTAAGGACGGTATCTCATCTTCTTCTCCTCCCTTGAGTTGCTCCCGCGCAGCTGCAGGGTCCGCTCTTCCTGTCAGCCGTCTCCACACCATTCTATGTTTGGCATTACCGTTATTTTGGCTTCAGCGAGGACTTTCTTGATCTTTCCAAGGTGAGAAAGTTGAGGGAAAGGGGAGAAGAGGGGATGGTTAAAAATGGTGGGCACTTTTCCTTCTCTTATCATGTTAAGCATTAGAAAGAATAAAGTTCTGGGGCATTTATCGATCCCCTCTGATGGATGCACCCAAGCATTCCACTTCAATTCAGAATTGTAGCGGCGCATTGAATGCATATATGTACAATGACTTACTGTGGCCAGCTGATGTACAATTCAGTGCTTTTCTCCTCCCAGACGAGTCTGGTACCAATTAGCTGGCTCCGGAGGGATGGAAGGCTTGGTAGGCCCAGGTGGATAGCGATCCGGAATTCGAACACGTAACCATGCGTGGGTGAAGTGTGCCACTTGCCACTACACCACCTCCGCGCATGTTAAGGTTGTTGCTGGTGTTTGCACTCAAGTATGGGCGAGCTGTAGAAGTAAGTAAGTAACGAGCGCCTGAGTAATTCAGCCTTGTTCTGAGAAGTCTCAGACAAAAGTTTTTCCCTTGTTTTTGTCTTGAAGTCGTCCCTCGAGTAGGTTCCCTCGAGCATTTTGGTTGGTATCATAAGTTGTATTGGGCTCACTCATTTATTACCAGACGGAGTGGAGGGGGGGGGGGGGGGGAGGTGGGTTGGAAAGCTTCGCCTATTCAACAGTAAGGACTTTAGTGCAAGGAAGGATGGGTAGCCGACCTTAAACTAGGATGGGGTATGAGTTTAATATCCAGTTGACTCATCCACTCCGGTGCTCCTCCCCTCCTGGAGCTAAGCCGAATACTGTAAAAAACGTTCCTGAGCCCAATTATACGTTGATCTCCTTATCTCTAGCGCTCAATGTTAAAAAAAAAGCGGAAGTCTCTCAACTGCTTTACTACCTCCGATTTTTGAATAGACATACATGATGCTGAAACAGATCAAAATCACAGTTTCGAAGTACCCACTTAACGTCACATTACTCACCCCACTCCGCCACTCCGCGGAACTCACTCTACTCCATTAACCTACCCATCAAGTTACTGCTTTATATAAGAGGGGAATGTGAGAGCTGGGCTTTCCATCTCACTACCTTTATCGTGAACATAAAGCTTTGCGAACGGACAGACCAACAAACCGGCAAACCTACAAACCGACACACCAAGTGACTGCTTTATAAATGAGAGAAATATGACAATTGCTAGATTAAGAACATTGCTGAGTGATTTTTCATTTGAATGTTAACGCGTTGAGTTGATGTAGCAAGGAGAATGACACAGTCCGTTATTGAAATGCTCTGTGCTTCATTATTAACGTAGTTATGATACCAAACGGTCTAGATGACAAGGCGAATTTAATCGTCCCGTGAATGTGTGACAGTAACCAAAACACACGCTGAAGCGTCTCCAAACACCCATCACATAGAGGACGCGAAGGAAATGTACCCTGGGTGGAGCCCACGGGTTAAAGCGGTGGGGTACTAGGTGGTTACGGTGTCACACATTCATGGGACGCTAAAATCCGTCTAATGTCTGAATGACCGTGGCGGCTGCTGTGGCTAAGACGTTGCTTGAACTGCCTATGGTTCCGATTCCTTTTGCCATACTCCTATTACGAGTGCTTCACAAGGAAGAGTAGGCATAGGGATGACCATTGAATTTCAAATGCCAACCATCAGCTTCGTTTTCAACCTTCTCCTGGCATACTGTTCATGACGACACACCACATTTCAGCGGTTTGAAATTCAAAACAGCATGCATGAAATGAACTGATTGGGGTTTGATTTGAAGCTAGCAACCTTGCAGGGGAAAATCGAAACCCTGATTCGAACGTCGCCCGTCTTGTTCGAGTGCATTAAGGATTTTAAAATGATGTATTGGTACACATTCCAAAATAATTGGTCGTTACCAAATGCGGAAGATGAAAAGAAAGAAAGGAAGCTGTTTGTGATCGGCGATAAATTAACGGCTTTTTGTTTATCTGAGGTGTCACCCTTTGATTGCGAAAGTGCTGAGTAAGGGCCATGGCGGATAAACAACTCACCATTTTCGTGATGCTTGACGGAGAGCGGCGAAATATTGCTCAACACCTATAGTTCGGTCGGAATTTGCATTGTTGGTAACCTTCTTTTATGAATTTATTGCCTTTTATATAGTCTGTACTATGCGCATTCGAGACAGTCACATCCCATCTTGTTCTCTGGATTTTTTTTCCTTTTGTACGATTTAGTTGTTTCCATTTTAGCAAGATCTTGAATCTTATACGATAGTGTTTTTGTAATGTTTGACATATTATTGTTATGAATCTCAGATACTCCTTCCTTCATAAATTGGTCAGGAAATCAAAGTATTGGGCTTCGATTGAGCGTTTAGGGACCGGGAAATGTTGAAAACCCAGCCCTCGATAAAAATGGCCCCGGAAATTCCCATTCAAGACGAACTCGTGGCCCTCAAGGAGCGCCTGTGATATTGTCGGGCCGAAAAACGACCACGACAGGGCGTTGTAAGGGCTACAAAGCTGGCTTGGCCAACGTACATTCCCAAAAGTGGCCGTGTTATGACGGCTTCCTTAAGGTTGCACCATGCACAATAAATAGTCAGGCTGTCGAATAATAGTACGCTTATGTGTGAGACACCTAGACGGTTAAAGGCACTCAATCTCGCCCAAACCCCTTCTGGCTACTGTTTTCAAACCTCATATTTTTTAAAATCCTAGAATTTCGCAACAATTTGTTATAATCCGCTTCCTTCAACATTCCTGCACTATTCTGCACCATAGCTTCCATTATTTCACTTACATACCCAGCTACCTCAGAATTTTCGTGAGCTGCGCCTTTTGCCTTCGAGGATAGTTGTTCACTTCATCTCTGATAATCTCTTTGAACATTTTGTCAGTTGGCGGATCTCAGATGTATGGCCAAGTTTTTGTTGTGTTCGCTTCCCCTGCTTTCCAAGCTCCTCAAGTTTTCAAGATTCGTGCTATTGGTTCTCGTCTCGTTTCTTCTCAATATTCTGTAAAACTCGTCCAACAAACCTCAAAACTTTTCAGAGCAATGACGGCTGAGGTGCGACGGGATTCCTTCAAGACGTTCTGGGACAAGTACTCAGATAAACCCGACACTAATTCGATGATGCTCAACCAGACTGCACAAGATCTGGAAGCTAGCGATAGGTAATATTATTCGAAATATCTTATGTTTTATAAAATGTATTTTTGAAATTCGCTTCATTATCTGCCTGCTTACCGATATTGCTTCTGTTTATGTTTGAATGAAACTGAACACACACGCGCGGTCGCGGCGCGGTTCGATTCAAGGTTACGGCTCTGCGATCTCGCACTGTTGATGTCAGTAGCGTATATGATAACTGTGAATATTTACTGAGGGTGGAAGAAATAATCTTTGAAGCTTATTGTTATTAAAAACATAAAGAACAAAATGCATGTCTTGTATACCTAAAACCTTGTTCTTTCAGAGCAGATATCCTCTCCAGCCTACCTCACCTAACCAACAAAGACGTGGTCGATATTGGCGCTGGAATCGGGTAGGGATTTCCTCATTACTGCTACTTGGATTATAATCTTTCTTTTCTTTTTAATGTCCAATCTCCATCGCATTTGTGGCCGATAATTGTTTCTAAGAAAGGGTGTTTCATTGCAATTGGGAGTCATACCCAAATACATTGGTAATGTATTGGTGTCGTGCCAACATCCTCGAACGGTAGCACGTGATTCGGGGGTATTCCTTTAGTTAATCCCGCAGAAGGGCAAGAAAGGCTGGGGATCCCGAGAAGTGCTCTCGTGTTTGATAAGGAGATCGTAGCAGGGGGTCTTGCTGCATGGGAATGATATATATGAAATAAACTCCCAGAGATTCAGGATTTGAATGCAGATCACTTGCCTATCAAAGGTCTATCAGGTAGACTCTCAACATTTTTTTGCTATAAAAAGATAACAACCAATACGCACCATACCAATACGTACCATACGCCAGGACGTGCTCCGTCGTAGGGGTTTTCACCGATCTGGAGAGGTTCTATTGAAACAGTAGTTGCTGAATGTGTATGAGCGACATTTCATATCGGCTAACCTAATATGCAGAACGAACATTAAAAAGCTCCAGGGCAGGTAATACAAATTTTGATCAGCTACAGGAGATGATGTATGGCGTTATCACATTGAACAGCGGCCTAGAAAGAACGTAATAAGGGTTCAGGATCAACTTTAAAAAATAAAATGTTCAAATGTGTTGTCACTGAAGTCATGATCGTCTATTGACGTATCAGACGGCCTTCTAGAGACGACTGTACCGACTGGACAGTGGTGCCGATTCGGTGGTACTGTACCATTTCCTTTACACAGTTGCAATCCTACCCAGCAGTGGAGGCAAGCTTGGCAAAATCCGCTTTTTCCCCTGAAATGCTGAAAATGGAGGGCACTATTCAGCGTGCCCTCTTCACATTCATAAGCCTTCAACTCTACTGCGAATTCTCCTTAGTTCTGCCTTTCTGGCGCTCAGAATACGCTTTGGGATTACAAAATTTAATTACGGCTGTCCCCGGGGAACAACAGACGGGGAAGAAACAGTTTTTCCCTACAAATGAACTTGGATATAATTTTTAGTTCATGATTCGTGGTATAATACAAAATTCCTAGAAACGCCGGCACTTCGGCAAGCTGGTTGATTAGACAAGATTATAGGTGAATGATATCTTTGGAGAGAGATACAAGCAAAATTAGATATGTATGGTCTCACGGGTTTCCGATTTGTTTTCCGGGAGTATCGAAGAATTCGTTTAGGCGCTTCACTACTGTGCTAGCAGAAACTGCTCGATGGGTTCTTTCAACGGATTTCATCGAATCGTTCATCGAAAAAAATCAAGAACGAAATGCTCACATGGGTAACATCAGTTATCAAATAGGAGACGCAGTCCATTTGCAAATGGACGAGAAAAGGTGCGTTACTGTCAATCCCTCTCCATTTATCTACTCTTAACTGCAGTATGATCTCTATGACTGTTGAGTTGCAGCGTGGATCTCGTTTTTACGAATTGGTTGATGATGTATCTCTCCGATCGTGAAGTCATTGAATTTCTGCTGAACGCTATGCGATGGTTGAGAGCGGACGGATATATTCATCTCAGAGAAAGCTGCTCCGAGCCGAGCACGGGTTAGATTTGCTTATATACATATTAGCCTAGCCGTATGGACCGTGAATCGAATCCCCGGCCAATACCTGTCTGGGTGAAACAAAACTTCCATCCCTCCGGCGCCGGTTAATTGCCACCAGACTCGCCAGGGACGATAATAAAACAGACTTGTACATGGCCGAGTTCACTCAAGCGATTATATGTATAGACCACATACACATTCAAAGTGCCACTACAATTTCGATCGGATGTCGATTGCGGGGGTGCATCTGAGAAAGGGGAATGATTGTCGTCAAAAACTTCAGATTTCTGAACTTGATTCACGAGTTCTGAGCGATTATGAGTAGCGAGATCACTTATGTAAAGTCTTCGAGGGATAAAGTCTATGTGCGTTAATCAGTCCGCCCGTGGGATGCGCCGCGCATTCGACTTCCATTCAGAATCGTAGAGACGCAATGAATATGTATGTGGCCTATACAATGGCTTAGGAGGTCAGCCAATGTACAAGTCAGTGCTTTTTCCTCCCAGACGAGTTTAACACCAATTAACCGACCTCGGAAGTATGCAGGCTAGGTTGGCTGGGGGGATATCGATCCGTGATTTGAACCCGTGATAATGCAGCAGGGCGACCTTGCCACTACACCACCTACTTCCGATCACTTTTATACCGTCCAAGAAGTGAATACCATTCTAGGTGCGAGTGTAGTTAGCAGAGGAAGGACGGCGCTGAACCTCTTTTCCACCATAATGAACATTTTCAGGCCGTCTGAAGACCGCCACAATGCACTCAGCCGTTGACGCCAACCCAACTCATTACCGTTTCTCATCGCTGTATATTAAGGTATTACAAAAATGTCTTATCTGCTTTTTCGTCAAACTTGAATGCCCGAACATGTTGTCAAGTCAATAATTTCTATTTGTAAAGCTTCTTCGAGCAATCCGATACCGGGACAGTGATGGAAAAATGTGGAAATTTGATGTGCAGTGGAGCTGCTCGGTGCCCACCTACATAAGGGTGAGCGAAGCTGCTTCATCTTATCGAAGTCCCTTCAGAAATAAATTCAACATTTGTATGTCATTATAATCAACATAATGACATTATTATTATTCACATAAGTAAATCAATTTTCGTCAGCTGAAATCCATCATATTTATGAAAAAAATACTTTTAAGCGTTCCTGAGACTACTTAGGCGTGTGTGAGAACTGAGATCACTGATGTACCGGCTAGAGAATGGCTGCTTTCATAGTCCGCCGGCCGGCCGGCCGGCCGGCGTGCCGGCGGAGGCAGTGCTAGCGGGGAAGAGGGAGGCAGACAGATAGGCAAACAGTCCACGCTCCTTCGAGGGGTTGAAAACAAACAACCTTCGAAGCGTGGACTGTTTGCCTTACACTGCCTGCCTCCCTCCTCCCCCCTAGCACTGCCTCCGCCGGCACGCCGGCCGGCGGACTATGAAAGCAGCCAATGACAGCCATTGCCTCAGTGAAATGGCTCGATCATCGTGGGTAGCGGGTTCAAATGGAAATATCAATGCTAAGCAAATCAGCACTATGAAACAAAGAAAACTAGAGAACTCGATAAGCTATGTCTTACTTACTGAAATTGAATGACGATCCAGTGCTAAGCTCGGGTGAGGAAAATGTACGTTTGGGCAAATTGACTTTATGATGTCATAGAGCGTTCAATTATTAAAGCGTTTTGTCATATCAGCGCTAATTCCACATTGTAACCTATATTGAACCTGATTCAATCATCCCAACAGTGATCACCGTTTTTCTGCAACATAGTTAATGAATCGTTGAAGGGCGACTACCCATGGGCAAATGAGTAGGTCTTCAGTACCCGTTCAAAAATGTTGAGCCTGGTCCGAGGCCTTGCTCACTAACTTAGAGGGACGTACTTAATGCAACACATTACTAAACGACTGTCCTACCGGATGCGAAAAATCCGCTGTGAAACACAGTCTGAGATCAGATGAATAGAGAGAATTTTCAATGTGCCCCTTTCACGTACGATACTAAGAGCACCTCGTAGTGGCTTGTAGTTCACGGCTCGCAGTGTCGTATTAACAGCAAAAAATTGTTGCAAATTGTTATCATCTGATAGCGTAGGGCCTGAGGAGAAAGCTCACAACAGTTTGTGGTAACCTTCCTACCATTAGATTAAAGGTGGAATTTTGGTGGAAAATAAAGCATCAGTGTCGAAGAAAGCGAGAGATCCTGGGGATCTTGCGGAATATAAGGCTCCCTAAATGTAGTGAAAGTAAAGGCTGTCCGAGATTATCATGACGAAAATGGTATGAAAGGGGTTTTTGGCCGAGATTTTAGTTGTTGCAAATGCGTAAAAAGCTGTGATTGGCTGCTTTCATAGTCCGCAGGCAGGCGCGCAGGCAGGCGCGCAGGCAGTGCTAGGGGGGAGGAGGGAGGCAGACAGTGTAAGGCAAGCAGTCCACGCCCCTTCGAGGGGTTGAAAACAAACAACCTTCGAAGGGGCGTGGACTGTTTGCCTTACACTGTCTGCCTCCCTCCTCCCCCCTAGCACTGCCTGCGTGCCTGCCTGCGCGCGCCAGCGCGCCTGCCTGCGGACTATGAAAGCAGCCATTGCATTGGGCCGAAAAAAAATATGTTTGAGTCAAAACACTTGTTTTGCCGCCATAGGACACGACCAGTTCATCAAATTTCCAATTTGGCTGTCCCTGAAATGATGCAGCCAACAAAACTCGTCCACCTCTAGGTGTGGCATACGGCGTACAATCCTTGAGCTCGTAAAATGTCCTATCTACTCTGTTTTCCGATCTGAGAGTGCCACATGTGGGGTACAATCGAGCCTCAGATACATGCAGGGGAATATTTCTGAAACCATTTTTGTAGTAAACAGTGCCTCTGAATGTGTACTGTCAATCTTCATTGACAACCTTGTTATGACTTCTCACTCTATTACTTGTATTTCTAATCACTTTATGCAATTGTTCTAGGCAGAAGAGAGTTCAGTGATGATTTCCTAGTCGATCAATCGATCGATTGATCAGAATAACCAAGTTGAACAAAGACCTTTCATGTTTCGATCTAGGCTATGTAGGGGCTATTGCTAGCACCATACCAACCTTCCTTTTGAGCTTTCTTCTGTATGTCATTACTTCAAGCTGCGAAGGGTATTGCTTACCTGCATCATTATCATTATCAAGAACAGACAGGCATGCTTACAATCCGGCAATTGACTAATTGACAGACCGACAAAGTAATCCCCGTCACGCAAAGTTACTGCTTTCTACATAGGAAGGATCGTGAAAGCTGTTTCTGAGTAGAAATATGGCTGCAGTCAAATGAATAACGAAATATGGTTGATAAAAATTTAAAAAATTATACCGATACTAAGAAAACTCTCATCCTAACACTTCAGAGGTGCAATAACTGGCGTCAAGTGCATTGGTTGACGAAGAAGGTACCGGCAGTTGGCGATGAAGAAACTTCAGTCGACGATTTGCTCAACTTGTTCAGGTTTGGTACAGTTCCCCTCAATGTGGAGATATAACAGTCCTCTGTGATGATCAATTGTTCAATTTCAAGCCCTTAATGGTAGGGCCCGTCCTTTTGGTTGGGGAATAAGTAATGATAGAGGATGTCTTCTCTTTGTTTTAATCTCTCCATGGCTACTTGGCACGTCAGGTTGAACTGCAGCTCACCGCGAAGTTTCCCCACATCTACCGGCATGCTCTTTGAGCTCAGTGAAGTAAACGAAAAAACCAAGTAGGAACTGTTCACTTTCACTCCCGCTAACACCCCTTTTTTTGAGTGTGTGTATTAGCCCCCTCCCCCCCCTCCCCCCCCCCCCCCCTCCCGCCTCCCCTTTCCCCCGCAGCCTCCCTCTTCCTCTTCAAGCATAATATTAGGTCAACCTGTTTACGGAAAGCAATACATAATTGATATTTAGTTCATGATCAGATAATGCAGTTGCAATTAAAGTTTTTTCAGCCAGATCTGGCCAGCCGAACAAAAGACGTGGGATGAAAAACTAGACAATGAAAAATACAGTTGGACTGATAAGGTTAGCGTGCCTGATTTGAGCGACTAACTGTAATAAAGAAATACATAATAGGAATGGGAATGATTGCTGCGAAACTTGCGGAATTTGCTGAATGCATCACCAACTGTTCAGATATTCTCGAATGCGATCGATGATGAAGTGGTGCCAAAGAACAGTACCGCTTATGTCTTCACACCAAGGCAACGATCCCCCTTCTTGCACGTCAACTCGCACCTTTTGGCAGAGGTATGTTGCAGCAGTTGAACTTCCATATGGTCTGACTCTCAAAAGGTGAAACCTATCCGTAGGTACGAGGAACTAGTAGGGGAAAAAATGATATGAATTCTTCTTGACTTCGAGGAGGGTAGTTTACTAATGATGGTCTTTCTTCATTGCGAACGGCACAACTTGTGCCGCATATAGAATCTGGCACTGTCAGACCATTCGGGACTGCATCTCTGGGGTTTAAAAGCCTGCGGTTCGGAGCTCATGGCTTTTCTATCCACTTAGAGCAATTTCAGAAGTTCACATGCAATGTATGGAATGTTGAAACAAAAGAGTATTTGTATCGTACCTCACTGACGAAGGCAAACAACCAAAAGGACCAACGAGTGCGGTAAGCTAACCTTCTGGAACCGCTTTTCATTAGCATTGATGAGTTTATGAGCGTTCCCGTTGATAGAAGATTTTAAGCTTTGGTTGGAACGAGTCCTTGTCTTCGTCCATCGACTACTGGAATCAGAGGGACGCTTCGTTTGACTGCATAGTAGCGACTGAACTTCTCGCGACTTGTGATGATGAGAGCATCAAGAGTATTGCGGTCAGTCGAGTAGGAAAGTTTAGTGAAGTCCAGTAATGACCTTCTTCTTCAGAGTATTATGAAACCAGAAGCGAAGGTGGTGCTCCTCGAACCAGTTAGCGAAGTTGACGAGACGTCAGTTAGGCAGGTGAATAGAACGGAGCAGATTGAGTTACTCTGCCTTCCTAACTTCTATTTAAGCTTAGTCTTCAGCCGTATAGCATGAAAATCTTTTCCAGCGAATGACTACTTGTGGGTTCAAGAACATCACCATTGTCGATGTTACACAGGAGTCCTTGAACGCCGAGACTTCATTCATCAAGGACCACAACTTGGTAAGTCTGCTTGTACATATTTTGCGTCGCGATTTGTCTATCACCTTGTATTCGATCCCTACAGGAAGAGAATCCCCATGTTACAGTGGTTCCTGTTTAGGACGTCGAACTCTCTGGTTGTAATTACCTACTGATCAAGGCTTCACTTTAATGCAACATAGTAAGGAACGGATGATTTCTTTTTATACGTCACTTTTATGAAATAAGCCTTTGGACATTGATTACGGTGTTGTGAGATTTTTCTGCTGCATTTCTCATCTGTATGGTTTTGATTTTACTGAAGTTATTCGTCCAACTCATTTGAAATTGTAAAAAATAACCCCTCAATCGAAGAAATTTGTACCGGTGACTTAATAAAACGTTTTTCGCTCCTTCCCTTATTGTAATCTCAATTGTTTCTCAACGCTTATGAATGAACTTACGACAAATCCATGACTTTCATTTCCTTATACTTGTGGTGATATATAGAAAATAATGAGGCTGCAGCAGCGCCAATTCATGAAATCCCTTCATTGGATTGATCTCCCGCAATACCAGTTGGCTTCCACTTCTTAGCGATGGACTTTCAATTCTCTTGCCTTACCCGCTAGCTTGGAAAAGTCGTGTAATTTCACAGACAGTCACCGTCCTTTCTGTCATAAGATTCTTAAGGGGACATGTCATGGAATGGTTATACGGCAGAATAATACTGTGGAGTTTGATAGACTTTAATGTTTTTTGAAACTATTCACCATAATAGCAAAATCATGAGTATTTGACACCTTTTCCATACCACTACATGAAGATAATCTATCGTGCTCTGCATCTTTGCAGCTTGATAATACAGTGGAGAATCTTGATTCAATTTTCGCAGCTGACGGTTCTGTCTAGACTATCACCTGTATTACCTGTCGTCTCGTTGATCATCGATTTCCTCGAAAGTACGTCTTTATTCGTCCCATCTTGAGCAAGAGTGGATGATTGATCGTCCTTGCTCGAGGGATACGAGTCATAGCGTTCCTTCCGTTAGATACCTTCATAAGAAAATGTGGCCGTAGCACTGGCGTCGTCCCGGCATTCGTTTGACGTCCCTAGTGATCCAGCCAGCAACCAGTCATGAAAAGAGAATTTTTGAGCATCGTCCTTCCCACAGCGCATTGAAAGACGCTGACTGCATGCGCTTCTGTTTTCGCTGAGTCTATATCTCCGAGGCGTACGTCAAAGCAGGAAGTACAACATGAATCCATGTCTAGTTGTAAGAAGCGTACGTCAGAGCAGGAAAGAAAACAGCGTCAAAAAATAAGCGCGGAGCCGGATGTCTTCGCCTCCTTCTCTACTCCCTCGATATTCCTGAATGCTCCCCATGAACGAGTTTCTTCCTGCTGTGTTGACTTCTCGACCTAGATACGACTATACTACACAATCTGAATCGACGAGACAGATAGTTCAACTTCTGGATTCCTTGCGTCTCTATGCGAGTACTGGTGGTTTTGGTGAGCATTAGACGAGACGAGCATTAACTTTATCATGAGATGAAAACGCAACATTACAGAACGAAAGTGATATGGTAGAATCACAGCAAATTCATAGGCTGCTCCGCCCACTTTGTGGGATCGCGGTGCTATTTTATACAAAGAAAAATGTCGCAAAACCTTTTTGAGAAAAGAGGCAATTCAAAGATAAACTAGTGCGCGAAACAAATAAACTTAAAGATCCCAACAATTGGAAAGGGAGTTTCGATCTTTAGAAAACGAGATTGTGCGACAGTCGAGCGAGCTTCCAACTATTCTGCTTATTCTAGTTATACTTACAAGAGCAATTTACATTTCTCAAGAGTAGAGAGAAATTTTGAGAGGGCGCACTTCATGAAAAACCAAAATGAAAAGGTTATCACCCATTGCTCTTCTGCCTACATGCACTGCAGGACGGCTTTTTAAAGCTGATAAGGAGTTCAACTTATCTGATCACAGACAGACACTGCGTGTACATCAGACAAGACACACTCTAGTTCAATAAAAAATTACACAGATTCAATTTAGGAACTGAATTATGCCTATCAACGCAGCCGTAATGCAGAAGCTAACTGAGTACGGCCTTGACAACGCTCTGAACGTCGTCTGTTGAAAACGCATATGGTACGGTGACTGCATTTCCATTCATTTTGACAATTCCCGTCAGGTCAGTGTCTGGAAAAATCATGAGCTTTAAATGGAAAAACACATACAGTTAGGCTCATGACGTGCTTGTATTCCACTGACCGTCAAACCCAACTGCAACGATTTTAGCAATTGGGGCCAGCATTGGTGTCAGCTCTGGTAGCCCAGCTGTGTTCTTCCTGCAAAACATTTTCAGATCATTTCGCTTTCCTCTTCATTTAGCTACTGTCGTCGCGACCACATGAGGGTGAGTAGTTTCGAAAACTTACTGCGCCGAAAAGAAGATTAGGCAGTTAACTGCGCTCATTCCTTCATACCCATTGATTGAATTAATGGCACTGAAACAACGTGTTCATAGGATAAATGTGTAATGATGGTCACGAGGCCTACCTTAGTATGTATAGATATATGTGCACGTTCCGACAGAAACGCAGCTTTTTATCATTTCAGTTCAGCATCTAACTACGATGATGATGGACGAACAAGCATCGAAGCTAAGCAGAAATAAAGGAAGGGAGGGGGCGACGGGGAGAATTCAAGAATATCGAGAGAGTAGTGAAGAAGAACGTTCGTCTCGGCTTGCTTTTGCAACACTGCTGGACTTCCTGCTTTGAAGTACGTCTTGGAAGTTTGAACTCTACGAAGCAGGGTGTCTATGCAGTCAGCGTCGTGTGCTGTGAGTTTGAGAATTTTGAGTAAGCGGGGACGGGGACGCAGTTGCTTACGCAGGAGGAGTCGCAGATGATGAGGGTCGAAGACGTTGAGAGAAGGTCGAAGAGGTTCATATCAGGACGGTCACTTGCTGGGTACCACGGGAAGTGAAGTCAACCAAACACCATGACGGCTGCCACCGCAATGGTCAGACTCTTTCACGAGAGCTCTAAACCAAAGTTATGTACCTAGAACGAGGACAATCCGCTGGACTACCTTGGATCGCCGAAGACACGAATGAGGAGTCATTGCTCGAGGAGTTCCATGATCAACGAGACGCAGGTGAAATAGATGTATGCTGGCGTTCGGATCTTCGAAACATTAGTGTGATAGATCAGCGGTTTGTCTAACTACCAGTAGAGGGGACTCTGCGTGAGTAGACTCTCAGAGGAACAGAGCCTTCCAAAAGATCGAGAGAGGGAAGGGTCCTGCGTAAGACGGACGATTGGGCTAGATATGCTTTGAATGAATAAGTTGCGAAGTAATCAGAACTTACTTTCCTGTTGTTTCATCGTTTCCATCTTCATCATAAGTCATTCTTGTCATCAAGTCATTGTCAAATTTGGCGAACGTGCTTGACATGCTGTTAAGTCCAGCGTTAGGAAAGCGTTGGCCAGCGTCAGCATATCCGTACAACGATAATCCTGCTTTGAATCCATTTCCCTGGTCGAATAAACTTTGGCTAGTGCTCCTGATGAAACTTCTTTCCTGAAACGAAGGACCATCTAGACAAATCCGTACTCAGTACCAATATACATCTTCCAAGTGAATATGAAAGCACAACCGAGTCTCTGCCTCATTCGAATTGCAAGCTTGAAATCTATTCTTGCTTTAATTTCATTCTGTCTGAATTCGTTCTAAGTCTCACAAAGTATCGCTATGCATACGGGAAACGTTCATTTTACATTTGATGAGCAAAACATGCAAGCCTGCGTTATGGAATCGTATTGCTTAGACATTGCCCCATAATTCATGCGGTAGAATTCGAGTGCATTTACAGTCCTCTTCATGAACTGAAAACCTGGAAGTCCAGACTGACATGGCTCTAGCATCCTCCCATTTTATGTGCTTAGAGTGTCTTCGGTTGGTACAGGTTGTCTTACATGTGACACAGCTCTAATGCACGTCAATACATATTACCTACAGCTCAGTGAAGGACTTGTCAAGGCGAGGTCGACTGCAAAACTTTCATACCTGAGGGGATCTTCCGTGAATTAGTTCTGATTTGGTGCCTATTTGATGTAAGGACAAGGATCGTCTGACGTACCTATTACAAGGAACCGCATAAATCATAATCATTCTCAACTGTTGGACATCTCGATAGATATGTCTCAACTTATTTTCTCGTTTAGTTGAGTACAGGACCAAAGGTAGCCTCTCATACAAAGTGATGGCGGTACAGCCGAGCTAGTGCAAACAGCATTTTTTTTCCGCATGTACAGACCCATACCGAGGTGAAACACTGAGAATACGTCTTGGTGAAATGGAATGCTCTAGCGATGGGACCTAGTTGATAGGGCGAAGAGCCTTAAATTCTTGAGATGGGGTGAGGGTTATGTGACGTTGTCAGGAAGGGACAGAGAGAACCGCATTGGCGATATAGCGCCGAAGAGGGAATCTCCTGAAGATCAAACACCGATGGGTTGGTGGTGATCAGATAAGTGTAGGTGATCTGATGATTAGTCGGAAGGGAGTTGCAGTAGTAAACATGTCAGAGGAAGGAACAGGCGCAGGAAGAGCTGTATGAAAGGGAATCTTCAAGAAGGAAAACTCATCATTAGTTATTCGTCGCCCGCCGCCAGCCGCCTACATCCACGGGACTCCGTGCCTTGGCACTCACCCGACGATTCTTGCACCTCTAAAGAGTGCTGGTGAGAAGAACCTTAGTGGTTTGTGAGATAAGCAGGCTTGGGACTATTAAGGAAGGCCAAAGTGTTCAACTTCTTTTACGGCTGACCCACGATCCTCTTTGTGCTTGACCCAATGGTGATCCTTTTTAGATCTTTGCTTCTCAACTGTTCCTTGTTTTTATTGATCGCGCTTTTTTTCTGTTACAGTAAACTTGTAAATCACTACGTTTTGGACAGTCGGAGCCACCTCTATTCGGTGTAGTATCAAAGAAGGGACAACGAATAGGAACGACTTGCCAAATGTACAGGATTCGAGGACGACTTCTCAGAAAGGCAGCTCCTCGATCGTCCGTCGTACAGCAGATAATAAAAATCTACTCCGATATTTTTCTTGAGAGGCAGAGTTTACGACAGTTCCCGGGTGTATAAATAATTTAGGACAAATAATGAAAGTGATAGGCTAGTGTAAAAGTGGCGACAAGAACTCGGAAATCGGTCTGTTCAGAGAAAAATAAGGCTTCCTAATGTTAGCAATAGCTGTCCAAATCTGCGCGCCATTACGTACAGCTGATTACAGTAAGCTGCCCGCGTGCAAAAAGTGCGTGCCGGTGCGAATGGCGCATCTTTTAGGGTAACGGAACTTCTTCCTGTTTCCCACGTCCTGAGGCAATGGCTCCGCGACGACTCTCCTTAGCCTTATATTGGGAATTCAAAACTTTCCCTTCAAGGCGCGCGATCGCGTGCGGCGAGGGCGACACGCCGTTCGTGGAGAAAATGCCTCACCTCATCTTCTGCAGCCTCTGCAACGCCATGAGAACTCGTACGCCTTTGGGTGAATACGTCACCTATTCCGATTGTGGGGTCCTTATTCAATCTGTCTAGATACTTTTTCTAATCGACAGCGACACTTTTGCTGTCCTTGCGGGTCACAGGTTCATCCCACAGGACATTTCTTTTCAACCTTTTTTATTGCGAACCAGGACCTCAAAAACTCGGGTCAGAGCCCTTTGCTGCTCAACTTTATCTCTCTTTAAAAAAGAAAACTTGACTTGTCTATCTAGCAAAAATTTTTATGCATTGACCTGATCGTATGCCGTCTCATTCGCGTCGAAATTATACATGTCTCCCACGAAGAGACAGCTCAGACTCGGTTTCGGTATCACTGAAAAACGCACGTCGGCTTGAGAATATTCAGAGCTTAGTTTTTTAATAAAACAATTTTTAGAGTACATCATGTAGCCAAACACAATATTTAATGGTTGGGCAAACCTGAGGTTACCCTACAGGGTTCTCCACCCTGCTAGTAATATTGCAATCAATTTCGCATGTAATACAACCTGTTTCTTGTATCTCCATTTCATATACAGCGTGCGCCATAAATATGGTAACAACTTTTCAGACGTCCGAAATCTCCTTGTTCAAAGGTTTCTCCAAATCTGCATCTTCCCTTATGTTCATGATATACCTTGACTACATATCTATTTTGGTGCTCTCAATTCGTCAGATTTCGAAAAACGGTGGAACCTCGCAGACATCCACCAACCGTTCCGTCTTTGAGCGCACTTGGTGAATCCGGTCCCAGAATCGCTCCTCGTTTCAACATTTTCCCAACTGACAGTCTCTTGAATCGCGATGCGTAGACAGGTTGGGGCAAACCTCAAGACGGTGCGTCTTGCATCACATACAATCCCTTTTCCGAACAGAAAAAGTACAGTACTCGCCGTGAGAACTCAAAACCTCACGAGGATACCGCGAATTTGCGTCTTTTTCGTCTTTTCTTTATAAATCGCTTCAAAATGAAGTAATCGAGAAGAAAATATACCATTGAATTCAGCTAATCTTTTAGCTAATTTTTTTGGTTTGGAATCCGCAGATAAGCGCATCTTCGGTCTCTGCACTCAAAATTCCTTCTTACACATTGAGAATATATCATCAATTTACGGCAAAATAGCGAAGTCGATTTTTTGGCATTTTTCAATTTTTGCAGGAAATTTTCTCCGGAACCTGAGGAGGCGGCAGCGAGGCAATCCACTATTGTAGACTACTCTTTGTATTTTGCGAAGCTGTTATGGTCAAAGATCGAAATTTCTTTATTGGTATGGCCCCAAACTTCGAATTTCATCAAGCCCAAATCATAAAACAATGTATTTCCCCTTTCCGTTGGACTTTTTGTGGCTGCGTTGTACACTGTTAGATTCCCCGTGAAAAATCCTATTGAATGATATACCGGTCAACCCGTGAAGAAAACCTCCCTCCACAACCACTTTCTGTAGTAAGCCTGTCTCTGACCGGTTTCCTGCAGGGCGTGTTTGGATAGGCATGCGGCGGGGTACTGTAATGGCGAGAATTCGGAGGCTTTCGAATGATAATTATATGAATGGGGGATTAAATCTGCTTGGGGCGGGGTACTGAAGTGGCGAGAAGGGGGTTAGATCGATTAAGGATTACTTTAGTGTGGGGTAAGATATGCAGGGGACGGAGTACTGTAGTGGTGGGAAATTGGGGCAGTTTGAATGGGAGTTCTGGGGCGATCTGAGGGGCGGTGGGAAAAGGTGGAAGGGGGGGGGGGGGCTTGTACAATTGTTTGAGTGGGAGCAAGATCTGCAGGAGGCGGGCTACTGTAATGGCGGTAATGTGGAGCAGACTGAGTAGAAGTTTTGAGACGGTCTGAAGAAGCGGTTTCCATCGTTCATTTATAATATGGAGGCTGTAGATAAGTGCATCTAGTGAGGTTATGACAATAATACGTTCTATTGAGGTTACGACATCAATTTACGGCAAAATAACGGAGTCGATTTTTTTGGCATTTTTCAATTTTTGGTGGAATTTTTCTCCGGAATCTAAGGAGGCGGAAGTGAGGCAATCCACTATTGTAGACTACTCTTTGTGTTCTGCGAGGGTGTTATGGTAACCTTATCAAAGATCAAAATTTCTCCCTTGGTATGGCCCCGAACTTCGAACTTCGTCAAGCCCAAATCATAAAATAACGTTTTTCCCTATCCGCAGAGGAAAAACAATCATTGGATAGCACTCTTTACGGAGAATCTGACAGTATACAACTTAATTGCAAAAATTCAACAGGCAAGACATATTATGAAAAAAATAATTTTGTAATTTGAGCGTGACGATAAACGAAGTTTGGAGCCAGGAGAGAACGGTTGATCTTTGATAAGGTGTACCATAACAGCCTCGCAAAACAAAAAGAGTAGTCTACAATAGTGGATTGCCTCGCTGCCGCCTTCTCAGGGGCCGTAAGGTATGCTCCCCCGGACAGGGGAGGGTCCCCTTCCCTGTAAGGTATGCTCTCGGGGAGAGCTTTCGGAGAGAGGCGATTCTTTGATCATAAGGTTTATTATTTTTTCTTTGTTTATTTTATTCGTGGTTCGTATCCCCCACTGCTTCAAGGGGAGAGCTTCCCGAACAGCGCGCGATCGGGGCTAGCCGGGACTACCGTAATCCCGTGGCTATAGAGTGCGGAATTGCCTATAATGCGCGTAATTCTTCTACGGCTTACGCATTGTTTCACTCCCCATTTGAATATTCCTTGGTTTTCATGCATTAAACGGTTTCATTTGTACTTATCGTTCTCATGCGATATTATATGTGCTCAACCATGAATTTTATTCGTGATATTGCTGTCGTTTCGCAACCTTGTTGATGTCACTTAGTAGGCCAGTTGTAGAGTGCCGATGTTCTTTTTCAGACGTTTTTTAGCACTATTGCACTATTACAACTCCGGTGGGGGTGAGATGGGTCAAAAAAAAATTTTCGCTGAAAATTCCCTATGAGGATTGTCGAGGGTCCTGATCACGAATATGACATCCATTGTTGGCGCTTGCCAGGTGGCGCTACGACTGCTTCTCACCAAACTCGCTGTAAACTGTGTAGGGGTTACTTGGGGCCTGATTACAATTATGACACTCGTTTTTGATATTCGTGCTGTTCAACGCATATTTTCTGCTCGTCTGCGCCCTCGTAATAACTGATTGAATGGCTGATCAGACCTCGCGATGGCGGTGCGAGCGGCCGGAGATTTACCAGACCGACCACCGACAACTCGGCGCCATCAGTCGGAAATCGCCTGCCGCTCGCACTGCACGATTCGGATGCGAGCGGCGATGGTCGTGCGATTCACATTACTCCCATCTTACCCAAACCGGTCCAGTCACCGAGTCTGACATCAGTCAATCGGGACTAAGCCCTCGGATAGTGGACGGCTCTTGGTGAGTAGGCCATTCACTCTGTCCTGGCGCGCCTCCAAATCGCATGGAGGAAGGCAACGCTAAGATAACGCAGTAGAGGAGGTTGAAAAACTTCTAGAGATTTTTTTGCTCAGGCTACCAGGATAGGGTCTCATCCGGTAAGGGGGGGCATCAAGTGGCTGCCCTAACCCCCATCCCCCTCCCCCCTAGACAGCCTGCACTTCCCCTGGCTTAAGGGTCCCGTACATCAAGAAACCTGTGCGGCGGGGGGAGTGTAGGCAGTTTAGGGGGGGGGGGGTGGGTGGAGAGGGCAGCCACTTGATGCTCCCTTACCGAATGAGACCTCCAGGATATTTTACTCCTAGATTTTATGTTATCCTAAATTTAAATCTTGATTTTGGGAGTTTTCAAGCCTAAACACAAGATTTGCCTAGGTTTAAGGGCCATCGCCGCTCCGTATGTCTGACTCCTTGGGACGCCCCGCTAGCATACCATACGGCTGCTTTCGGGGACGCCATTCTTAGAGGGACCCGAATCGGGGCGTCCCAGCTCCGAACAGGAGAGCATAAATTACGGTCCCAGGTTCACGAGAAAAATTCCACCAAAAAATGAAAAATGCCAAAAAAATCGACTTCGTTATTTTGCCGTAAATTGATGTCATATCCTCAATGGAACCTGTAAGGAGGAATATTGAGTGCAGAGACCGTAGGTGCACTTATCTACAGCCTCCAAACCAAAAAAAGAACGACGGAGACTTAACAAAACGAACAATAATTTTCACATTGTGCTGAGTAAAGTCGAGTACGTAGCGCAATCCAAAGCAAATTCTGAACGGATCATCTTCAGGGACCAATGAGCTCCTACAAGCACTAAAGCGTGCACCCCATGTGCATGCAATCACTTTTCAGATTGAGCTCAAGTGCATGGCGCAATCCAAAATAAAGCATTTTTATTATTTCAGGGTATAAACTTGTAGAGCTCGATTAGCTGAATTCATATTTTTCTTCTCCATTACTTTATTTTGAAGCGATTTATAATGAAAAGACGGAAAAGACGCGAATTCGTGGTATTAGCGTCAATTTTTGAGTTTTTCGACGAGTACGTACGCTACGAAACTTGCCGAAATACGAGAAAAATGACTGCTGATTTGTTTGTATGTTCTACTCCCATGAGAAGAGTCTACCCCTAGTAAATATAATTGTATCCAGATAAGATTTGAAAGCCCTATAAGCTGCCTGACGAGAAGAAGCTGGAGAAAAAACGAATGCCGCGCGGTACTTGCGCGCGTGGCGCTTCGACAAACCTTTTCTTAATTGAAGGGTGTTCAGCGTCGAAGAAATGTTGAGACCCCAAAGTATACTTATATTTCATATTCCGAGAGTCAGATCGCCTCTCATAGCCATTCTCCTTTTTTGATGATAGTTTTTGCGAGAAACTCCACCAGAGCGATATCACAAATTTTGATCGAAAAAGTACAAAATGTAATCCAAAACTCTTTAAGAAGGATCCCTCTAAAGGGAGGCAGCCAAGAGTCAAAGATGTTTGTAGGGATACGATTTGAGAACTCTGGCGCACCTGCTCACGAATGCGAAAAGATAAGACTGGTGCTGAGGGAGTGTTCGCAACTTTATCCCAGCTTCCAATTCTCCTGCGAATTTCCTAGACCGCAAAATGATGGGTTGCTGGCTATGGTTCAAACTGGAGAGGAAAGCCTGCACTTCATGACGCACCACTGTTGCTTCCCAGAAGAAACCGTTCAGAATATCCCAGGCTGGAGTTTCTCGAGAAACTCTGCGTGCCGCCGTCGATGAGTAGCCGGAGCATCTTTGAGCTATAATTAGTACTGGAGATAGTTATACAAGATGACCGTGTGTTCATTTTGTAGATGTGATTATAGCAAGTAACTCACATGAATTCACCATGTATTAATGTGAACTGGGGTTTTTGTAGTCCAACTTTTTTGTTACCATATTTATGGCGCGCCCTGTACATATATGCATATTAAAGGCACAATTTACGATGAAAATGGTTTCTGAATTCTCCCTCTAAGAATACCGAGCAGCAAAAGTAACAGGAAGTAAGCTGTTGAGTCCGAATACTCAACAGCTAAGGCATAGTGGGAGCCAGGATGCCTTGCCCCTCTACCGATGTCACGTCAGACGAGTGTCGCGGTGATATAGATTGCAATAATCGTTCTATTATAGTAACCACACACAAACAGCTGATCGCCGAGTAGTAGTAGTAGTTCTCTATTCTTTTAATCTCTTTTATTCTTTTTACTGCTGCAATCCTTTTTCTAATTTTCTGCTCAAGAGGCTGGAAAAGGTGGGTCAAGTTGCTGCTACTAGGGTTTTTGTTAACTTCTGCTTATGAGTGAATGCATCTAGGGACATTTGTGCACACTGTAGTCCTATTCACACCAGGACCCACTCGCACGCCATTACACACATTGTCTAGTTCGACCGAAGACCCGTTCTTTATTTTTCGGGTCCTCTTCTCTTTCAGCCCAAACCCTTTCTCTCTCAGCCCCCCCCCCCTTTGAATCGCACACTTTCTTCCCCTTCACCGCACTCTTTCCACCTGATCTTCCATTTTTCGTCATATCTGGGCCACCCAATTTATCGTGGACTGTGCCCTTGAGCACTTTCGTGGTTTTCAGGCTGCACTTAGTAGAGCTCTCAGCTGGTTTTGCATTTTTAAACTCATCTTGTAAACTTTGCAAACATTTTCGTAAGTCTTCAATTTTGCAATAATGCATAAACTAAGTGGATCACTCGGCGCCTGATCATGGCACAGCAGACGGAGAGAGTCTGTAGCTATTAGTGCGCCTAAAGTCACCCACGAAGTAGATTGGATGAGCTGCGATATTGATTGCATTATATTTCTACCAATATAATGTAGAAGTTCGAGTTTGGTTGCAACACACATTCAATGGACTGCAAGGTTTACGAACAGGGATGAAAACCCATACCCTGTATTGCAAAGTATAATACTATATTTACGCTCACCTGTCGTCGTAGTAGGCGGTGACGTCGTCACCACAGTTGAAATCAGTACCGTAGTGGTAGTAGATTGCTTGGTGGTTATAGAAGGTGGTAACGTCGTTGTTGGGTTCGATACCGTAGGAGTTCCTGATGGCATAGTTGTCTGCGATGTGCTCACAGTGGTGGTAGTCACTGGTAATGTGGTCGTTGGAGACGGTGATGCAGTTGTTGGAATCGTTATTGTAGTGGCAGTAATGGTTGTTGCGTTCGTGGTGGTAATCACTGGTAATGTGGTCGTTGGAGACGGTGATGCAGTTGTTGGAATCGTTATTGTAGTGGCAGTAATGGTTGTTGCGTTCGTGGTGGTGGTCACTGGTAATGTGGTCGTTGGAGACGGTGATGCAGTTGTTGGAATCGTTATGGTAGTGGCAGTAATGGTTGTTGGGTTCGTGGTGGTGGTCACTGGTAATGTGGTCGTTGGAGACGGTGATGCGGTTGTTGAAGTCGGTATTGTAGTGGCGGTAGTGGTTGTTGGGTTCGTGGTAGTGGTCACTGGTATTGTAGTCGTTGGAGACGGTGATGCGGTTGCTGAAGTCGGTATTGTAGTGGCGGTAGTGGTTGCTGGGTTCGTGGTGGTGGTCACTGGTAATGTGGTCGTTGGAGACGGTGATGCGGTTGTTGAAGTCGGTATTGTAGTGGCGGTAGTGGTTGTTGGGTTCGTGGTGGTGGTCACGGGTATTGTGGTCGTTGGAGACGGTGATGCGGATGTTGATGTCGGTATTGTAGTGGCGGTAGTGGTTGCTGGGTTCGTGGTGGTGGTCACGGGTATTGTGGTCGTTGGAGACGGTGATGCGGTTGTTGATGTCGGTATTGTAGTGGCGGTATTGGTTGTTGGGTTTGTGGCGGTGGTCACGGGTATTGTGGTCGTTGGAGACGGTGATGCGGTTGTTGAAGTCGGTATTGTAGTGGCGGTAGTGGTTGTTGGGTTCGTGGTGGTGGTCACGGGTATTGTGGTCGTTGGAGACGGTGATGCGGTTGTTGAAGTCGGTATTGTAGTGGCGGTACTAGTTGTTGGGTTCGTGGTGGTGGTCACGGGTTTTGTGGTCGTTGGAGACGGTGATGCGGTTGTTGAAGTCGGTATTGTAGTGGCGGTAGTGGTTGTTGGGTTAGGGGTAGTGGTCACTGGTATTGTAGTCGTTGGAGACGGTGATGCGGTTGCTGAAGTCGGTATTGTAGTGGCGGTACTAGTTGTTGGGTTCGTGGTGGTGGTCACGGGTTTTGTGCTCGTTGGAGACGGTGATGCGGTTGTTGAAGTCGGTATTGTAGTGGCGGTAGTGGTTGTTGGGTTAGGGGTAGTGGTCACTGGTATTGTAGTCGTTGGAGACGGTGATGCGGTTGTTGAAGTCGGTATTGCTGTGGTAGTAGATTGCTTGGTGGTTGTAGAAGGTAGTAGCGTTGTTGTTGGGTTCGGTACCGGAGGGGTTACTGATGGTATCGTTGTCTTGATCACGGTGACAGTACTCATTGGCAAGGTGGTCGTTGGAGACGATGATGCGGTTGTCGAAGCCTGTGTCGTGGTGGTACTAGATGGCTTTGTGGATGTAAAAGATGTTAACTTGTCTGCTGAGGTAGATATCGTAGAAATCTTTGCCGGCGGAGAAGTTTGCCACGTGCTCCTAGCGGAGGTGCGTATCCTTGAAGGGGTCGTTGGAGAAGGCGGAGCAGTTGTTAGCGGTGTCGATGCTAAACATATAATCTTAGGTTATGCATGTGCTTCCAGGAAGAACGTTCCATAGCAATAACTTGCACTTGAAATATATCAGATGGATCACCGGAAGATTGGTACTCTCTGAGTAAACACCTTGTTTAATTGTTGCGTCGAATGAGCTTGGTGGGAGAGGGGTTTCCAGTGCACTCATTGCCACCGAACAAAGCTGTCTAACTGAAGGGTATGATCATGATCTTTGAGTGAGTTACACTTGCAGGAACTAGTACTGGCCTCGCTTAAGCCATTTCACCAGTCTCTACCTACGGGATAAGTGCCCATAGCGAGTGATATCGACTGCGAAACACGTTTTTGATGCGCTGATTGACATTTTGGACCATGCCGAAGAGGCCTCCTGTCGGCTGCGTTTTCTGAGAAGACGTTTGGCGGAATTGAGTAAAGTTTTAATTAACCGGTGCTTGATTTAGAACTTGAGCTTTTCAATGCACACGGCCTTTAGGAATTGATCTTTAAATGAGTGTTCTTCAATTAATTAGAACTAGTACGGAATGCACCACCGAACTGTGCATCAACGAAAGAGCATAGACGGCCAAGAGTAGACAATAAGAACTCCCTTTCCATCGCTAAGCGTCGCGCAAGGTTGAAATTGGAGGTGTGTAAAACTACCAGTTCTCACTCCACACCTCAATGCCACTGCTAGTTGTGTTTTTCAACTGCTTCTCAGCATACAAGAGCTCTGCGCATGGGGAGCGATCATCGCTAATCATTCGAAGTCAGATTCCAGTGAGGCCAGGAAGGGGGTATTTTGCCTATTGTACGCAAACGTTACTTTCTGGGTGGTCGATCTGACGCTCCGGCGATTTAGATCAAGGTAAGCCTCTTGTATACCGAGTCTAGGAGGTCTCCTAGTCTAGAGAATGTCTGGGTTTAGCTTGCCTTATCATAGAATCTATTCCAATGACTGTTCGACTTTCAGGCTCTAACGAAGGCGAGCTAGCCGAAATGTTAGCCTCATAAAGTTTGTAATCTTGGAAAGGCTACTAAAACATACAGCAGAGAAATCAATGTTTTTTCAAAGACTTCAGCGATAAGCATTCATTAATGAACCAGTATTAACCTCAACCGATTCAACTTTTACTGAAATATCCTTCTTTTCGGGTCTGATTTGTCCTATCGATCGCAACTTTTACTGAAATATCCTTCTTTTCGAGTCTGAGTTGTCCTATCGATCGCATCCTATCGAAAGTTGAAAGCTCTGACCCATGAGAGCAGATGGTGAATTTTCAGCGAATTACAACTACACTCCTTTAAGTCATATGCATGAAGATAGCTTGGTTTATTCCCCACTTATTCCAACTTGGCTGCATCACTTATTGAGATCATGCTCGTTTTGTTCACTTTCCATCACCCTTGAACCTCTGGCCTATGCCGCTTCCACATCTATTAAATTCCCCAAGTCCAAGGAAGTGGTTTTCGCGCACGCCCCGCCCCTTGAGTCCGGATTTCAGCCTTGCCACCTACCATTGGTGTTTTCTTTTTTATTTACGTATTTCCAACAGATTTTTTTGGGTTTAAGGTTCAAGTGACCAGCACTTATGCATTTACAGTTGTACATCAACACAAACACACCGACAAACCAACAGACACATTTGAAGCGGTATATACAGTAGCGCTCAAAAGTGTTCGGTGAAATGCTTTGACGCTTTTTCATTCGTAACTTCTTTCTTAGTAGAGCAAATCGCGCAAAATTTGCATATGTCTGACTAGAGCGTATTTCACCCTACCCAACCCTATTTCACTGCAAAGCTGCAATATCCACAGGTAGAGTAAGGTGTTTGTTGCGGTAGCACATTTTGGTGGAACTAAAGTTGTTGGCGTCTGCACTTATTCGCACCGTATATGCGTTTGCCTCATCTATTGTGCTCGGCATTACCGCTCGTACACTTTAGGCATGACAAAAGGGAAAGAGATTCTAGAAGGACCATCATTTGTATTTTCAGTCGATTTTGAGTTCATGCCCTTTGGAATATCTGGAACATGATCAGATTGCAGGTTAATAGTGATAAATATTCACAATACACTCACGCTCCAAGTATAGAAATTTCGCATGATTAGATACAGTAGGAAAGGAGTTACGACTGGGAAGTCTGGCTATGGAGCCATTTCACCGAAGACTTTTGAGCGCTACTGTATAGTAGAATAAACTACTTCCGTATTTGCTAGAACTCTCGCCTCTTGAGAAGATTTTCCAAATCACCGGAAAACCCAGCCCAGCAAAAGGTTTCTGTTGAGTTGAAGTATATTTGTGTTTATGGAAACCTCTGCCGAGGGGTTCATTTTCCCTACTATGATCTCCATTTCATTAGCTATTTAACATGCAGACGAAAATAAACTTAACCTGAATGGTTTTCGTCGTGTGTCACGGTTGCTGTTATGACGACGGTCAACACAACAGCTATAGCAGTACCAAGTATCAGTACAATGGAAAATGCGAGGATCATAGGAGTTGCCTTCGCCATTGTTAACAAACCTGGAAGCTAATACGGATTTATTGAATACGGAAAGTATCATGAGAGAGAAACATTAAGGAAAGTTCAGCGAACCGGATAGGTCTTGCAGTTCAGTCAGGTTTACTCTCTTCTACAGCCCCTTTATCAAAATACACTGCTTTCGTTCACCGATGTGGATTAAAATATTCAGTTACGTTTGGTGTACAATTCAGTATTAAAGACAGTTGTTGAGCAATATTCTTTGATCAGCCTTAGTTATATTAAAGGGCTGGAAACATTCAATGCAGCGACTACTATATGCAAAGGGACAGGCTGCTTACATAAGAAGCGCCGCTCATAAGCCCTTCTTGCCGGTTGGAATTCGAAAGGTCTTCCGCAGACAATTTCGGAGAACAAAGAATTTCATTTGAAATAAAATTAAAATCCGTTCAAAATTTCCATCATTACGAGTAACAAGGACGTATCGTGTGCTGACTTAATTACCTGATGCCTTGCGACGCTAAGGACGATGAAGGAAGTCCAGCTACTCTTTGACACTACCTTCGACCGAGGGTCTACGTTTGCTGCCCAAAACTTGATCGATTATTCTGAGCAAAGCGGCGTTGATAAGTGATGAGGCATAGAGTTTTCGCTGAAAAGCTCTTACTTCATGGAAGTTCATGAATGATGTTTAGGAGTCGTCAAAAGCAGAAGCTTGAGTTGCGCAAAATGTAAGATTCGTTTCCTACCTGATCTCTAATGGCTGTTCTTTCAAACGATCATTGAAACCCAATGAAGGCTTTCTTCTTCCTAATCTAAAAATATTATTTAACTGTGAAATTCAGTGGAATGCTCGATGAGAGGTCGAGAGGAAGCGAAACAGAGTCAAAAAAGGGCGAGGCTGTAGGGAACGCAAGCATTCCGTACTGATAAGCTGTTGCACGGATGTTTCCGACAACGTACGTTTATCAGCACGTAAAGCTTTCCTAGGCGCAATAGTTTCCGTAATACGGCAAGATGAAACGAAATGTGGACACACCTTCAACCAGGTGTTGCTCTCAACAGCCAGACCACCATTTTCCTTGTCGAGCTGCCAGAATCTCGTTTGTGACTTCGCAATCCACAGCGAGGGTTCAAAATCAGTAAGCATCGTTTGTTAGGAGGAATTTAATTGTGTTCCTGTTAATTCTATTAAACTAATAAAGATTTTGAACTGCTCAGCACTATTTGTGACTAAGAGAGAAAACTCGCACCATGGCTTATTCGATTTAAGGGATGGAGAATTCAACAAAGACACAAATTTTGGTGGCTTGGGGCATACCCAGTGAAATAGTACTGCGACCAGGATAGTCTCGAGTACTGTGTCCACAGCTTGTGTACTTCCATCTCTTCGCTTTCACGCCCTTCTCTGCTCAATCACAACTTATTTATTTGTTTGTTTTGTGCAATACCATGTACAACAGTGAAATATATTCAAACAATGAACCTCAGTAGTAACGACAAGCATACATTCACGTAAGTGGAGAAAAGTCTGCTGGTACTAACAACAGACATCGTGATCTATTTCTTCTTCTACTGAGCGTGGCCATGACCGAGCGATCATGATGGGACATAATAACAACAACAAGTAAAATAACTAAACCAGTGGCCACTGCACTTAGGGTTTATACAGAAGCATCTCATCAAGAAGGGATAGTTTACCTACCATGGAACTCATAATGGAGACCAAGGTAATCGGAAGAGTTTTGAATACTGTTTACGAATATGAACGTCGAGACTGCAGAATGGCTTTTCCAAAAAAGTTGTAGCCTGAAAAATCCTTTTGACGGTAGAGTTAGTTAGAAATGCGACGTCGTCGCATCGAAATTAAGCGTCGACGGCGCGTCGTGGAGGTGCTTTCGCTTCATACGCGAAGGGCGCGAGTTCGCTCCCTGGCATCGTCGCAGTTTTTACATAGTCCTCTTCCACTAAAGATTTTGAAACCTTCCCCGAAGTTTGGTCAATTTAGCACCTTATTCATACTTCTATTTACGCTTGCCCTATATAAGCTGTATGGACTCTATTTTGGTGGAAACTTCAAGAAACAGACGTCAGAGATATAGGAGATGTCTACGAGGAACTCAATATGGATGAAGAGGCTTCAGGGAAAGGGTAAAACCCAGTCCCACAATTGTTCGAAAACTACATACCTTATACATGCTGCATATCTACAACCAGGCACAACGAAGCGAGAGACCACCGCTACGAAACGTCTCAGCTTGATATGAAAGTGACAAGTTTGCATTACCAACTATCATTACCATCAAATAAATTTCGAGCCCCTGTAACTCTTTTGGGAAAGCCACTTTGCCGTTTTGTTTCCTTAATAAACAGCATACGGAACTCTATCGCTTCATCTGGGTCCCCAAGTTTCTTGTCAAGTGTCACGCCTCACTACACAGTGCAGATACTGTCTGCCTCTGTGATGCTACAAAAACGTTAACTAAGCCGTGGTTGACGAGGTACTGGAAACCTTAGATGATATTGCAGCCAAGCAAATCTGCAATATATGAAGTAGCACCGAGTTGGTGTAAGATAAACATGAGTTTATGATTGAAATACTTTTGTGCCGGACGAGGTTGTTGGGTGGAACAAATTTATTTAGTCAACGGCCTAACGTTTCGACGGAATCGTCTTCTTCAGAGGCCTAAATGCAACTCGAGATGGTTTGCACATTATCCAAGAAGCGCGTTATCTTCCCTGGCGGCATAAACGTGAGTGAACGAGGGCTCGGGAACTGGTCGAGAGTAGTAGAGTAGCTCTGCTATTCTTATAATGTAAGGTCATCTAATGAACATAGGTCTATTCTCCGTATACCAATCCGAGAAATGTGTCGTTTAAGGATTTCGTAGTAGGTCTAGGAATAGGTAGAACACGCACAGCGCCAAACTTCGGTCCCCGAAGGATATTACGCTGTTGACTTTGGCACAATCCCTTTGCATTTTGTCACATGATAACCGACAGTTTGATGGATCAGCACGTTTTTGTGTGAATCTAGAAACTCTGTAGAAATGATAGAAATGGAATATGCGCTATTGCTCAAAGATTCGTACATCTTGTCGGATAAGTCGACCCGGGACTGGCACAAAAGGCTAAATGCCTCGTTCAAGCAAATGAGGTACATAGATCTGAAATGAGGCGTTTTAAAAATCTCAGGCGGAATTTGGGGTCGAATAATTGGATTGTCCTGCAACAGCGACTATTGCATACTTTTATGAACATTTCGACAAAAAAATGGTTCCAGTGAAAGTTGTGGTGTGTTCACAACGCACACAGTTTCACAAAAAATAGAAATTCATGAGGACTGAATTTTGAGATGTCATTCAAGATATGTTTATGTTGACGATGTCGATGTTTACTTCACCACCTCAGCGTTATGTACTGTACAATTATCTGGTGGCCGACGTCGTATTGACGCAGCAGACGCATGAACGTCAAGTAGAGGCACACCTTATGTGGCAGACTTCGCTGCAGTAGTAGTATCGTTAGAGTAGCGTGCTATTACCATTACTATTTTTGGTTTGTACAATGAATCTTTCCATTTATGTCGAATTATCCACAGAGCCGAAGGTTCAGCTGCATGCGAGTGATATAAGCTCTATTCTACATGCAATTATCTCAATAGAAAAACTATACATCGTGCTCTCCCAAGAGTAATGGAGTAGGATTCCGCCTTAGAAGTTTCAACGAATATCACTTAGTGCATAGACCTTCATTCGAATGTCACAATACATAGCCAGAATAAAATCTACTGCGCTATTTTAGGTAGTTGCACAAGTGTGGGAGGTCTGAAGTTCCACTTCACTATTACCTGAAGTGCACAGGCGATCCACCAGAGGATTGCTGATTTCTATGAAAATTTACTCGCCCAAATTCCATACTACTTCTATCGCCTAGCTAGGAACTTCAAAAAAAATTTTTTATGAATTGCTCTAGGGTACGTAGAAGGTTCGTAACAAATAATTGCTGAGGATTAATATTAATTTTGTTATGTGCTCAGTATCTAACTGACAGATTAATTTAGATATTGCGACAGTGACTCTCACCCTTCACCTTCAGTGCCCTAACTATAGCGTGGGATGACATTAGTAACCGGTTTACAGTTTTAAACTCCGGGCACAAGACTTCATAACAGAATCATCGGTTCTGTTCAATTTTGAAAGTATCGATTGTATGAAGAATATAAGGACCATTAACTTTCGTTTTGGGTGTTTTTTTTTTCAATAATCGTTGTGTAGTTGAAGAGTAAAGATTGGAGTTATACCTATGGGTAAACATTCATCTTAAGCACTATTACTACTTCTTTTTTTCCAAAAACGTCAGTAAGGTTCAATCCAACTGTCAGCTAACTCTCGCTTTTTATAGGAACTCTTCTCTGAAGCTCAGAAGATTGGCCTCTATGAAGCAACAGGATGGCTTAGATGCTCCTCGAAGTTCACCTGTATTCTCGTGCTATGAACTCCAAGCGGGTTCTTTCGGATGGTGTGGTATCGAACTAGCACAGGTACTAGACTTGGGTGCCAGTCGCGACTCTCTAGCCTGGAAGGGTCCACTTCGTTTTCCTTACCTTCTATCCATGGTTTTGTGCTCGCTCTAATTCTGAATTATTAAGTAATCAGCTGCTCGAAGTGATCCATTACCTTTCAACGTTGAATGTTCATTAAAGATGACCGGGCTCCTCTCGATCATCCACGACTACTACTACTTTCTATTTTAGTTAAGGTGTGTGAAATGGCACGCATAAATAAGCAAATAAATAAATAAATAAATGCTTAGCAATTGGGGTTGGAAAACTTTTCTAAGTCCGCAACTGCGATCTGCTCGTTCCACCAACATGAATATCACCACTTTAACTTTGAAGTTAGCATGGCTGTCGTGCACAATTCAAAGCAGAATATAGTGAAGCCCTTTATGCCAAGTTATAATGAGCATTAGTTTGTTTCAACCTTGGACTATGACTAGAAAAATGCTGCTGTATAGCGAAATCAGATAAGACCGTGCTCTTTAAGGATCGTAACCAGAAGCACTGAATCATCGACCAAGTTGCTGCCGTAGTATAATAGGGAAAGGCAGAAGCACTGATTTGGACACTGAATTGCTATGCAGACATTTGCAAATTTCATTGCCATGCGTAATCTCGAGTGGGTTCGACATTCGGGTTAGTTGAGCTGGTCTACGCCATCAGCCTTATCGCTATTATGACTGTTTGTTTGAGCATGACTCACGCTTTCGAATGTGTTGCTCGAGAAAAGAGTGAGATTAATCCTCTGAATAAGCGGTTCGTATCTTTATCATAACTCAGCCGGACTTCTTTTATTTCGGTCCCTATAGGGGAAAGATGTGGAAGTATTTCTATCATGGAAAGGAATCAAATGGGTGTGAAGGTATATGAAGGTATATGAAATATATAGTTATGTATTAAAGTATGTATTAAAATTATTAGCATTCCATCGGCTGGTAACGTTCATGTCGCATTTCAAGGACCATGATGTTCTCCGACGACGACTCTTTTTGCATAATCACAGTGTTGGTGGTAGGAAAAATGAACGTAGAATGGCGAGCATCCGAAACACTAGTCATTATGTAATTATTATATTTGCCGGTTTCCAAATCATGAACTTTCATACAAAGGATGTCAGGCACGTGCTGGCTCTTGTAAACGAGTAGATAATTGAATAAGAGTCAATAAAACAAGAACTCCGCAATTGATAGGAAGAATAAACAAGGAGTCACAAGCGGGAACTAATGCATTGCATGCATCCAGATTCTGCCCAACCTATCTGAAACGGATGTTGTTATTCAATTCATGTAATGGATCACTCGAATCAACTAATACTGAAGCCATTTTCTAACTCCTCAGGAAAAGACGACTCGAACAGACTGTTGAGCCCAATTGCGTCGATTTGCTGGAGAAGCGTGGTTCAAGATCTTCCGAAGAATAGTCGTTAAATCGCCATGGTGATCTCGTTAGCCGGCTGCTATTTAAGACTTTCATGTGAAGTCGTTGTGAAAGCGATCCTGATGTACAATTGTATTAGAGTCTTCGAATGGCAATTTCCCGAAACTCGAGCACGCACATAATTCAATGCTTAATGAAATCTATCTATCTATCTCAGGTCAATCAAAGCTCAACCGAAGAGGTGAGCTTTTGAGCAGTTCAAAATAGAAAATGGAAAAGTCGACGTATTGTATTGTCCGACATTTGCGCCGAAAATTAATAATTCAGTTTTTCTTCTAAATTTGATATAAAATCAAGGGGTGCAGCAGTCGTGTGGGCACTGAAGACCTATAAGAGATCCACCGGTAAAGAAGATGTCTGCACTAGACAATCTGGCGTTATTGTCATAGGGTTGACTATACGTACTGGTAACAAACCCATTTAAAAGTATTATACTTAATTGTGGTGCGCGATGGTTTATCTTACTAATCCAAAAATTCTCACTCGAAGAAGTCAGTTTAACTGGCGTGTTTTTAGGTCTGAAAGAGACTGAGATAAAGGTCTGAAGCAGTGTTTTCAATGAGGCTATTCCCAATTTCTACAAACAAGCCAGTGTATCATTGCCTATGTACTTCATAATGTGTTGATATTCTGCTGTATATATGTAGCATGTTGTCGCCTCGGACAAACATTCCTTTGCAGGACCTCTTAGAGCTGAAAGTTCGTCAATGACGTGTACCGTGTAATCGCCCTTTACCTGTGTACCTTTACAAAAACTGAAAACGACACTATGCCGACACCAAGGGGTCGATGGCGGGTTGGGTTACGCATGTTATGCTGTGTTTAATTCTTGGCGATTTCTACTTGGTTATCGCCGCTCACCGTGGCTCACTGTGGTCGGTATCAGTTGGCTAGAATCGCAGATTGGTGGTAAAGACCAAATGATTGGAACTGGAGTGAACGCTAAGTCTTTCTTGTCTCATAGAGTCGCCGCTGAAGTTGTGTCCGCTGGTATTACGAATGATGCACTCCATCATTCGCTTTCCTATTCAAACATCCTTAGGAGACGAAGTACCATTTTGAAGTTGATTAGCAGCAGAATGTGTGACGAGCGCGACAGGCCGTCTAGCCTTCTCGCTCGTGCCTCTATTTGGGCAACCCACTGCCGTTCAGATGCTCTATATGGGCGTGATATCCTATCCCCGGAAACAGTGTCGCGCTCGCCGCATCCTGTCGCCGTAGTCGCGCGCTGATAAGTGGAAGTTTTTGATTCCAAGGGGAAGGATACGATGGTCGCCGGATCCACTGTGCTATTGGATTTCGAGAGAAATACCGCTATCCATTCTAAATAACGCGTGTATAGCCTTCATTTAAAACAGTATCGCGAGCTTGCAATAGTTACCGATTAGTCCCTAGAAAATATGACCGAGCTCAATCTCTCTCGTGCCTCAGCGTCATGCTCATGCTTCAGTTAGCATAAATTGAGGTAATAATCACTGTACAAGGCTTTGTTATCAAACACGCTTGGGGTATACCAAATTTTGACTAGTCCCAACTAAGCCACCAAACTTCAAACTGATTAGGACTTACAACGAAGCTGCTCGGCCGTCGATGCCCCAATGATAAGTCTTGATGACATTTACTATGTTTTTCATGATAAAACTTTGCACAGCTACCTTGGATGTAAGGCTAAAGCTCATCAGTTCGGAAAAAGCAGAGGGTTCTTCTGGTACCACTACTATTATCGTGCACCTGACACAAAACCCACAACCAGCGTGGCTTTTTCTTTGTGCTTGTCAAGAACACACAGTCATCATAATTTTTTCTTCTGTGCTTGCGAAGCGGTACATTAAGCTGCTCCTCCATTGACTAAGCAAATGCCCTTCTACACGAATGCGTGACTATCTTTCAGTAACAGCAATATGGCAAGCATTACATTCAAACGTTACAGTGACTATCACCTCAATTCATGCTAACTGAAGCATATTGAGACGGGATAAATTACAGCCCTATGCGCTTAATCTCCACGAGTCGACCAGAAAGGTTTCCGGACATATAGACGATTTCTAACCACCTGATGCTTCATCTTATGTCATGGTATGTAAAAAAAAGGACGTCATCGCCTATATTCGCTGTTCCCAGGCATTGCTGTATAACTGCGCCAAATAGATCTGACATAAAGGACGGCTGAAGAAACAAAACTTATTCAGTTATGCCTGGAGAAGGCCTTAGTCTGCCATGCCTGCTGTGCCTACGCCTTGTAAGTCCATTATGAATGGCTATATCATGCACTGATCTTCTGAACGAAAATTCCATCGTTACCGATTCCCATCTTCTCAACCTTTTTGTATACAGTAGCGCTCAAAAGTCTTCGGTGAAATGCCTCGACGCTTTTTCGTTCATAACTTTTTTCTTAGTAGACCAAATCGCGCGAAATTTGGATGTGTTTACCTAGAGCATATTTCGCCCTACCCAACACTATTTGACTGTAAAGCTGCAATATCCACATATAGACCAAGGTGTTGGTTGTGGTAACAGATTTTGCTAAAAGTAAAGTTGTTGACGTTTTCTTTTATTCGCACCTTATGTGCATTTTTCTCATCTGTTGTGCTCGGCATTACTGCTCGTACACTTTAGACATGACAAAAAGAAAAGAGATTTTAGAAGGGCCATCATCTGCACTTTCAGTCGATTTTGTGTTCATGCTCTTTGGAATATTTGGAACATGATCAGATTGGAGGTCAATAGTGGTAAATATTCAAAGTAGCCCCACGCAACACATATAGAAATTTCGCATGATTAAATCCAGTAGGAAAGGAGTTACGACTGAAAATTACGGCTGAAGAACCATTTCACCGAAGACTATTGAGCGCTACTGTATGTAGAACGATACTGCGCGTTTGGCGGTTCTCGATGTAGTGACATTCGCGAATGATAATAGGTTAAAGCTTCTTTTTCTATACCACTTCACACTGCACGTTCCCCTGAGAACCCTTATTGAGGAAGGGCAACGAACAGTTGCGCCAAACACCTCAAGTTAGCATGATGCAGTGCGAGTTGATGTTGAGAGAGTTTGACAGGTCTTCAATTTCAAATCGAGTTAATGTTATGAGGAAACAGTCGTCAAGGCAACTACAGAAGATCAGACAAGCTTGATAGAGCAAAGCAATCATTTCTAATCGTAAAGCAGACAGCAAAAATCGGTCCTAGCTCCTATCCTGTCCGAAGCCCTCTTGACCTTGATAAATATTATCCGAACAACTCAAATCTATTGCAGTTGAAGTACATACATATATCTTGGTAAGGGTCATCATTTGTGCTTCGCACGATCCAAAAATCGCCACACTTCTTGCGAGCTCGTCAAGTATTTCTGGAAATGCAAGACTTCGGGGTTACGAAAGTTGTTGTAGAGCGCAGTCACGTCAAATGACTTTGCAAGCCGGTTGCGTTGGAAACTTCAACAACGAAGGGGATGCAGGAATAGTCCCAGAGTGTTCACCTAAAAATTTATTAGAAATCATTAAAAATGCTAGCGGTGTCTATCAACATAGCCGGCTATGAAACTTCATTTTCAAGAACTTCACAGAAGTGACTGTATCTTTTCCGTAGACAACTCGTGCGCTTCAAGAAAGCTATAGAACACTGAGCGCTTGAGGTTTATCCAACTCGAATTTTCTCGTATATCTTTCTTCAGCTCTTCCTAATATTTCCAGTTTGGCCCCCAACGTGATCAACTTGTGTGTCTCCATTTGAAGGCCGAAGGCCTTTCAAGTTGCAGTGGAATGTTATGTCTGCCAGATGGTGTTCTGTGGTTTCTCTGGGTACCGAAGTTTTACCTGGGATTCGTTGCTCATTTATCAGTATCCTCGGGTCAAGGTAAGCGTTTATGAGACTAATCCCTCGAAATTCAGGAAATAAATTAACAAGGGAAAAAAGGTATTAGTTTAATAAACTATAAATAGGATGACGTGTCTGGATGCAGGACGGTGTGAATTTCCCTCATGAAGGGTTCTTATTAATGCAAGGATTTTGTCATCTGAGCTACTCGTTCATTGATGGGTGATAGCTGCTGGCGAAAAAGTCAGAACTTGGAAAATCTTATCATTTTGATTTGCTTCTCCAACCGGCATCGGTGAAATTTCAGAGGAACGCTCGATTCGAAGTACACTAGATCACTTTTAAACATCAGTGCCAGAGAGCTCCACGAATTTTACGGCAGTGGTGTCATCCAAGCGCATACGCAAAGATTTATTGCAGCACGCAGGCCTCCTGAGTTTCAACTTAATTTTATATTAAAACCATGAAGCATGGCACTCGGAATCTCCATTTTACGGTCTAAGGTCGACTAAATAAACGGTTTCGCTGGCTATACATTATGATTTCATCAAACGTATCGAAATCCTGAAAACATGGCTAGATGAGGATTTCCGCACCAGTTGCCGAAGGGATTAATACCTAGCGCAAGTGAGAGCAAAAGAATATGGTGATCGAAAGACCTCTTGAAACAGGAGGTTCCCATAGCTGAAATGACTGCTAACTTTTGATTGATGCACTTGCTGTGTTCTAATGTATGACTGTTTTGAGGTGTCTTCTTATCGTTTGCTACCACCACTAACCAATAAGTTCTTGTGTCCTCCAAAAGTAGTATCTTAGCACTGGTAGTAACACTATAGTATTACTATAGTAACCCCTCCCAGCAGAATTTCCGAATTTGAAAACTGAATTGAAGCTGCCACATTTTGTTTTTCATGAAAACAATACAAGTAATAAGACAGGATACTATCCAGTTACAAGCTACGTAACTAGAATTAGACTTTATTATATTTCCTCCAGTTTGGTCCTACGAACGGATGTCCTTGAAATACGTCTTGGAGATTAGGTTGATCCACTCGATGCGAATGTCTGACCCATAAAGCTCGAAAGCTCTCGATACCAGCTCTCGATTAAGGCAAGTTCGATAATAAAATTCGCTTTATGATAAAAATATTCTTGTGCCGTCTTGTGGGAGGTGTAAGGTGGAACGAATCATTAATTAAACATTCCCTAAAGATTCACTACTGAGAGTCGCCTGTGACGAAACGGATTTTATATCCGCTCGAGGGGAGGAACCCTGGCGTCCAGAGAAAACGGTAGGTCGCCGATTGGATGAATTTTCCACTAACAACAACGGAACAGGGATATTTCAATCATAAACAACTATGCCGAGTTAAAGGAAGACTAAAGTTTAGAAAATTCGCTTTCTCCTTCAAAAGCGCTAACACAATTTTCTTGTTTTCAAAAGTAAGTTGTTGAAACGCAGTTCCATCAGTTCCATACTTGAACGTCACTTCAAAGGACACATCCAAGCAACTGTCTACGAGACACAATTCCACGAGTAAAACGAACATGAAGGAAACAGAACACTAAACTGCAGCATTTGAGCTTGTATCATCGTGAAAGTACTGCATCAACAACTTCTGCGATATTTTCGTCAGTAAAATTGAAGGGAACTTTAAGTGCGCGATCATGGTCTCCAATGATTTCACTCAAGTCGGTTTCTAAAATAAAATTAGATTAATTATTTAGACGGAGCTAATTCGGGAAAGCAGGTTGAAAGTACATGCCGTTGAAGCCGATACCAACGATTGTCCGATCAGAAGCCAAATCTGGGTTCAGTACAGCACACCCACTCGTGTCGTGCCTAGAAATCGAATTGAAAAATCGATACCTTGCACACTACTAATGGTGCCATGCCGTAGTTGATATGAGTATTGGAAGTAGTATAATACAAGAAAACTCACTGAGCCGAAATGAAGATCAGGCAGTTGCACTTCACTCCCTTGTATTTGAAGTATCCATTGATAAGGTCGATGGCTCTGAATTGATGGTTTGTCAATTGAAAAACTTGCTTCTTCCATACATTGAATTCTTAGCAATTCGAAGAATATAAGATGCAAAAAAGGGTATTAACTAAGTTGTTTAGGAAAAAGAATGGAATTGCCATGATCTATAGTTTGCTGATGATCAGAAAACGTTTGTAAGCTCCTGGAAAATTATCTAGTTGAACACCGTTTTCGAGATTGTCCTTTAGTTAGCTGCTTTCTCTGTTCCAGCATTCACCAGCATGATGCATGCAGTATACCTATTGACCTTAGTCTGGTTTCTCTACCTTATCTGACCCATTTGAGCCCCTGAAGACTCCTCCCTATTACCTGGCCACACAGAACGGGAAGGTCTGCGGTGTGCACATGAAAGAGGATCGGAAAAACCCGCACTGGGTAACGCTACTGTGGATTTTATGTATAGAAGAGAACTCGCTCTCAACGCGTAGTTGATACCTGCGTCCGGAAGGGAAGGATCGAATGCAAAGAACAATGAGAGGACGAACAGGAGCCGATTCCAGCTTTCAAATCAATTTTTGGTGTGATACCCCATCAAAGTCCTTTGCGAAGTCAAAATAAATGTTATGAATTTGCTATCTGGTGTCAGAAGCTTTGGACCAATCATTGAGAAAAGAGAGAAGGGCGGTTTCTATTGAAATCAGTCGTAAAGCCATGTTGGCAAGAAGTAATAATGTTATTTGTTCGAGGCATCCCGTAAGGTCACCTTTGCCTTTCTTTTGAAGAGCTTGAGAAAATTGAAGTTATACTTAATGACTACAGGATCAAAGGCTGAAGGGAGGTGATAATTCATTTGTTCGAGAGGGAGCCAGCAACGATTCCTTTCGATTTTGTCGGTGTAATCCAGTGGACTCTCTTCGCCTAAGGTACACGAAGCACATCACTCTATTCCATCGGAGCCTCCGTGAATAAGTCTGGCCATCTGGTTGGCGGCCGTCCATTTATTCGCTTAGCGTCCCCAGGAATCCAACCGGTGACCGCCCGAGTCAACCAATCATCACAAAATCGCATGACGTCTGCGACCCACCCTGCCTTGGATTTCTTGGCGTGAGTGGAAGGGTTCCTGATCTTGTTCGTTGCAGAGTTTGAAATCCCTTATCTCCCTCACATGCGCGAAAAAGGATTCTCCCACCATAGTGGGGAGTATCGGAGACAAGCCCTGTGGTGAAAGCAGAAGTTTCGCACTGACAAGGCGCCCAAAGCATGATCTCCAGTAATCGTAACCCTTCCCGGCGCTCCAATCTGCAGGTGAAAGCTACCCATCAACCTATCTAATTGTTTTTGTCTACTTGTCTATTGATTCTTCCTTGGAAACACTCTTATAATTCCGTTCAGAGAATAGTATCCCTAACTTGAAACAGGTCAGCATCTCAAAACGGATCAAGAAATGTATGCCTATTTCAAATGTATCGGTTGAAACTAGGGACATCGTAAGAAGATTTTGATAGCAAAACTTCTTTTTCTCTTCGATTTCTTTGCGATTCTGTGGCCATTTCAGGTAGAGGCACATTACTTCCTTTCTCTCGACTGCACAGATTTCACCGATTGGCAAGTTTACAGATCTCAGATTGTTCAGAAAGTATATAGACAGTTCTAAGATAACTGCGACTACTTTGTAATATTGCAGCTTCGTACTAGTTAGTTTAATTCATCATTGTCCGTATTTATCAACTTCCGAAGGCCACAGATGATTCAGTTTCATGCAGAAAGAAGAGAACAACTTGAAATTTGGGAAAAAACCTGATGGCACTGCTTTTATAATAGATGAAATGGGGTCATCAGAGTAGAGCAGGGTATCTGTGAGCCTGCGAAGGTAGGCAGAATCGGGGTGGTACCGTGCACGATTGGATCTTTCATGGTTGCAATCGACGTACATGTCCCAGAAAATAATTTCCAAATGACACCAGAATGATTTCAGACCTGACCTAAAGCACGTCACCCAATTCAGTATCGGTAAACATAGAAGTCAAGGAGTCTACACGTGGCTGCCCTTTATCTTCGGTACCCACACATGGTATGCTGAAGCATTTTCAGATTTTTAGTTTCACCTCCGTGCATTGAGGTCACACTGCTTAGTATTTGTGCATATTCATGGGGATGGCGCAATAGGCTCAGAATGTCGCTCGCGAAGGAATGTAGCAGAATGCAGCAGCAAGTAAGATATACGACCAAAAGAACTAACAATAGAATCATGCTAAAAGTAATAGTGGCTAAGCGATTGAGCTATATGAAAAACGCTAGAACTGTTATAACGAGACAAATGGTCCGTGACAGGCGCGTGCGGCGGATAGATTACACAAAACCGTTCCTACTGCCGCTCTTCACACATTCATGCTGTTCCCGTAAAACTGTAAAGTTTAGAAAGTGTTCTATACCAAAATCTGGGCACAAAGAGTGAGTAAATGAGAGGTTTTTGCATGCGAATTTTGTTTATCTATTTATTTATTTTATCGCTTGAATATCTTTGTTTATTTGATTGACATGAAAGCCCAAACATCATAAAAAGTCATGTTTTTTCATTTAAAATTTCCAGGTTGAAGTGGCTATTTAAAGCGGAACAGGTATCTCTAAACTGCTTCCGAATGCTAATGCTCAGTCCTTTTACCAGTTCGCGAATAAGTATCCTGAACGGAATCATGAATGTGTTTTCGCGCGGTTAAGCAAGAGGTGGACAGATCAACCTGTCAATATTGTCTCCACTGATAGACTAGAGCAGGGTGCAGGTGACTCCGTGTGGGTGTGAGGCCACGTTTCCGGTTCCGTGGATGCGAAATTTTCGCTGTGTACGAGGCTTTCCCTCTAAATTCCAATAAGTTTCACGTGTTGTTTACATCACATTCCGCGATCTTTCTAGTGTTCGACGCAAAGTCTTTGTTCGTCCATACATTCTAGCATAACAGTAGGATTTCTGAAATAAATTACACACCTGTGAGCATGCGCTAGTGAAGGCTACCGCACAGCACTGGTGCTACTGGCTTGGACTACTCTGTCGTAGAGATGCTATGGCGGTAGCTACACCCAGACGTGTGATCATCACTCAAAACTTTTCAACTTTACCGACACGAATCGCCGGGCCCGTTCTGGGCTGCAGCTTCACCCTTCAAATAAGGTCGGCTAATCTTTTACGCTGCAGTGAATCTAATGGATAGTTGTTCTGGCTTCTTTGTACCCCTCCTAGGCAAGATATGATTCAGTGTGGTGAAGATTACATCGGAACAATCTCATAAAAGTCTAAGCGGATGGTTTTGGAGCTGAAGAATTCGAGCTGAAAAAATTAACTACACCCCGTCCATCGAAAAGCCCCCTTCATATCAAACTTACAACTTGTAGCAAAAATAGATGAGTTACCCAGTAAAAGGTAGGATCTGTACAAACAGAAAAACGCAAAAAGTCCTTTTCAATACTCACTCGCCTAGTTCTATGGTGTTGTTGCAATAGTTGCAGTATTTCATATCCTTCAATAATTCGCGAAAACGTTGAACCGTAAACTGGATATGGTTCAACCCTGCGTTGGGAAAAGCAATATCAGTAGATCCATACAGCGACAATCCTCCACGGAAATTGGCTTGTCCGAAGAGAACTTTCGCAGTTTCGTCTATGAAGTTTTTCTCCTGAATGAAAAAGTTGCGTTCAGAAAATGTTTGAAATATATGTGAACCAGATAGTAAAGCAAAGTAGTAAGGTGGAGACGATTTTATCAATCTGCTACTGTACGGAGATCACTTGAAGGATACGTGTTCTGATGTGAAGGAGATAAAGAAGAAAACATGGTTACTTTTTTGATAGGTTCAAGATGTCGTGAGCTGGCAGACCTTTAGCTCCCGTTTTCAGCTGACCCGGTACCAAAGTGGTAAAACGTGGTTCAATCGGCTGCAATATTAGGAAATGGGCAGAGTCGCAGTGCGGGTTGGGAGGTCTTATCACACGAGCTTTATTATATCGAATTCAAATTGAAGCAGGGTCAGTTCGCAGCGCGTCACATCAAGGCTATTAAATGACAAAAAGGTAAATCGATTCGGGTACCCCAAAAAACATCGGTCCCACGAAAAGCGGAATTGAGTAGGAGTAGAGCTCGTTCGCTCATGAGATTCCAGATCAAGCCATGACGCTATTGGACATGAGCTTGAGCAGATCAAGCCAAAAGAACTTTTCGTGGAGGTATGTGAAAATGAGAGTGATGGCTCTCTCGGTATCAGGTTTTTCATAACAGGTGTGCATCAGTGTTAAGCTGCATCTTCAGAAATAGTCATCTGAGAGAAATCATGATTACGCAGCAGTTACACATTTCTTGGCTCAAGGTAAACGTAAAGGCAAAAATTCAGCGCTTTTTTCAGGTGACCCTCCATAATTTAGCATTTTCTTTTTGCATAATTAATAAATTTTGTTACAAATAGGTTCAAGTTTGGTCGTTATCTTGAAATCGGAGTCGGTATTGAGCCATTTCAACCAATTTTTACTGAAATGTTTACTACCCGGATGGGAACACAACATTTGCGCTTTCTATTTGCAAACAATACCTCGCAATACTCGCATCATGATCACTATGGCTGCTTTCATAGTCCGCCGGCCGCCGTGCCACGAGGCAGTGCTGGGGGGAGGAGGGCGGCAGACGGTCAGTCGAGGGGCTGAAGACAACGAAGAACAAGATCAAAAACCAAACAATCAGGGACTTGTACAAATGGTTTTTGATCTTGTCTTTTCTTGTTTACAGCCCTTCGAGGGGCTGACCGACCGTCTGCCGCCTTCCCCCCCCCCCTAGCACTGCCTCGTGCCGGCCGGCGGACTATGAAAGCAGCCTATCCCTGTTTGGACACCTTCACAAAGCTGCGAACCGTCAACTGCATATGCTGGAATTTGCCGGGATGGCGAAATAGTTACTAGACATGTAAGGAAAGATTGCAATGCCGTAAATTCCCATAAAACATTTCTTTGAATCATATTTCCGGATGAAGTTGAAGAACATGGCAAAATCGAAGAAATATTCTTCAAACTTAAGACTTTGTCTTCGCTCTTAGAAGCAATTAGTCTGACATTGCTCTGAAGCAATGTCATTTAACAAGATGCAGCCGCTTTCCAGTAGAACCACTGCGTAACCACTGCTAGAGAGCAGGCGTGTTCTACTCTGCTGTGATTACATCCTGTTGCAGACGAATTTCGATAAAGAAAAATGAAGATAATCTGTCTAATGCAAAACCCATCTCCAAAGCTCCATATTCAAAATGAAATCTTATTTTCTGCAACTCGTTGAATCAAAGTAAGATTGAAATTGCAAACATGGTCGTATGCATCCTGATTCGCTCCGAAGCTATACATGTCTCCAACAAAAAGGCATGTCAAGTTTTTTTTGGGAATCACTGCAATTGAAAGTTTTCGTCATGTTTATGAAATTCGATTCTCAGTTACTATATTTGAGAAATGAACCTAATCGATAGCATCCAGGGATCCAGAAACCTGTCAAAATGGCCTTGTGCTGGATACATGTGATCTTTAGTTTGGATATTGTTTACTCCTCACATTTTGCGGAAAGCTCAGAACCACACTGTACTTATTTACTTGGTTAAGTTAGAGGAGCCGCACTTATCAGCATAGAAAGCATCCACCTAACTCTTGGGGAGAAAGGAGCACCTGTGAGGCCCCTCCGATTTGGAACCAGGAATAGGAAATAAAGTTGCAGTTGGGTTTCGCACAAGGTGGCCTGACCTCTACGGTTTTGTGAGTTGACGTGAAGTTGCCACCCTCACAAATGTAATGGCGAAATAAACTCGTGGTAGAGAGGGTACCTCCAATGTCGAGCCTGTTGCAAACTCATAATAGCCACTCCTAGCAAGTGCGATCATCTAAGGTGTTTTAGCAGAGGCGCAAGAGCAAACTGTTCTCGAACACAGCAGGTGCGATGATCGTGTTCATATTAATTCGATATCGCCGATCCACATACCAAATTTGGGAAAAAGCCTTGAAGGTCGATAGTGATCTCCTGTGGAATCATGATCTAAATTATTGACAAAATTCCGGGTGAAGGTTTCTATGATTCGCCAATTTGTCGTCTCTTGAAGCAAGTACACCGAAAGCATCCACAGAAATTCAGTCCCATTCTCAGAATGCCTCCACGTTAGAATTTCTTAATGCAAGGGCTAACTGCGTTAGCTCGGTATCGGGGTCGTCCAGAAGGGTTTGCAAGTACCCCAAAATTTTACGAGAAGCACTTGAAGTTATTGATTTCGAAGGGACTGAACTTGGACTCAGTTCTAGTAAAGAACGCGCAGCTTGGAGAAAGTGAGGTTGTCTAAGACAGTGACTCGCTACTTTGGTGATGCATTCAAACCACGCGAGCCTTTAGGGCCGGTGTCAGCAATGTAAATATGATACTTTGCGTGCTCCGTGATCTGAAATACCGTTGTTGGCCTTCCAATCTATCAAGGTCTATTGAAGACTGCTATTGTGCAAATGTCACTATCATTCGCCTGAGGCGTGATCAACTGCCCTGCCCTGCACGAACTTACCGAAATGCATAAATTTACAGTAGTGGACATGGTTCTGGCAGACCTACTATCACAATTAGACCCAAAGTCAGTGGCACTGGGGAATTGCGGACAAAATGTCTTGATTTTCCGATATCATCTTTGGAGAATTACTCCGGTATACCCCCGTTCACTTGACCAACATTAGCGTGCTACTCAACAAGTTATCCTTTGCTTAAAGGCACTATTCACAAAAAAGTTAGGGTACCCTTTTTTGAAGGGAATTGATAGAACTACTCTAGAATAAAGCGATAACAACGAAAAAAGCGCAAAAAACGATGAACGAAAAGAATTACAAAGGGTCAAAAAAAGAGCTGGAAAAGGGGGTTGGACGAGTTTCACGTTGAAAAAAACTGCGGTTAGGGAGTGTTCGAGCGAGAATGCACGAAGGCAACGCAATGTCTGCAATACAGACAACACATCGAAATTAACAGAGTTTCTGAAGTAAAAAAGACATTTGCATGCAATAATCTACACAAAATACGTTAAAATCTTCAGTAAACTTCGAGAATAGTTAAAGAATGCTACCGTAAAAAATTAATAACAAAAAAAAACGATACGCGAATAATAGAAATAACAGCCGAATACTAGCTCCTGTACGAGGCGGTCGACCAGCTGATCATTCCTGGCAATTTGCCAATCTGCGTATCGATTTTTCACCAACTTCGCTCGAGTGCGAATGTGTCGTTGTCAGTAGTCAACTCGTAGGCAGCCTAGCGAGGGGCGGAGGCCTCCCGTCCCCCACTGTTCCTGCCCTTATCGTGCCCTATGCAGCCGTTTTCCGACCTAATTCCTGCACAAATGTTATCAGAGGGGGCTTCGAATTCAAACCATGTGCAAATCTCCGGAACCATTTTTTCATGAACAGTGCCTTTAATTGCTTAACTTTCGCGCAAGTGATAATGATCCTAGAAGAGTTCATAGAGTGCTCCTCTTTCAGGTGGTTGGACAAGTACACTAAGCAGTTACGGAGATTAGCTATGGGACATCGATCAGCTCCTGTGCTGGTCACAGCGTTCATTTTATAAATTGAAAATCCAGTACTGGAAGGGGTCCAGTTCTGTATTACCGCCACATTGACTGCCTTATCATACATATGTTTGGTTCAGTGAGAAATCGAAATTTGTTACTACCTCCCGAGCAAGTAGTCATAAAACATCAAATTCACATAGGAAAAGCTGTGAAAGGCTTGCTGCCATTCACAAATATCCAAGCACAGGTGACACGGGGCATAGTAAGAATGAAATGGTACTACAAGTCAAGCAGCAAGAACGTACATGTTCACTTCCAATCGGCACACCCATAAAAACCAAGCAAGAGGTGGTCAGCAATGTGTATAGAGTGGCGGAACCTCTGAGCGTAACCCAGAGCATTGTTGTGTTGAATAGATATTTGTGCTCTAGACGGTAAGCGACACAATTATGTGGAGATGGGGATGGCCTCTGAACGCTGTCAAAGCTATGGAAGCTGAGTAATACTCACAGAGCGAGGGCCGTAATCATGGGCGTAGGCACAGTCACGGCGAATTTTCAATGCCACTTTGTATAAGTTAGGACCAGTACCTCTATGATTCAATTTTTATTTTTTTCTACCACGATTATAGAGCACACCTGCCCACTGGGAATCTCCATCGAAACTTTAATGAGTAAGTTCGCATGACTGTATTGGAAGGAGAACTGCTGTGAATCAGTCGAGCATCTTGAGATTTCAGAAGAAGAAGGGAAGCAAAAAGATGGATACAGCGTTCAAAGCGACTGGTATATACATCCCCGTCGTTTGGTGAGGGCTCGAAAAAGAAAAACTCGCTAGAAGTCAGAATCGACCCCAGTTCCTCACTTCCACAATGCCAACCCTATTCTTGAAACATTGTGACAATTCGCAAAATCATCAAAACAGCGATTTTGCGCTTTTCTCGTTCTTTCTCCTGAACTGGGTTAATCTCGTTTTTTTTCGAGCTTCACAAAGAGCAAAGTTGCTGCAGAAAAGATGAAGAAGAACCTGGTACAACGGATAGGATAGCAAAGTAAGAGGTCGGGCTATGGCAGACAGACCTTGCGCCTCGTTTTCCGCTGTCAGTAGAATTAGCGGTCGAACATGGAACATGGATAAGAGCATCAATTCGCACTGCTAGCCGGCTGCCCTGAATACGATGAGGATGAGTTCTACCCGAGCCTTCACGAGGCCATCAGAACAGTTCCGGAAAGAGTATATTACCATGGCGGGTGATCTAAATGGCGACTTTGAACGGGGAGTGGTGTGAACGCAGTAACTTCGGAAAGTTTCACGGAAGCAAGGGAACAGTAGTCAGAAACGGAAAATAAGTGAGGGTACTCAACCTGACTACAGCCCACGGCCTGGCAGTCTGCAGCACTTCCTTCGCGGAGAGGATAACTCAGAATATAACCTGCAGTGGAGGAAAAGAATTAAAAATACAATAGTGCTCGTGAGAAAGTCGTCCCTCAATACTGTGAAGGACATAAAAAACTGCCTAGCAAATATCTATCTCCACATCATAGGCCTCTTCTGGCAGACATAGCCATCAACAGCCAAGAAATCGAAGACAAGAAAGGGAAGGAGGGTCCGGTGGTTGGAGCTGATTCCAGAAGAAAAAAAGAGCACAAGCGGAACGTAGTGGATAGTGGTCTCTCAGATCCTGGAGAAAAGATCAAACAGACCTCTCGCTTATAGTCCGGTTTTCGTCGCGTGCGTTCACTCTCTGCTAGCCGGCGCCTTGACCGTCTCCACTTGGCAGGGTGTGTTTGTAAATCGGCGAGCTTGCCGCCCTCACAGGTCCATTTTTCTCAAGTTTTGATTCTGTTCATTGCGGTCGTGGACCATTGATCGCACCATTTAGTATTGATATCATGTTGTTTTCTGAACCGACTTATGGCTGGGTGGTAAATTTCAAATTTTTCCATCGAGCCACCTTTTAAGATTTTTCGAGCTCTCTATTAGGTAAATTATAATGGATACCCCTCTGGCCGCCTCTCTCGTTCAGGTCCAGCGTAAGTGTGCGCAAAAGCGACATTGTACGGAGCTCGAATGATTGCCTACACCTATGTCTTATCTAGAGCAACACAGCCCTCCACGAAGACGAGTGGCTACCTTTTCATTTGAGGTCATATCTAATTGTTGACGAACCCGTTTCATAACGAACCCAAGCTATAGTGCAGCACTGAAAGCAATCTACGTTTTCTTCTGCAAAAGTTTGTCATGATTTTCAAGGCGTGAGAGATATCCTTCAGTAGTTATCGATCGATTGTTTTCCTCTCGCTGTCTACCGTCTAAGTCGTTTCAACATGTCACATCCTAGACTACTCAAGGTTCTGCTCCTGGCTTCATATCGCTAGACAAGTACCGAAGCGCCCTTCCTGTTCAAGGCACTACGGGGTCTCTGGCCTCTCTATACGTCCTTTCCTCCCAAAATCTGAAAGAGAAAGACCTCTTGTCGAACGGGAAACTCGGAAAAATGGTTTAAATGCTCCCTCAACTCAGTCTACTCTCAACAATCATGACCCACATAATGTCGATAGTGGTGTTTGTAATGACTCTCTCTCAGCCAATCCTGAGCCTACTTATGCTGATATAATGTCAAACTAGGAATTCTTCGTCAGCCTATAGGTTCTATTTCAATCGCCAATATTCGATCAGTGGTCAAGAAAAGGTAGGCTTTCCTTCCGCTACTTGAATTTCACCACCACGAAATTGTTGCCATTGTGAAAACCTAGGTTTCGTCTGAAGTGGATATTTTGTCGCATCTGGGTAAACACTCGTCTAAATAAGAAATCATCAGATGTGATCGCAAAATAAGAATGGGGATACGCGGCACTTGTTCTTCGAAAATCCTTTTGCTCTAATGTGGTTTTTGCTGAATCTGTTCTAAACGGATACGAAATTTTATGTTGTGATTTTACTACTAGTGGTAGTCCTCTCCGTATGGTGGTTATCTACAGAGCTCCGAATTGCCCCACTAGTGAAACAGAACAATTGTTTAAAGCAATCAATGACATTGTCTCATTCGACTGTGATTGCCTTATCTGTGGTGACTGCAATTTGCCGGACATTACCTGGTCTGATACTCCCGTTGCTGCCTCTTCTATTTCAAACTCCTCCTCGGATATGTGCTATTCTCATTCGATGCACCAGTTGGTGAGAAAAGGTACTCGGGTAGTCATACACTTGACCTTATTCTGTGTCATGATGAATCCTTGATCCGTGACCTAAAGGTTGACCCCCCTGTTGGCTCCGGTGTCACTGCTCTCTCATCTTTTCGGTCAGTATTACTACCTCGCTTTCGATCTTGGTGTCGAAAAAACGTAATTTTTAGTTTTCAAATTTTAAAGACGCAAATTACGATTTCATTTGTCCCTATTTGGCAGGGGTGGACTGGTTGGATCTGTTTAATGCTGCATGTATTGTCAATGAAAATGTGAACTATTTCTCGCTACTTTGCATGACGCTATTGACATGTTCGTTGGTCTCACTGTGGTTTCAGCGCATAAATCTTATCTTCCTCCCTTTCTTTACTTTATCTCCATCAGAAGAGCGGTTGCTTGGGGCAAGCATAACTACAGGTAAAGCGATGAAGTGGGCTACACACCATGGTGGACTGGGCTACATACCATATAATTAGTACTCATTTTACAAAGAAGCTTTGGAAATTTAACAACAGCATCGAATTGAATGCAATTCAAAGTCGTGATGAAAGCGCGTTCTTCAGCCTCCTCAGTTCAAGATTGAAATCCAAGGCTGCTATCCCCAAACTGGTTGCCGTGGACGGCACCGTTGCTGTTACGGATCAAAGTGAAGTTGAAGTCATCGCAAATGTTTTTAAACAGTCATTCGTTCAAAGTAACAATTCAGCTTATCCGGATTCTGCATTGTCAGTGTTTTCGCAAATTTCCATTATGTCTGATTCAGTTTGGTTCAACGCAGAGAAGTCTATGATCTGCTTCATAATTGGCCTTCATCCCATTCAATCACAGTTGATTACATACTTCTTGTTTTCATTAAAGGTGTCGCTCATGTTGTCGCTAGGCCGCACTTGTTCAATCTTAGTTCCATGCGATCTGAAGTCCCTGCCATGTGGAAGCTGTCGCTCGTTACTCCGGTCCGCAAAAAGCTCCTTCAAAGGGTCTTGAAGCAACTATCGACCGAATATCAGTATTACATCAATATTTGCCCGACTTTTTGAAAAAATTTTGGAAAAGAGAGTTGGGGCTCACTTGCGAGCTCACTGCATCAGTCTCCCCAGCCAACATCGATTCCAGAATGAAAATTCGACGGTTATTGCTATGCTCTCTAGGAAGACCTGACTTCCTACTCAGACAGGTGGAAGTGTATAGATGCTATCTATCTCAATTTCTCTGATGCGTTCGACCGTGTGCCTCAGGAATACTGTTGAATAAGCCTGTGGCTGTGGGCATACATCCTCGCATCATTTCTCAGATAAAAGCTTTTCCTTCTGATCGTTGGTTCATAGTTTGTCTTAATTCAAGCTTTTTCAAACCTCAATCCGTATTGAGTGGAATACCTCAATGAGGTGTTCTTTGCCAGTACTTTTCAATATTTACGTGCATGAATTGCCCGATTCAATCGCATCCTGGGGAACCAGGAGCGTGGCCTTTGCTGATGACACAAAAATCTATAAGCAAGTAACCTTTCCGAGGATTGCGACAGTCTTCAACATGCCCTCGATCTTACTTCTTCTTGGTTTCAGAACTGCTGTTTGCCTTTGTTTATAGAGAAAGTCAAATTTGTACGCTCCCAGAACCGCTGTATCGTTCAGTTGCCATTTTTCGTTGTCATCATTCCGCATCATACTTCTATAAAGCCTACCCCACGCTGGCAGTCATTGTTATGTTGCATTCAGACTCGGTACTATTTTGTCGTATAGGTTACTTACTTCTTCCTTGTTTTCCCTATCACAAACGATACCTCATGTAATGAATAAGTATATATATATATATTATATATAAATGAAAAATAAGTGAGGGTGCACAACACGGCTACAATCTTCGAGCTGGCAGTCTGCAGCACAATAAAACTAGGGCCTAGCGAATATCTATCTCTTCATCATAGGCCTCTCCTGGCAGACATAGCCGTCGACAGCCATGAAGTCAAAAACACGAACGGAAAGGAGGAATCTGTGGTGCGAGCTGATTGCAGAAGGAAAAAAGAGCCCAAGCGGAACAAAATGGATGGTGTTCTCTCGGATCTTGAAGAAAAGATCGAACAGACCTGGAGCTAAAAGTCATCTTGCCGTGTGGGAGTAACGTTTCTGTATACTCTTAAACCGAGAACTCCATTGCGACTACAGCTTCCATGCTACATGTCGCAACGGCTGCTATCTGGAAAAAGGGCGTGCGGAAAGGATTGCGGACGGTGAAGACTGCGAGCGCAACAGGATCGCATGCGGTACCCACCGAGCCATGGAAGACGCTCTGAGTGATTGGGTGGCTCGCCTGATTCCCGGACACTGACCTGTAAGTGGGATGATTCCAGATGCGAAGAGACAGTGCTAAGGTTCCCATTTTCAAGCAAAATGGGATACCCACCGAGCCATGGAAGACGCTTTGAGTGATTGGGTGGCTCGCCCGATTTCCGGAAACTGACCAGTAAGTGGGATGATTCCAGATGCGAAGAGACAGTGTTAAGGTTCTCATTTTCAAGCAAAAGGAAAACGCGATAGAGTGTTTCATCCATTCGAGCATAAGGTTGACTGCTGACTTCAAAGGGTGGATAACTCGCAGTTAAAAAGTATTTGCCCGTGGAATCGAACAACTGCAGAAGGGAAGTAGTGCTTACAAAGATAATGACTGTGCTCCTCAGTAATTACTCAAACATGTCTTTGTTGAGAAGTTTCAATGTTCTCTCAAATACGATTTATTGAAAAAAAATCCGCAATAACTATGCATCAACCCAATAAAAGGAAATGGAAAGATGAGAAAAGATAAGAGGGATTTTCCGGGGCCCTCTAAGCGGGTCGCTCCCTGGCTTCCAAGGCAGAAGATCACCATGTGCAGCCCAGTCCAGAACAACCAGAACATAGAACAATGTTTTGCTTTGCTGCCTTGGAACTCAAATAAAATGTTTTGATACGACTTTCTCCCTCTGAACTATACGTCGTAAAGGCAACGTAGTCTAGGTAACAGGAGTCTAACCAGTGCACCGAACTCCATCATTCCCATTACTCTGAACTCGCATCTCCTGACTTTAACATTTTCAGCACCTCATTCTCCTGGCCAGGGAAAAGTCGTCAGTTTCGATGACCAAAGCAAAGCTGTGGGTGATTTTCTGACAAACAGAACTTCTCCTTCGAAGGGATATATTACATAATATAACTGCTCACCAGAGCGGTTATCGAAGCCTATATAAACACTTACTCTGAGGAGGTTTATAATTTTGTATGTGAGGTTTCTCCAGTAAACCAGCCAGACCTACGCCTCTACACATCAAGCCACAAACTTTACAAACCCCGCCTCCTGCGGGAGGAGTCCGGCCATGCCACTAGCCATAGCAGTTCGCATTCCGTTGATCGCCTACTACAAATTTTGAACACTCTAGTTTAAAATTGGCTATTTTCGCCCGAACCTTATCAGAAATCGAAAAATATCAGAAATTCGATCATTTTTAAAGGCATATTAGCTTGTGTAGAGTGTGACGTGTGCTATGTATTTTACAAAGGTAGATATGTACCTGTAGTAGTTGGTATCGTAACCGTTGTAGTAGAAGTAGGTAATGTTGTTGTGGTCGTCGGCAAGGTTGTAGTGGTACTGGTCGTTGGAACAGTAGTTGTCGTTGTGGGTGCTGCAGTAGTGGTGGTTGTTTGAACTGGCGTGGTAGATGTGGTTGTGGTCGTCGGCGTTGTTGCAGTGGTACTGGTTGTTGGAACAGTAGTTATCGTTGTGGGTGCTGCAGTAGAAGTGGTTGTTTGAACTGGCGTCGTAGATGTGGTTGTGGTCGTCGGCGTTGCTGCAGTGGTACTGGTTGTTGGAACAGTAGTTATCGTTGTGGGTGCTGCAGTAGTGGTGGTTGTTTGAACTGGTGTGGTAGATGTGGTTGTGGTTGTCGGCGAGGTTGCAGTGGTACTGGTTGTTGGAACAGTAGCTGTCGTTGTGGTTTGAACTGGCGTGGTAGATGTGGTTGTGGTCGTCGGCGAGGTTGCAGTGGTACCGGTTGTTGGAAGAGTAGTTGTCGTTGTGGGTGCTGCAGTAGTGGTGGTTGTTTGAACTGGCGGGGTAGATGTGGTTGTGGTCGTCGGCGACGTTGCAGTGGTACTGGTTGTTGGAACAGTAGTTGTCATTGTGGGTGCTGCAGTAGTGGTGGTTGTTTGAACTGGCGTGGTAGATGTGGTTGTGGTCGTCGGCGAGGTTGCAATGGTACTGGTTGTTGGAACAGTAGTTGTCGTTGTGGGTGCTGCAGTAGTGGTGGTTATCTGAACCGTTGTGGTAGGAGATGTGGTTGTTGTCGTCGGCGAGGTTGTAGTGGTAGTGGTTGTTGGAACAGTAGTTGTCGTTGTGGGTGCTGCAGTAGTGGTGGTTGTTTGAACCGTTGTGGTAGGAGATGTGGTTGTGGTCGTCGGCGAGGTTGTAGTGATAGTGGTTGTTGGAACAGTAGTTGTCGTCGTGGGTGCTGCAGTAGTGGTGGTTGTTTGAACCGTTGTGGTAGGAGATGTGGTTGTGGTCGTCGGCGAGGTTGTAGTGGTACTGGTTGTTGGAACAGTAGTTGTCGTTGTGGGTGCTGCAGTAGTGGTGGTTGTTTGAGCTGTTGTGGTAGGAGATGTGTTTGTGGTTGTCGGCAATGTTGTAGTGTTATTGGTTGTTGGAATAGTAGTTGTCGTTGTGGGTGCTGTAGTAGTGGAGCTTGGTTGAACTGTAGTCGGAGGAGATGAGGCCGTGTCCATCGGAGAGGTTGTGGGGGTACTGCTTGTCGAATTAGTTGTTGTTGTGGATGCTGCAGTACGTGGAGTATCATTAGTCAGATGAAGGCATTGTAAGATAATAAGGCCAGATGTTATACGTGTTACATACATATGTCCAGAAGGGTAAGTTCTCGAATTGCTCGGTGCAATTTTTTCTGACAAACCTGAGAAGGTGGGGTATATCGAAATATTCTTCAGGGGTCAACCACAATACTCAAAAATGCCTTCTGTGCCTTGATCAGAAGGTAGAAATCCAGCAAGCTTTACGCTATTCTTGTGTTCTTGCCACCAGTGCCCTTGATTAGGATGAGTCAAATCAGGTCCAACTTTACTAACTTCGCACGTTCCTCGCCCACCCACTCACCTGTCTGCTGGGTGACCTAGCTTAATTCGCTTGCTGGCGACCTGTCTGTCAGATCACTAGGTTTGTAACAATATCGAATGCATGAGTGAGAAACTACGTTACATTCAAAGCATGAGAAATAAAAAAAAAGAAAACGAAAAATGCTACACATAAGTAATGCAACTCAGAAAGCTAAGGAAGCTAAAGTTGTCGTTGGAAAAATCAGAAATGTTTAAATGAATTTATTGCATTGTGCAAAGCATTCATCCTCTCAAAGCGCCTGCAAACAAACCAGTCAACAGAGAGTATCCCTTCACACTTCTTCTAGCACCTTGTACCGCTTTCTCAAGGGTCACCTGAAGGCATTTAAACATGTAGATGAGAGCATTACAAATCCCTTTTGTAGTGTTCTTGTCAGCGGTGAGCACTCTGAATAGTGTACTTGTCAGCGGTGAGCACTCTGAATAGTGTACTTGTCAGCGGTGAGCACTCTGATTTAGATCACAGCGCTTTCTCCGGCTCCAGAGGTTAGCTTTGCTCCTTCTTATTCCCAGTATTTAGCTAGCCCACAGGATACACTGTGCCACCGCTACATTATGCAGCTTCACACTTTCCACAATTTGCACATTCCCTTTTTGTTTCCTCCAATACCGTAACTCCAAACCCCTTAAATTTATTCTCAGAACCCCGAATCACTGTGAGCTGTGTATACCAAAACCCTTAGTTTCCAGATACCCTCGGAGCAGCTATGCTACCTCAAATTTTGAGCGCACCTAAGCGCAAACGTAGGTTGGCGAAAGGCGAGCAAGCAAGAGAGGAAAGCATTACGTGCTGATTGAGAATATTTGATAGTGTATAGTATAATAGAGCAAAAATAGGGTAATAGTATACGAAAAGATTTCTGGAGACGATTTCTGAGCTGCATATTTTCCATATGATGTGATACTCTTAACCTTATTCCATGTCTTGTCCTTACTATGTAGTAATAACAATATCGATAATAATAGAAATAATAATAATATTAGGTTGATGCATATTTATTGCTGATTTTTCCGCGGCTTTTTTTCTCCCAATAGAATTTGAATATTGAGTTCAGGTTTTTTGTAGAAATGATCTACTTGATTTCCTCTACATGAATATACTTAGAAAACCATCCGCATATTCGCGGAATCAGGCTTAACTTCTTCGAGAAAGATTGGAAGGGGGCACAGTCATTCCGCGATATCAGTAACATTTCGGTGATCGAACAATCAGCCAGAGCCAACCAAGAAATGGGATCTGCCCCTAAACCTGCCATATTCACCAGCAGAAACTTTTATGGATTATATCGTCAACCGCTATCGAAAAAATGGCTAGTGAATAGAATTACGTCGATTTAGATGACTTGATGGCTGTTGTCAAGGCGTGGATCGCCCGTAAGGATCAGAACTTCTTCGCTTTTGGGATCCAACCAACTAATCAATGGGAAGCAGTTTGACGTAGATGGTGAATAAGTTCCGGAGTAATTATTTGAATATGTCTTTGCTTAGTATTTCTATAGTTTCTTTAAGTAAAATTTGCTGGAAAAATCCGCAATAATTATGCATCAACCTAATATATAGAGGCAGGTAAAATGCAGGGGAAATAGAAAATAGACCAAAGACATCAACCTAATAATAATAATAATAATAATAATAATAATAATAATAATAATAATAATAATAATAATAATAATAATAGTAATAACAATAATAATAGTCACGATAAAGTTTCCAATTCATGTAATCAATATGAGTTCACTGAGACAGTCAGAGAGCTCACCAGCCAACCAATCAAGGGAGTCACCCCCACAGGCCTGTGACTGGATGGGCGAGGAAGGTGCGAAGTAAGTACAATTGGACCCAAATACCAACTCCCCCCCCCCTTTCCCCCTGATTATTGGGTTATAAACTTGTTTTCGCTGGGATGAATCCCTCGTAAGCGTTGTGGCCTATTTCTTGGTTTTGACACAAGCTATGAAGAGCAACACTCTATACATTTCAAAAAGGGGAGGCATTAGGCATTTTTTACACCCGTTTTTCGGATGCCTGTCTTTTTCCCGATGTTTTTATCCTTTTCGTTGCTCCGTGCTACTTCACTTTAACGAAAAGAGCACATTAAATAGTCACAAGTTCGTGTACTAAAACAACGAAGGCGTTCGTTGCTAATGTTACTGTTTCGGGATGTTTAACCAACATGTTTGCTAATGCTTACCGAAATCTACGATTTTGCGAGCTAGGGCTTCGCTGTTTTCCTTTCCTAACACGTTTGGCAATGGTTGTGCGTAAAGCTTGCTTATTTCCTGTGCAGGTATCGTAGTAGATACGATCATCGTTCTTCCATCCAGACCTTCTTTCTCTTTGACAAGTTCCTCTATATCGTCTCGGTCGCTCTGCCTTAACAAATTGTGTTCGTTTGGAATGTTATTGATGTGATAGCATCAAAGCAGGGACAGCCGAGCGGTTATTAGTGAGTCCTTATTCGTTACTCGTATAGAGCGCGATTTCGAACCCAACAGGGGCAAAAACCATGGCTCGCTAAAAAATTGCGAAAACGCTGTCTGTGTCAAAGTCAGAATATGTCCGACGTCTCACTAGGAGCTAGATATAAAACAAGGATGTCACTCTGAGAAATCGCGCACGACCCTGCCCGAGTCGTGTGCACATTATGCGAGGACTACCGAAAAATGAACTACCTCGGCAGAAGATCTTAGTTCGAACTAAAACTCTAAAAGCCGTGTCGCCTCAAGGAAAGCCCCAAAAGGTTGGCGATCCAAGAAGAAACAAGTGTATGCGAGTCCTGGGCGTTCAGCCGCTGAAAAGGAGCAAAGACTAGGATATTCGTAGAGAGCGTAAGCCTTTTTATTAGAACGCAGAATTCCCATTGCGACATGGTGTGCCTAGAGCAGTAGCGGTTCCCCTAAAAGGCTTTGTCTTCGCTCTTGTCGCAACAGGATCTGCGGTCGAGTCATGGCTTTGAAGACGCAAAAAGTTGGTATTAGGCAATAATGTCCGTGTGCGGACCAGAAACGGGCTGCCCGCGTTCAATACAATCGTGTTCTCTATGCGCTTCGACGATGTCTTCAGATCACTGTAAGGAGACTATCTCATCGCAGGAGGTAATCCAACTAGGCACGCCTACAGCTAAAGAAGTACGGGAGGAAGGAAACAAAGTCTGGGAAGGAAAGAAGGTTAGGAGTGAGAAACGAGGATGGAGAGAGGGACCGCAATCTGGTGATCCATTATCTGCAGCAAGTTCTTCGTTTAGGGATACGAGAAGCCTTACCTACAGGAGTAGCGGGAAGCATCAAGGTACTGCCTGGTAAAGATCTAGTTCAAGACTACAGATCTTTCATTGCAGACATAGTCATCGATCCTCTCAATAATCAAGAACTAGAGCGTAACGGAGGATACAGTAGTGAATGCTGCACCGAGCCGAGAACGAGGGGCTCGGGAAGATATTGGGATAAGGTTCCCCACATATCGAAGGGCTGATGCAGTAAGCCTGACGTAACACTTTTAAAGTCATTCTACGGATGGAAGGAAAGCGCAGTGAGAGATTCCAGGTGGCTTTCGAGGAGGCAAGAAAGCGTGGTTCTGGGACGAAGGTCCCGCGAGCTGTGAAGCATAAACAAGCGAGGTCGAGAGGAGCGAACTGTTTGTAGAAGTTGCAAGTGGCTTCACAAGACTGTCGTGAGAATGAAAGAATAATAAATGAACGTTTTGTATGAGAAGCTCGATGGTTGCGAAAGAGAGAATTTCGCCTTCCGCTTGACCAAAAGAAAGCACCGAGCTGCTCAACATATCAGAGTAGTGAGGGCTGCAAAGGACAACAATTCTGATGAAACCTAGTGCGGTCAGGCGTAGGTGGGAAGAATACACCGAACGGCTCTCGAATAAAGAATTCAAGTAGGACAGCTTTCAGATAGGGGCGAGGCTGGCCCCATCGCATCCTGAACGGGTAGATGGTGATGGTTTCGCCGAGCAGTAGGAAAGTTGATGGTTGAAAAGGCGCCGGATCGGATGAGGTACCAAACGAGGCAAGGAAGGCGCACGGAGAGAACGGAACCAGGTGGCTCATGCTGTTCCTGAACGCTACGACCATCAAAAGAGGACTCTCAGTTGCCTTAAAGAACAGCACTATCGTCTCCTCTAATTAGCAGAAGCGAGATAACGGTGTGTTTTAATTACCATGAAATCAGAGAGAATCAGAATCAGAGAGAACGAAACATTCCTGAACACTTAATTTCGCTCATTAAGGGAACGTATTATACTACAGGGGTGCCCAAAAAAAAAGACACCATGCATGGGGCCTAATCAGGACGGAATACGTAGCACCGACTGAAGCAGCAGAAGAATGTGATTGAGTAAATTGTACTACGAATGTTGCTTGATGAAAGGGTAGAAAGAGAATCAAAAAGCACTCAGCAGCTTCTGTTGGCGCTGAAGAGTCATAATCATGCGCAAGAGCACTCGAATTACCTGCCTTTACAATATTGATCTTGCCGAGAATACCCAAAATAATAAAAGCGGATCATCGGTGCAGTATATTGAATGGAGTGCAAAAAACATACACATCGACTTTGCAGGGCACGAATAGCACAAAAAGGTCATTTTTCCTACCATTTGTCAGCTGCTTGAACATCCTTAAAGCCCTGAAAAGAAGCAAAATAAATGAGCAGGAAAAAAAGGAAATCCTGATCCGAACAGTTCTTAATCTATCCGAATACATTAGAACCAATTTCGATGATAAAGGATCAAACGTCAAATAATCACGGTGACGGTTCTTGGTTTTTGGACATCCAAGCAATCGCACTAACTTCTGTGCACATCTAAGATCCTTACTATATATAAAGCGCTCTGTCTGTCTGTCTGTTTGTTTGTTTGTTTGTACGGACATCGATATAACCTTAGGAAACACCTGGAGAAGTCGGGTCAAGTTTCCTTACTATATATAAAGCGCTCTGTCTGTCTGTCTGTTTGTTTGTTTGTTTGTACGGAAATTCGATATAACCTTAGGAAACACCTGGAGAAGTCGGGTCAAGTTTGGAATGAATTGAGCATAGGGTAAGTGCAACAGAACACATGTGAGCATAGCGGAGCTCCGCCCCCAAGGGGCGGGGCACGCGCCGGAATTGGGCGGGGTCATGGGCGAATTCTTCTAATTCGGTCTCATAACATTCCAGACACCGGGAAAAAATGTGCAAAGGTGAGGGATAGGTCAGCAATCGAAATAAAGGAAACTTACCGGCGGTGGGCGGTGTGTTCTCGCAGTGGGCGGTACTTTCCACAGAGATTCATAACTCGATTAAACGAAGGCGTCGAGGCCAGGAAAAAAATAAAGAGTGAGCAAGGACTTATGCGTGCTGAGCATGCACAAGTATAGCGAAGCCCACGAGGGGCGGGGCGTGCGTTGAGGTGAAAGCTACTTTTCAAAAATGAGTGTAACTTCGTTCGGAAAAGCTATAGAATGCGGAAAAAAAGTGGTTAGAGGTAGTGGGACAAATGTGGTCAAATCCCGAAAGTGGGCGGGGTTGGCACCAAAGTGGGCGGGGCTTAGATCAAAAATTTATAACTCTATTCAGAAACGTTCTGGGATGCGGCAGAAAGGTGCCAAGGTGTATAAGGACAAATGTGGTCAAATCGCGAAAGTGGGCGGGGTTGGCATCGAAGTGGGCGGGGCTTGGATCAAAACTCCATAACTCTGTTCAGAAACGTTCTAGAGTGCGGGAAAAAGTGGTGAGAGGAATTGGAACAAATGTAGTTAAGTCCTCGAAGGGGGCGGAGCTGGCACATGGAAGCGGGGCTAGGACCAAAAATTCATCTCTCCAAAAACTTTCTGGAATGCGGAAGAAATGGTTTGGAGCAGTCAAAAGAAGGGTGATCAAGTTGATTGTGGAAAGGGTTTGCACTAAGGTGGACGAAGCTATGATCGACCACTAATAACTTTGCTCAAATACATCGAGCGTGATGCTCTCAGCAGTTCAGCGCTCGAATCTAGAGAGAACTATTTTATTCTGATTATCCAACATTCCGCTGAATGATTCCATCGTGGGTAAGTGGCCGTCGACATATACTGCGCGCGTTAGCGTGCATAGCCAAACTGGTACTATTATAGTTTGGTGTGCACGCAGAGACTCGATGACCAACTTAAGGTCTCTTCTAATAAGGCTGTCCCACCCATATGATGTAATATCTTCCGCAATAACTATTACAAAACCTTTGCTTCTGACAAGAATTGTTTTGATTCTAATTTCCATTGAAAAAAGATTAGTCAAGAAAGTGCCTCAGGTGGCTACCCCAACAACCTTTTGTTTCAGCGAGCTCCCTTCATTGGGCTCTCCGTGTTTCCGATGGTACTGGTTTAGTTGACTGTCTTATTTTTCGCACTTTTTGAGTGCTAGAATTTCGTTGCTTCGGAAGGATTTTTATTTTGGGCGGTCTAGCCTTGAATCTGTTTATAACAGCAGTAGGTGCGTACGTCAATGCCTCAATGTGAACTCACAATTTCCCTCTCGTTCTTATAAAATTCTTCATGATAACCTTCTCATTTTACACCTATCAGGCAAGGAGTAAAACGCTTTTATTGACTTATGAGTCCACTTATCCCTGAAGCTGTGAATCGAACCTTAATGTAAGGAAAATCCAGCCACAATTCATTTATTATCTTATGGAGAAGGTTCATTGAGGGGGTTCTCAAGGAGCGCCCAAAAACTAAGTTCGAAAAGCACGAGACTTAACCTATAGAACTGTAGAGTCACCGACAATGTCCGACCTTCGAATAGACTAGGCACACACGAATATTTCTTGTGGGTAATTTTCGTAGCTTTGATGGGAACGCATAAAGACTGGCTTTGTTCCTCAAGTTTCCGAAGTTGTCTTCGTATTTTGACTCTTCGATGAATTTCTCTACGAAAGCATAACGTGTGGAGAACCACTAGTTTCCATAGTGGCCTTCGCTTTTTCAGGATCTGTCTATCATATATCACCCAAACACACCCAAATATTTACCCAAACATTCACACCTACACACTCGGTGGTTTGTGTCAAGTTAGGATATAAATGCTGCAGACAGCGTTGACATTAGTAAGTGCGATTGAATAATTGCTTCAAAAGGTACGTCACTTAACATTTGCTAGATGGGTCACCAGTAAAAGTGGCTACCCAAGTCAGGTTCAAGTCATTTCTCAAGGGCTTTTCTTTCATCGAGGGTCCATATAAGTAGAGTAGTAGCTTTGGAGAATTGTCTGTTGCGATTGACGCCTGAATCCTATCTACATGTACATATATTGCGATCAAACAAGGCTTACTGCAACAGGAACAGGCTTACTGCATGTTCATGCGCAGTGATTCACTAGATACCTCTTCATCATCAACTATGATAATGCCCTTCTGTCACTAATGTGCTCATGATGCACCATTCCATACACTTGAAAAATGTTTTTGCTAAGCTGTTTAGGAACGTTGTACGATCTGAATCACTATGATGCAGGAAAACATGTGAAAGGTTGCCACCATAGGTTGCTATTCCTAGCCATTTTTTGGTAGGGTGAGGTGAGACCATGAGATTTTGCTGTGGGCCGTAAATGCAATGGGAGAGAATAAGTCCAAAGCTTCGAGTCTCCCTCGAAATGCATAGCTGAGCTTAGTTTTTGATGTGGATTCGACTTCACATTCAATGGAAAT